>OV815291.1:40740206-41199746 GCA_929108145.2 Limnephilus rhombicus | reverse complement strand
CAGATACGAAAATTGTAATACAATATCACGTAAAGAAACGGAGGTATTCCAAGGTTAATTTAAAATAAGTCAACGCCCAGGCATGGACTTAAAATCAAGTAGGTGGGCCCTTCGATTTCCAATAGTTTACTATACATGATGTTAAGGGACCTTCCATGACAGTTGATCCGCCAACAGTTGGCCGCGGCATACTTGAATACAATACAGCAGTCGGTTTAGGAAAAATACGGTGTACCTACACTTACACAAAGTATAACTAAGTGTGAAGGGGTGTGCAGAGAAGAGGTACCGCCGAATAACAAAAGTAAAAAAGCATATTTTCATTCAAACGCGTAAAAAAAACTATTTGAACTATGTACTGCATAAACCAGTGAATAAGTACAAAAAATCGACGCTCTAAATAAATTCGTTTTATATCCATACCAATGTATAGTAATAATAAGGTATAATGCACGAAAAATTATTACTTTATAACAAATACAGGGTGTCCCAAAAGAAAGTTGATATTTGTTTTGCTTTCTGTGTGAACGCAACTTTTCCGAGAGGCGCGGGGGGTGTGTCAATCTCGGGAATTGAGTCACTATGCAGCATTTCTCGGGAGCGACCGCGCGTTGTGCGTGAGTGAGTTTTACAAAAATGATGATTCGGCGACTGTAGCGCGTAGAAGATTCTGCAATATTTGAAGTTTTCGTCAATTCAATTATGCGCCAAGCATTCCTCTCATTCTATTTTTTTTTTTTATAGTAACTATATAATATTTTTAACCCTTTTATATGAAACATGTTAGTTAGATTTATATATAAAATAGAAAATATATTCTTAGTCCTCCTCACTAGGAGATCCTGTGCTGAGGGGGACTATGCTTTGGATAAGTTTTTCAGCGACTTTTATGGTTCAAATTCATTGTTTGGATAAGGTTTTCCAGAAACTTCTATGACGATGTTTTAAGTATACTACTAAGTTCATTTTCCGATAGTTCCTTCAGCCAACATTTAATGTCCTTAATGAAGCTATTTTTTGTTTGAATTTGTTTGATACTAAGTGGGAGTTTGTTATATAACTTTACTGCTAAAAATTCAGAACTTCTTTGACCAAATGAAGAGTTACACTTTGGTATATTAAGTATGTATGGGTCAAAAAGTTTGAAGAGATCGGTAAAAAACCAAAATCCGGGAGACCAAGGTCATCGAGAACGGTAGAAAACGTAGAGAGTGTTTATCAGTCTTTTCGTGACGACTCAAACTTTTCGATTCGAAAGCGCGCAAGTGCTTTAAATGTACATAGATCATCGTTACACAGCATTTTGCACAAAGGCTTAATGCTACACCCCTACAAACTTACTGGCTATAACCAAAGAACATGGTTCCAGCAAGACGGAGCAACATTACATACATCCAATACGTCTCTGCCATGAGTTCGTGAAATGGCAAATTGATCTCCAGGAGAGGTTACATAAATTGGCTTCCTCGTGGTCCTGACCTAACCCCTATGGACTTTTTCCTGTGGGGTTATCTCAAATCTAAAGTGAACGCCAAAAATCCGACTTCCCTGATGCAATTAAAAGAAAATATCCATCACAAAATGGCAGCCATAACGAAGCCTACCTGGCGAGCCGTCATAAGAAATTTTACTCTTTGATTAAATGAATTCCGCGAACGTGAGGGTTTACATTTGGAAAATATTATTTTTCAGAAATAAATTCCCAAATTGTGTATTTTAGTATTTAATAAATATTTTTTCGATAGAACCCTTACTTTTTTTTTAAATCGATCCACTAAATATCAACTTTCTTTTGGGACACCCTGTATTATTTCAACTGTATCTACCTATCCAATACCTACTAATTTGTTTACGTTTTAAGTTTTAAAAAAATCAAAAATTTCATCGGAGATTTCATTTCATTTTTTTACTCCAAATAAAATCACTGGTTAAAGTAAGTCAAGTGCGTGCCTTAACATCCTGTATAAGAGAAAAACTTAAAACTAATTCCTGCTAGTAATCGTGTCAACAATGTATCTCATGTTGATTATTTCGATTTGACAGCGCTCCCAACACTCATGCGAACTCTGGTGGAGTAAAAAGGTACTATCCAACACGGCTTCCATCTTCATAAGAGGACCAGACACGTAATACACAAAAAATTTAGAGACACACGAAATGCAAATTTTGGAACGAGTTAAGCAGAACTTCGCTAAGCTCACTCAATTACTTGAGTACAGTAATATTTTGTTTAGCAAAAGTCAAACTTGTGTATTGTCCCCCAATGCGCTCACAATATACATACATTTAACATCCGACTCCCTTTTTTTTATTTATTCATTGTTGTCATTAATTCTATTTACAACAAAATCGTGACAGAGTGTAATCCATATTCTGATAGGAAATTATTTATTAAAACAATGGCTAACATTTTGTCGATAGTGACGTTGACAGATCAAATGTTTAATTTTGAAATACATTAGTAAACGGATAATTAATTAAAAATCAAAATGTCGAGGAGTATTGATTCTTGGAATGATTAATCGACATTTTAGTCATGATTTTGAATTAATGTTAAAATGTATTTTGCTCACAGGATCACTGAACGACTAAACGACGAAAAACTTTCGCCGAGGAGACATGTGCAGCTATTGTGAGTATTTTGTAGTGACTTAGCAGGGGTGCCCGATTTCGTGGGGTGTGGTTTGTCCGGATCTTATTGGCGGATGGTCTGCTCACCAGCTGCATGGCAGGCCAGATCGGGAGAGAATGGTTGAGGGAGTCCCTTTGATTTCTCCAGCCGTAATCTCTCGAAACACCGCCTTGTACCGCAGTGGGAAGGGTGGATTCATACGTCCGTCACTCCTGTCCGTCACTGATCCCCAGATTCATACCCACTCCTAATAGCCTTTTCCTTCACAGAATTTCCTCTCCTTCCTTTCTTAAAAGACCCTCCACACAGCATCCCTAAAGATGACATAAACCCTGAGGGGAATTATTTTTCTCAGAGCTTCCTGTGTGGAGCTAACGTAAAAAAAGTTTTATTTTTTTATACCGTAGTTTAAAAGAATGTTTTGTCCATTAAAACGTGTTCCCCAATTTGCTCTCTGGATTTTCACACCATTGCAAATGTTTTTTTTTTAATATAATATATAACTTATACGGCTGACGTAGTACAGCGGTAATGCTCTTGACTCGCAATCCAAAGGTCGCGGAATCAAATCCCGGCGTGGCAAATAAATTTTATTTGGTTAACTTGTGATATTTCACAATTTATTCATTTAAAATTATAATTGCGGCACGTTCCAGAGTGGAAGATACTCTCAGTATCGCCCCGGTATACGACCACCATTCAGAATTGAAACGTTGCTTGAAATGGCTCTAGCCGTGTTTGGTGACCAGATCTGAATTCTGTACCCACCTTCCTTTTCCCTACTTCCTTCCCCTCCCCACTACCTTTAGACTCACAACATACCCCGATTGGGGATGCCAGTCTCACTGACTCCAGACGGGAGCAGTTGGGACTCTTGTGCGGTTTTATATAAAAATAAAAAAATAAAATAAATAAAAAGATATCGACGATTTTACGTCGATACGGTTTTCTTCTTTTGATAAGTTACTTCTATATTACTCTAAAAATCACCATCAGCAGACGTTCAGTATACAAACTAGACAATGTGTTTGTTCAAAAAGCAAAACGTACAGACATAGAGAATTTTCTTCTAATACAGTTAGTAAAAAAAATATTAAAAATCGGTTCAGCTTTAAAGAAGACAAATTGGGAATACAAAACCTCGATTTTGATGATTTAGGTATTATAAGACTGGGTGCAGTTATCTCTTTCGCTCAGTATTTGGGGGCAGTGACAGCAACAGTTCAACACAATGTTCCTGCAGGTCTATAACCCAAACAAAAAGTATTAAATATCTTGGGATTGAAATTGATGAAAATCTACAGTGGAATTCACACATTGAGCTTACCTCAAAAAAGCTAACAAAACTCATCTACTTCTTCAAAAAATTAAGAAACATCTTGTCGATGAGGGATCTAAAGAGAGTATATTATGCTTTATGCCACTCTCGATTGGAATATGGAGTAATAGGATGGGGCTCAGCAGCATCTAATCACTTAAAACAACTTAAGATAACTCAGAATTGCATAATAAAGACCATTCTAAAGGTCCCCATAAGGACGTCAACAACAGAAACTTTTAAACAGTTTGATGTTCCAAGCATACAGAAAATCTATGCCAAAAACATTCTAGTACATCACTATAAAAATGATTCAGAGGCAGACACCTCACACGCTCATAAAACCAGAGCTAAACAAACAGACATACTTAATATACCAAAGTGTAACTCTTCATTTGGTCAAAAAAGTTCTGCATTTTTAGCAGTAAAGTTATATAACAAACTCCCACTTAGTATCAAACAAATAAAAATAAAAAATAGCTACATTAAGGACATTAAATGTTGGCTGAAGAATCTATCGGAAAATGAACTTACACTAGTAAGTTAAAACATCGTAGAAGTTTCTGGAAAACCTTATCCAATTGAAGTTAAACCATAGAAGTCGCTGAAAAACTTATCCAAAGCATAGTCCCCCTCAGCACAGGATCTCCTAGTGAGGAGGACTACGAATATATTTTATATAAACATCTGACTAACATGTGTTATATAAAAAAAAAAAAAAAAAAAAAAAAAAAAAAAAAAAAAAAAAAAAAAAAAAAAAAAAAAAAAAAAAAAAAAAAAAAAAAAAAAAAAAAAAAAAGTTGGTTGTTTTCAGGGGGAAAAAATATAACAAGCAAAAAAAAGTTGGTTGTTTTCAGGGGGAAAAAATATAACAAGCAGTAATTGTTGAATGAAACACTAGTATATATTGAATTATTTGGCGGGTATTTGATAAGCCGCCATAGCTCAGTGGTCAGAGCATTCGACCGGCAATCGGAAGGACACGGGTTCAAGTCCCGTTGGCGGCAAGTATCTTTTCTCGGAAGATTTTTCAATGTAAATGAGTGTTTCAGGCTGACAATTATTGCTTGTAATAATTGTTAAAAAAGTTTGTTATTATTCAAATTTCTTGGCTACCGGGTTTCTTCAATAACTTAGGTACGCCTTTACGTCATTACATAATATATGTCTGGCCGTGTTGTGGATAGCTCAAAAACAAGCTAATAATGGAATCAAGTGCTTAATTGTGTTTCTGTGGTCAATTGTTTTGCCTAGAACAAAAATTAAACTTTAAAGACTAAATTAATGTAGGGATGTTTCTGAAATTGTGGTTTATTTGATTTGATTTTGAGAATTAGCTGTCTTCCTAGAAAAACGAATATGCGTAAGAACTATTTATTAGATTGATTGAAACTTTGTTGTTGTGGTTTGCGGCTAATATTCTAATTTATTTTGAAACCACTTAATATTTTTCGATATAAAAAATAATGTGAAACAGTTGGGTATTTAATGTCCCAATTTTGCGAGAGAACGTGTGTTATTTTGCGTTTGTTTTTTAATGTTCTTTTTTAATCTGTTCGAATGCGCCATAAAAAGTCCATCTCCAAAAAGAGCTCAAACACTTTCGAGCACGTTAACTCGGCCATCCTGACAAATCGACATTGACCAAGCATTTAATTAAAACAGGCCATTACTTTGTATTTGTTAATTAATTTTTTTCCAAGGTGATCTAGCCCCCTGTGACTTCTTTTTGTTCCCCACACTGAAAAAGGATATGAAAGGAAAGCTTTTTGCCACTGTGTAGGAGGTAAAACCTAAATCGCTGAAAGGCCTAAAGGACATTCCGATAAGTGAAATTAAAAACTGTTTTAAACAATGAAAGAAGCGTTTGGAGAAGTGCGTTGAGGTCAATGGAGAATACTTTGAAGGTGATAACAATTTGATATAAAAATATTGAGAAATTAAAAAGTTATGGCGAAATTTCGGTTACTTTTGGGTCTCCCCTCGTCAGCACACAGTTCACCACAATCTTCAAGTGTTATCGTAAACCTCACTTACCACGGGGTTACTTTTGCATCACTTTTGTGATTATTATAAATTTTATTTATTTATTACATAAGATACATTTATACAGTAAAATAACATAATAATAATATTTCAAAATAACTGTTAATATTAAAATGGGTGCAAGTGTTATTATGTCTTGTTTGTCTATATTAGTTCCTAGCTAGGCAGATTGCCCGTTCTAAGGAACCAAATGCTAAGAAATAAATATTAAATATATACTAAGTTCTTACTGATTGTGGCATTTAATAGTTAAGCATTTAAAATTTTAAGTTTTAAGTGACGTTATTTAAAAAATTTTCAGACTCAACCCTACCTAAGCCAATCAACCATTTATTTATTATTGAACCGATGCATGTCATTTTACATGTTTTAATATTTAATTCTGGAGGAATTTTATTATATAATTTCTGTCCCAGATATGTATATGTCTTTTGGAACTTCGACGTATTGCTCCCTGGGACCACAAGATCCTTTCTGGTGTGACTTCTTGTGATGTATTTATGATCAATTTTATCAAGTTTTTCTAGATTTTTGTGTACGTGGATAATAACCTTTTTTATATAGTTTTGACGAACATCAAGTACATAAAGATTTTTGTATAGCTGATCGCTAGAAAACCTATAGGGTTAACGCATAATAACTCTTATTATGGATTTTTGGGCCTTCACTAGTGGATCTAAAATTGTTTTACCTGACGCTCCCCAACCAATACAACCATACGTTAAGATGGGGTTGCATAATCCGAAATATATTTTTCTTAGATCTTGCTGTTTGATTATATTTCGTAATACAAAGAATATATGGATCAATTTTCTTACCCTTATTGTGAGGTTGTCAATGTGATATTTCCACTTAAGGTGATTGTCTACAATAACGCCTAGATATTTGATGTTTTTCACACTTTCCAAAACTTCACAATTGCAGATAGAATTAATATTATCGGAATTACAGTTACGCTTATGTATTTTAATTGTAAATGATGTATTAGGTTGCCCTTTTATAGTTGAGCTGAATCTTATGTATTTAGTTTTTGATATATTTAGTGTAAGTAGATTTTTGTCAAGCCATTGTTTTATCGCCTTGATTCTACTTTCAGTAGTAGTAGTAGTAGTTTATGTGTTTGAGTCCAGTCGTCTCCTTCAAATATAGCTACCGTATCGTCAGCGAATGTAATAATTTTTCCACCTACTTTTAGCTCGCATAATTCATTTATGTAGATTATAAATAGAAGAGGTCCCAATGTGCTTCCCTGCGGTACCCCAAAGTTGGTCTCTAGTGATTTACTCACTGTTTTGCCCATTTTGAGTTGCTGGCTTCTACCCGTTAAGTAACTCTTTAACCATTCGTAGGGCATACCTACAATGCCAATATTTTTTAATCTTTTGAGGAGTAATTTATGAGAAATTGTATCAAAAGCCTTGGCTAAGTCTAAGAACAGTGCAATGTTTTTCTTTCCGCGATTTATGTTTTCAGAAATATGTTGTGTAAGTTGAGCTATCGCATCGTCCGCGTCCGTTCCCCTCCCCGTCCGAAAGCCGAACTGATTTTTGCTTAAAAGTTTTCGGCTCTCTACATAGTTACTTAATCTGTTTTAAAAAATTTTTTCTATAATTTTTGAGATAGCACTCAACAGGGATATTGGCCTATAATTGCCCACTTGGTTTTTGGGTCCATTTTTGTAGATTGGTACTACTAAAGACTTTTTAAGATGGTCGGGGAAAACCCCTGAAGTAAAACTTTTATTAAAAATGTTCGATTAAGGTGATGCAATATTGTGTTTAATAATTTTTAGTATATGAGTGTTAAGACCGTCAGGGCCTTTCGAATGTGTGTTGTTAAGATTGTCAATAATTTTTAGAACCTCTTCATTTGTCGTAGGTGGGAATCGAAATGAAAAAGAATTGTGTTTTGTTTCTATTGCAGATGCCAGTGAATCTTCAGTTTCCTTAGTGACACTTAGGATGTTTTCCGCAAGGTTAGACCCAACATTGTAAAATATTGGTTAGTGTGGCAAGCAATTATGTCCGAATCAGTGGTGGCTGTATTTCCAATTAGGAGTTCGTTAATATTAGGGTCACTTTTATGTTTAGTATTGGTAATTTGCTTAACGATGTTCCACATGTTTTTACTTGATGGATCTTGGTCAAGTTGATGCTTATAGTACCGTTCTTTTGCCTTACGCATAACATCTTTACAAATGTTACGATTCTTACGGTAATTCTCTTGTTTACAAGTATTTTGTGGGTCTTTGGTCACCACTTTGTGTAAATGATTTCTTTTGTGTATAGCTTTTACAATACCAGTGATAATCCAAGGAAAAAGTTGTAATTTTTTATGTGCAATGAGTTTATCTTTTGAATTTTGTGTTATATGCATGTTGATTTTGTTAATAAATAAGTTGAGGGCTTTGTTAACATCAGTCACTCCACATACATCTGTCCATGTTTCATCATTTAGATCCCTAATTAATCCCTCGTAGCAGATGGTTGATGTAAACTGGTTATATTTTACTTGCTTTTTAAGAGATGTGTTTGTAATGCTTATTGCTGTTGTATAGTGATCAGTTATTGTATTGTGTATAACGAATGCATTGGAAGCCATAATATTTCTGGTATTTATGTGATCTAAACATGACATGCTATTATTTTGAACCCTGGTAGGGACTGTAATATTTATTGCTAAGTTGTTTTCTGCCATGGCGCACATGTAATCGTGACATTGTCGGTGTATAATTCCAAAAATGTGTTAATATTTATATCTCCCATCACTATTTGTTGTTTAAAATCACTACATTTTTTGAGCTCAGATATAAGATTATCTAGAAATGGATGTATGTCGTGGAATGATGGTGATCTGTAAATGGCTAAAATACATAGATATCCATTAATGACTATTAGATTGACTGATGCAAATTTCTTGAACTTGCGAGTGGATGTCATCGCGAATGTAAGTTACGACTCCACTGTTTTGATTCAATAGTTTTGTTGTATGATATTCATGATATCCTGTAATTTGTTTAGCGAGATATGAGTCATTCAGTCTGCATTCTGTAAGGATTATTATATGAAATCTTGCAGTCGACTTAATGCTATCTAAAAATAAAAGAAAGTCATCCAGATTTTCCATTATACGGATATTTTGATGTATAATATTAATTTTGTTACTCCAATTAAATTTTTTGATTTCATCAATTTCTTCTATAATAAATTCATTGTTTGGCTCTCCTATGTTATCTATTTCCATATATGCGTATAAACCCATTTTATTTTATTTATATTATTACATGTTATCTTAGGATCGCTGAGTTTTAGGCCTGTATTTAAAATTGCAAGGAGGGTGATTGTCCAATATAAATATTTTAATTTAGGAAATTTGGTATTTGTTGATGGAGATAATGCTAGTGTTTGGTTCACATTGAATAATAGTTTATAATAGTGTATAAAAGTGTATAAATGTTAATAATATGTTATAAATGAGATGATATGATAGTGATCTTGATGTTTGGTGCTTGTTGTCGAAAATACTAATAATAATATAATAGAAAAAACAGTACCTTCTAGTCATTTAATGTCCGTTAGCTTTTGCTCCGAATCTATCAGTATCGACCTCGAATTATCGTCCCTTTTTGCAAAAATTCTCCCAGCCTTTGTCCAGACATACCTATAAATGTGTTCCCGTGCTAACTGCCTGGCTAGGAACCATAAACATTTTGCTTGAAAAGTTAAGTATTCCGAAACGTATATTGGGTTTCTGGGACCTGACATACCTATAACACTTGTATTCATTTTGCCTTCAACGTTTTCACTGCGGTTAAATTTTTTTATAGCGGAGTACAAATTTTCTTTATGCATTTCTGAGGTAAGTTTAACAATTATTGTCCTTGGTTTATTTATTTATTTATTTATTTGATGCAATATTATTTACATTTTTTACATAATTCAATGATGTTGGCCTCACTGGGTGGTTTACCCGTGCTGAGGCCTCCATTTCATATACAAAATTATACACAATACATATAAATATGGTGAAAAAAAGGAAAAAAGTAAATAAAAAACATACGATTAAGATAAATTAAACTTAAAAATTAGAGATTTAGAATTAACGTAAAATTAAGAATAAATAATATTATATAAGGTTAAAAACGATATTTTTAATACGTGTTGTGTGTTTGTGGGTGATTGTGTTTTATATTGGTTTTGTGTGTTACTTATATGTTTTGTTATTTTATGCTATGATATTTTGGTAGTATTGTCTATTTTGGTCTTTAATCCATTTTGTAATTTTGTGTCGGAATTTATTTTTGTTTTCCTCAATTTTATTTTCAAGTGTTAGACTGTTGAATGCTTTTATAGCGTGATATTGGTAATGTCTTTGTCCAAAGCTTGTATTTACCGTCGGAGTTTTTAAGTTTTCTTTGTATGCTTGTCTAACTGGTCTGTTTGTGATATTTTGTGTTTGTTGAAGGTTGTTTTTTTGGTCAAAAATGTAATTTAGTAGCGATTTAACATATAATTGTCGTATGTCTAGTACGTCACAACGGTTGAATATTTGGTCTGTATCAGTAAGTCTATGTTTTTTAAGTATTACCTTTATGATCGTTTTCTGCGCAATTTCCAGGTGTTCGATAGCTGAGTTTGTTGCTCCTCCCCAAGCAATTATTCCATATTCTATTATAGACTGACATAGAGCAAAATATATTGTTTTCATTTGTTGTATTTTGTATATGTTTCTTATGTTTAGGAAAATGTGTATCGTTTTGAGGAGTTTATTTGTGACTTGTTGGATGTGATGTGTCCATCTAAGGTTATGGTCAATTATGATTCCTAGATACTTTATTTGTTCTTTTTTTTCTAGAGGAGGGCAAACGCAAATGTTGGTGTTTAAACATTCGTGTATTTTTATGGTGTTTGTGTTATTTTTTGGCTGTCCTGTGCTATTTATACTGTACGTTGTGAATTTTGTTTTCGATATGTTCAGTGTAAGTATGTTTGAGTCTAGCCATGATTTCACTCGCGTGATTCCTAAATTCGCTATGTTGTATGCATTTTTCCAATCCTTAGATTTAAAGAGTAAAACTGTGTCGTCTGCATAACTAACTATTTCACCGTCTATTTTCATGCTGCAAAGTTCATTAATGTAAATAGTGAAAAGAACGGGCCCTAGTATGCTTCCTTGTGGAACTCCATATGTAATTGGCAGTGGCTTGCTAATATGGTTGTTAATTTTTACTTGCTGTGTTCTGTTACTCATATAACTTTTTAATAGTTGGAGTTCCTTGCCTTTGATGCCTATGTTTTCTAATTTTTTAAAAAGCGTTTGGTGGCAGATTGAATCGAAAGCTTTAGCTAAATCTAGGTATATCGCTATGCATTTATACCCTTGATCTAAATTGCTATGTATATAGTCTATTGTACACGCCAAAGCTTCTTTTGTGCCTATTTTTTCTCTAAATCCATATTGTTTTTCCGAGATTAATTTATTTTCTTCCAGGTATATTATAATTTGGTTTTTTATTACTCTTTCGAAAATTTTTGAAAGCGAGTTTAACAAAGTGATAGGTCTATAGTTAGTTATTTGCATTTTGTCTCCGGATTTGTAAATAGGGATCACCAGTCCTTTTTTAAGAGTACTAGGGAAGCAGGAGTGTGTTATACTTAGATTGATTAAGTGTGTTATGGGTTTTAAAATTTCTGTTTTTATTATCTTAATGCAATCCGTCGTTATCTCATCTAATCCAGGAGCAATACGGTTTTTTAATGTGTTTATTATTTTGTCTATTTCCTCTTCCGAAGTTGTTTTTATTGCAAATCTGTGTTGTGTCGGTTGTGTATTGATGTTTGAACTGTTTGTTTGTGTTGTCGTGTTTGTGTTGAGAATTTTACGGTTCGCTAAGACTTTTCCTATACTTGCGAAGAAGTTATTTACATGATTTGCTATAGTTTCTTTATTTGTATTGGCGTCTACTTTTTTTGAGTTAATGTTTAGATGTTCGATTGTATTTTCTTGTTTGAATTTTTGTGTGTATGTAACTTCTTTTAATATTTTCCATATTTCCTTTGGGTTATTGTTTTCTTCTTTTTTAAGTTTTTCTCTAAAATACAACTCCTTAGCTACTCTAATAATTTTCGTGCAGATGTTTCTATATCTTTTGTAGTAATTAAGTTGTTGTATGTCATATGGCGTATGTTTAATTTGTTTGTGAATTCTGTCTCGTTTACGAATACAGTTTAATATTCCCTGCGTTATCCATAGTTTAATTTTTTTTGCTTTGTGCGTAAGTTTTACTTGTTTTAGAGTAGTGTTATTATTTATTTCTTGCGCTAAAATTGTTGTAAATTTGTCCCAGGCCTCTTCGACCTTCTCTATTTGGTATATTGTACTCCAGTCTATTTTTTTGAGTTTTTCTTTTAAGTTTGTGTAGTCAATTATTTTTTTTGTGAATATTTTATGTTGGTTAGGTTTTGTGTTTTCGGTATCTATTGCTATCATATTCATGTAGTGATCTGTAATAGTGCTTTCAAGTACTATGGTTTTGGTTTTTAGTTTTGTTTTGATCATTATATGATCTATACAACTTTTTGTGTTGTGTGTGACTCGTGTTGGAACATTTATCGTTGGCTCCAGTCCATGCTGTGCTAATATTGTTAGGTATTCTAAGTTTTGTGGGTGTCCGTTTTGTAGAGTGTTTATGTTTAGGTCTCCAATGACGATGATATTTTTGTATTTGTTGAGATCATTTAATGTATTATTAAGTGCAGTTAGGAAATTTGTAATATTGTTTTTGGATGGAGATCTGTACATTGCAAGAATACACGTTTCTTTTTCATATGTTATTTGTATGCATTTGGAGTCTACGATATGTATTTCTTGGATGAATGTGTTTATTTTATCATTAGTGTATACGACTATGCCATCATTTTGATTTTTGTGTTTTTTTGTGTGGTGTGTGTTGTAGTGTTCAATTGTTTTTGGAATATATTTTTCATTCAACCAGCATTCTGTCAGCACAATTATATCGAAGTTATTATCTAGTTGTTCTAGGTACATAGTGAATTCATCAAAATTTTTATTAATCGATCTGATGTTTTGGTGCAATATTTTGATTTTATTTTTTTCTTTTGTGATATTGGTCCATAGATTAATGTCGTTTGTACTTATACAGTAGTGTTGGTTGTCCGAGTCTATATGTTCCATGTTTTCAGCCATGTTGGTGAGTATTTGTGTAAGTGTGTAATATAAGCATTAAATTAATTAAAATTAAATTGAGTCAATGAACAAAGATAAATTTAGGGAATGTAAATAATAGATTATATGTTTTATAAAAGGAAAAATAATTTCATTAGATATAGGAATAAATAGAAATGTAGAAATTGAAAATTTTAAAAGGATTGCATACTTAGAGTGATTGGAAGGCTTATAATAAGACATTAAAAATTTATGGATGAAGTTGGTTGAAATAAGTGAAGGTACTGAAACGATTAGGAGAATAAATACTAAGATGACAAATAAAATTGAAATATTACGATTTTTAAAATATAAGAAACGATTATAATAGTTTGGAGTAAAAAAACAAATTGAGCAATAAAATTTGTTGTTAAAATAAATAAAATAATTTACGTAATAAAACCAATTTGAACAATAAGATTTGTTGGTAAAGTAGTTAAAATAATTTGGGTAGTAAAAACATTTAGAACAATAAAATTTGATGTTAAAATAATTTGGGTAATAAATACATACAGTATAATAACATTTGAATGTAAAATACTTGGTATAATAAGGTAATTTAGATAAATAGGTGTAAATAAGATCATGAAAGTTAATTTGAGAAATGAGAATTTTAGGGGAATCACATAATTGCAAAATTTTAAGAATTAAAATAAGTAAAATTAAGTGTAGTAAGTTAATATAGATAAGTATAGAAAATATAATTAAATGATCAATATGATTTACAATTTTAGTTAAATATTGTATGTAGATTGAATAAGCTTTTCTAATTGAACAAAGTAAATTATTTTTATCGAGTAAAATTGTATAATATAAGTTTATAATAAAAGTGTAATAGAGGTGTATAATATAATATATGATAAAAGTGTATAATATAAGTATTAAAAGAATTAAAATTAAATTGAGTAAATGAAAATAGATAGATTTAGGAAATATAGATAATAGATCAGTTCGATTAATGATTTGGATAAATGTTATCGGTACTAAATTATTTAAAATAACTACAATAATTAAGAGAATTAAGAATAGTGCAATTTGAAGAGAGAATAGGTTATTTTGTACAATTTTTTTATAGAATTTAGAATTTGAGGTTCTATAGTTAGTTTTAGCATCCATTTTTACATATCAAGTTTAAGAACAGTTTGACACCCGTAACCATCGGTTGAAACTATTTTTAGATAATTGGTAGTATTATAGTACTTATTGACTTTTTAAATAACTGACAACCGGTGGTGCGAGTGCCATGTACCGTCTAGATAAGTTTATTTAGATCGTCTGAATGCTTAACATAGATTATTTTTTCATTTGGTGATTTACGGACCAGTATTTTGTTTTCCCTAAACCAGACATACATATACTTAGTTTCTTTTGCTTTCTGTTTAGTTTTCCAGAGTAGTTCTTTAAAGTATGGACAAATTGATTTCTCCTATGTAGATTTTTTCGCTGCCCAGGGTTGTCACGGTTTTAGCGTCGATATTCTTCCGCATTTTTAATATTTGGTCTCGTTTGTTGTTATCGTGGAATTTAACTTGGATTCTCGGGTAGGCTCCTGGTCGTCTGTCCTGGATACGTTTCACCTCCTTCAGGTCGTGTAGCTGAATCACCATCCCAGCTGCCGCAGCCACCTGTTGTACTAGTGAGACTGGCTGCTCCTCATTTGATTGTGGGATTCCACATATTTCTATGCAATCTTCTTTCGAGGCTTGTTCTAGTTGCGCGATTATAACTTCAAAGCTTTTTATAATCTTGTTTTTATCATTTACTTCTCTCCGAAGCATCTCAACTTCAGATACCAGCTTGGTAATATTTTCTATTTTAATATTTATATCATCATATTGGTTACTAATGAAATTACGTGAGTTTCGAGATTCAGCATTTTCTTCGTCCATTTTCTTGAAGAATTCTTTTTTCATTTCTTCAAATTTATTGTTGACAGCTGTTAAGACAATGTCAAGAATCTCTTTATGTTCTGGGAGTAAAGATTTCAATTTAAGATCACTCTGGTTTGTATTTTTGCTTCTTGTTTGTTTATCAATTATTAGAGTAAAATTATAAAATTGAGTGGATAAATAACAGTTATTTAATTTGAATTTGAATTGTACTTATAAACAATATCACTTTTTCTTTGGCTTGGTTAGTTTTGATTTTGTTTTGTATAATGGGAGTAAAACCTTATGGTTTTGACTGTACATAAGACACTTAAAACACAGAACTAAAATACTAGCAGCAGTTAGTGCACTTATTCAATGATTTCTGTCACTTTTTATGTATTTTTTTATTAATTTTGCGGGAGTAAACAAAACAGACAGTTGTCACTTTGAAGTATTATTGTTGCATTTTTAATAGGTCTGTGTAGGTTTTTCCCTTTGCGTAACTCTGTAGATTGTTTCAATGTCCTTTGATCCTATGCTACAGTTTGTTGTTTTGCTTATATTGTATATAATGCCTTTTAATGTATCTGGTGATTCTTCTTGAATTTCAGGAATTCCGCGAAATTCCAGACATTTTAAGTTTGCCTCCCTGTTTTTATGTTCCACGTGAATGAAAGGCTCCAGTTTTATGCAGTAATATCATTAACTTTATTCACCATTGGAAACGTACACTCACATATTTAGCTTAGTAATAAACAAGAGGGTATAAGCAGTATTGACAACTTAACAATATAAACAGCGACGTTGTAGCCAACCTAAGATTAATCACAATTTACATTGCCATATTCTAACAACTTTTTAGTAATTTTTACAAAAAATATTTTTTAAAAGAATGACATGTAATTTTAAAATTTAATTGTCAGATAATATGAGGTTGGTACGAACGGTGACCGGACAACTCAAAATGAAACCAACTCACAAAGTTCATTAAGAGTGGCATAAAAAAATATGGTTAAATAGGGTTAGGTTAGGGTTACTGGCTATTTTAAAATTATTTTTTCATAGCTTTTTATGATCTTTCTGAGGTGTTTCTGAGTTGGTTTCATTCTGAGTTGGCATGGAACCGGTACGAACATAGTTTTAAGTAGTGGTTTATTAGTTCTATAAATAATTATATTTTTTTCAAAATGATGAAAAGTAACTTTGATAAAGGGGTAGCTTGGATAACTTACGTTCAATGTAAACATAAAAATTCTAGAACTCTTTCAAACAACGTTTCAATTTATGCCAGATCTCACTGGAACGTTTCTAGGGTGGTATATCGCTAAAACGAGTGCTAACATACTCGTATAATCAAATATTACCATCCTTTACAGGTGATTATGATTATACGGTGAATTTTAACAATGTGCTAAGAACACAAATTTATAAAAATTGTAACTCAAAAGTTGTTGTCAGTTCATGGTCGGTATTTCAGCACCACTTTTATGTCCTAATTTTTTACGGTTCTGAATTATATATGTTTCTTTTAACAAAGCCTCAAATAACAGTCGCACCTTCGACAGGCCTACAAATAACCACTTAATCAGCACAATGTAATTTACCACGCAGATGAAAAAAGTTGGGTCAGGTGAACAAAAAAGCGTTTTCTGAAAAAAGTTGTTATGCAATAACATCATTAATCTCTATGCAACAAATTATACAACTAAATACGTTTTTGTACCTGGGATCAGCATGTGTGATTTTATATTGTACTAGCTTTTTCCCGCGGCTTCGCTCACATGGTATTAAGGGGGTTCCCACTCTGCCTCCTCCCCCCCCCCCCCCACTCCCCACTACTTTCCCCCTCCCCCCACACCTCACTCCAACCCCTCCCCCCTCTAACCCCTCCCTCCCCCCCTCTAACCCCACCCCCCTCTCCACCCTCCCCTTCCCGCATTTATTTGAAGTACTCCCCTAATAATTTGAATCGAATAAAGAATTACAGATATCTTACTAATCGTGCCATCCATTTCAATGTTTTTATGCAAATTTCATAATGCCAGAGGTCAGAACTATAGCCCATATCCTATATGTTATTCTGATGTATGAGCTATATTATTGTAAAGTTTCATTAAAATCCATTCAGTAGTTTTTGCGTGAAAGAGTTACAAACATACATCCACATGTATGGAAAAAAAGTTAATGTATCAGCTGAATCCTACTAACATTATAAAGGCAAAAGTTTGTATGGATATATGTATGTACATATGTACATACATATATCCATACAAACTTTTGCCTTTAATTATAATATTAATTTGTAGGATTCAGCTTTTTTTTTCCTTTTTCAACATTATATTGGGTATTTCATTACCCGTGTATTGATATTTTTCTACCACCAAACTAGGCATATGCCCGTCTTATAACTGCCAGTTTTTTCATTCAGTACATGAAAACAAAGTATGTACAGTATATGTACATAAAAGAAAATAACATTGTCTTGTTTAATAGTGATCACAATGGTACCTACTTGGTTTTTTTTTACATTAGCTTCACACAGGAGGTTCTAAAATAATAACCTTCGGGACCTATGTCATCTTTGGGGTTGTGTGTGAAGGGTCTTCTTAGGGGAAGGGGAATTCTGAGAAGAAATACGGTATGAGGGATGGGTGGAAATTTGGAAGTCAGAGTATCCAGGAATAACTGACTTATGAATCTATCCTCCGCATACCGCACAAGAGTCCCAACTGCTCCCGTCTGGAGGCAGTGGGACTATGGCATCCCCAATTGGGGTATGTTGTGAGGCTGAAGGTAGTGGGGAGGGGAAGGATATGATAAGGAAGAGGAAGGTGGGGAAGTACCTGGCTATTCAGATCTGGTCACCAAACACGGCTTAAGCCATTTCAAGCAACGTTTCAATTCTGAATGGTGGTCTTACACCAGGGCGATAATGAGAGTATCTTCCACTCTGGAACGTGCCGCAAATGAACTATAGATTATTTAAAATGAATAAATTGTGAAATCAAACAAATTCATAAAAATAAAATTTATTTGCCACGCCGGGATTCGATCCCGCGACCTTCGGAGTGCTAGTCAAGAGCCTTACCACTGGACTATGCCGGCTGACTATGCAGTTGTGAACATCTGTAAATTGATTGTAATGTTATGTGCAGTTACATTTACTCTATCTGGTACAATACTCAAATTATTCATAAACATCACGAAATCAATTAAAATGCAAAAAAATTCAGGTGAATTAAACAAAATGTGGTTTTCTGGGTCACTAGTATTAATTAGAAAAGGTCATACTAATGTACCAGGCCGTTATGCACACCTGTGTTATTTTTTTAGTTCATTTAATATGTAAAACACAGACACGCGTAATTAACATTCGCTTTATGACGAGCATTCGAATATTGCTTTCCTCTGTAAAGTTTGTATATGGACATGTCTGACTAATCAACTAAACGATCGATGTATTGATAATTGCCTCCTTTAGTCGATACTCATTAAATTTGTGCATTAAATAAAATGCACCAAAAACGTCAATCATTTATAATAATTTTCCACCAAAAAACAAACACGAACAAAAACTGCGTACATTAAATTTCAATTATACATCATAAAACTGCAGTTTATCTTCACGCATAAAACTGCAGCAAGAACGCAAACATGTAACAGCAAGATGAATGTATCCATAAATAATAATAATGGCGTTTGATGTAACCAAGCCCTTGATCTGCACTGATGCAATCTGCTGCAGACACCGCTGGACCGCATTCTGTTCCTCCACATCTCACATGCTCACTGTCCAACAACTGGAGCAGGTCGAGTGCATGTCATATGTCTGACAGTGGACCGGTTAAATCGATCAAATACCGGTAAAGGCTCATGGACATACTCGTACAAGCTTTTTATACCATTGTATAATATATAATTGAAGTCAGTGTTTCACAAACATTCTCATATTTTTTTTATTTTTTTATTTATTTATTTATTACACGCCCTGATGGGCTTTTACATTATAATTTATAAGTTGAGTAACAAACAATGAAGAAAATATAATACAATTAGCGGACCCGGTGAACTTCGTACCCCCTCAGAATAAATAACTGTTGTATTAATTTATTCGCTGAATTAAATTCAGTTTTTTATTAAGTTAAAAATTACACAAAAAAGCAATTATCAATCCGCAACTGTCCGTGTTTTGTATCAGAGATGACCTTGTGTACGAATTTATGTTTTTGTGATTTTCTTTCTTTTCCACTTACTTAGGGGCCATCCATAAATTACATCACACGAATTTCGTGTGACGTAATTTATGAGACCCCACATTTATGAGACCCCTCCGCCCTAGTGTGACATCTAAAAATAATCAAAAGATTAGTTCAATTTTTTTTACATGTGACGTTACAGAGCTGATGACCACCCCGTACCCCTAGTCACACTTTCTACTCCCCTCCCCCCCCCCCACCCATTAATGTGTGACGTAATTTATGGATTGCCCCTTACGGGAATTGCGTTTCATTTTCTTTATACGTCTGAGGGAAATTTATTATAATTATTGTATTTTTCCTTTGGAAGGGTGAAGACACACGTTAACCGTTTGTCTCATTTTCGACAGTTGACATTTAGTGTGTAAGAAAGAGACTAAGCATTATATGTTTAAGAACAAAAGCGAAACAATCAGCGCATTGACATTTGACGTTTTTGAATTTTTGGAATTCACGCAAACTTCAACTAACACAACATTGTTACAGCTCTTTCAAAATAGGAGAATTCGTTCCATAAAAAATGTATGGGGAAAATAATTTTCTTTATAACTATTTATTTCGTTAACTTTTGTGATGTTTTAATAGTTATTATCCTATCCGGGGCGGAGACAAATCCAACAAATCAAAGATCATCAAAATCAGCCCAGCCGTTTTCGAGTTATAAATAGTGTAACTAACCCGACTTTGTTTTATATATTAATAAGATGAGAAAAGAAAATACACAAAACAGTGTAACAACAAAACAAATAATAAAATAAAAATACATATTATGTAAAAATGATTCATATTCAATATAAACAAAAATTGAAGACTACGTAAATCTATTTGTGCCTAGAAGAATAAAAGTGATAGAATATACAACGTTTATACTGATTAGTTTTAAGATGAAATATATCACCAAGATTAGAATATTTATTTCCGAGACTGTGAAGTCTCGGAAACGGAGAATTTTGATAAGCTAGTGTCCTGGTGTTATTGAAGTAGAAGGATAATAAATGATTTTTGGGAAACATGGATATTGATAAATTGAAGTAATTCAGAACAGTCAATTTTGTAATGCAGTATTTTATGTAATAGTATTAAATCTGTGCTTATTCTTCTTTCTGAAAGTTTCAATAGAGACATTTTATCCAGTAGATAATTGTAATCAATGTTTAGTATAGGAATATGCAATTTATAGTTTATAAACCTTAGAAACTTCCGTTGAATCTTTTCAATGTTGTCTGAATGAATGTTGTAAAAGGGAGACCATAACGTAGAGTTATATTCAAGTTGGCATCTGACAAGGGTTTTATATAACATAATAAATGTGTCTAAATCATTGAAATCTTTTGCAGCTTTCAAAACAAAACCAAGAGTCTTCAGGGCTTTGTTGATAATATTATTAATATGACATACAAAGGTGAGTTTACTGTCGAACATAATGCCTAGATCCATAATTTCACTATTTTATTTCAAAACTGAGTTCTTATTTCGTTATTAACGCCATCTAGAACTTTTACATGGATTGTACATTTATTTAGTTACAGTATTGAAGTTTAACGGTATTATTTGTTGCATTCAAAAGTGCTTACGAATTGTAACTTCAGATGTATTGCTAGCCGGGAAGCAGTTCTTATGAAATCTCGGAATGCATACTTTGAAGTGATATTTTGTGGATTTATTTTAAGATATCGTTTATTTTATTTACCGAAACATATTTTTTGAACAAAATACTATCGATAAAAACAAACATAACTTGTTTTTATTTGATGAATTGACAGGTTTTTTAAGTTTTTGTGACCGACCATCGACTGACTTTGAGAGTTGAATTAGCGGTATAATGTGACATTCTTATTCCGCAGATAATTAATTTTAAAATATTCTGGTGTGGCCAGGTGAATAAAACTTTTGGCGGTATCGGGAGTACTGTTGGCGCAAGCGATTCTGACCTTGTTGTTGATACAGTTTCTCTATACATAAGGGTCAAAATCGCATATAAAAATTATTTGTCAATCTCACCGGTGAACGAGCGGCTAAGAACCGGTGGGACTTTAAATACTAAAAATAAAACGAGACGAAATGGTGTTTACTGCAATTGGGTATTAGTGGGTACGAGTATGTCTAGGAAAAAACAAGATATGCAGGGAAAGTGGATAACCAATCACTTACCACTGTATCTCTGCGATTGAACACACGATACAACCACAATACATTTATATAGTTCCACCGTGAACTTCTAGGTAATTATAGCTACGAATGAAAATTATGTACTTCTGAGATGTTTTAGTTAATTCTTTATCCACTGGAATGCTTTTTGCCACAATATGGCACTATTAAAAAAACCTCGGATTGCTTGGCTGCCAATTTTGGCAAATTTTCACTTATTTGTAATTAATTAAGTAGACGTTAACGATTTTATAATTTTTTTTATAAATCCTATGAATATGTGATAATCGATAAAAGATAGGCGAATTCATTGACTATATAGAACTATTATCAGTTTGTATATCTCCATAATAAAATTCGGAGGTATGATTTTTTATGGGGGCAGAAAAAGTTTTAAATTGTGGTGTCGCTTAAGTGGTTATACTTAAAAAACGAGATTCTCTTAACGAAAAACACCAAAAACTTGCTTCCAAGGTAGTTTCAAATCTTCTTCTGTTGTCAAAACAAGCGCAGTATTTATATAGCCATTGTTCCAATTTCAAATGTTAAAACGGCCGACCCCAAGTACTAAATCGACCTAAGTGCTATAACGGTGATATTTGAAAAATTCCTCTTTTGGCAGATTTTTGGATTGATTCGGGTACAGACCATGATTCGTAGTCAGAATCCAAAAGTTCAGTCGGTTCCGTGCCAAAGGGTCGAAGTAACGACCGAACCCAAGTGCTAAAACAACCGACTCCAAGTGCTAAAACGACAGACCCCAAGTGTCAAAACGAGGATTTTTCTTTACAATTCTTCTTTCGGCAAATTTTTGGATTGATTTGGGTTAGACCAAGATTCTAATAATGAATCCAAAATTTCAGTCGGTTCGATGCCATAGGGCTGATGTACCGACCGACCCCAAGTGTTAAAACGAGGATTTTTTTTGCCAACTCCTCTTTTGGCAGATTTTTGGATTGATTCGGGTACAGACCATGATTCTTATTAAGAATCCAAATTTCAGTCGGTTCCGTGCCATAGGATCGAAGTGACGACCGAACCCAAGTGTTGAAACGACCAAATCCAAGTGTAAAACCGGTGAATATTTTAAAAATTCATCTTTTCAAAGGTTTTTTTAAGATTCGTGTGCAGACCATGATTCTTAGAAAAATTCCAAAATTTCAGTCGGTTCGGTTGAATTGGGTCAAAATTACAACCGAACCCAAGCATTTAAAAGACTGGCCCAAAGTACTTAAAACACTGACCCCAAGTGTTGAAACGAGGATTTTTTTTTACAATTCCTCTTTTGGCAGATTTTTTATTGATTCGGGGACAGATCATATTTCTTAGTAAGAATCCAAGATTTCAGTTGGCTTAGAGCCACTGGTCCGAAGTTGCGACCGAACCCAAATGATAAAACGACCGACCCCAAGTACTAAATCGACCGACCCTGAGTGCTATAACGGTGATGTTTTAAAAAAATCCTCTTTGGGCAAATTTTTGGATTGATTCTTGTACAGACCATGGTTCTTAGTAAGAAATCAAAATTTCATTCGGCTTAGAGTCATTGGTCCGAAGTTGCGACCGAACCCAAATGATAAAACGACCGACCCCAAGTACTAAATCGACCGACCCTGAGTGCTATAACGGTGATATTTTAAAAAATTCCTCTTTGGGCAAATTTTTGGATTGATTCTTGTACAGACCATGGTTCTTAGTAAGAAATCAAAATTTCATTCGGCTTAGAGCCATTGGTCCGAAGTTGCGACCGAACCCAAATGATAATGGTTCTTAGTAAGAAATCAAAATTTCATTCGGCTTAGAGCCATTGGTCCGAAGTTGCGACCGAACCCAAATGATAAAACGACCGACCCCAAGTACTAAATCGACCGACCCTGAGTGCTATAACGGTGATATTTTTTTAAATTCCTCTTTGGGCAAATTTTTCGATTGATTCTTGTACAGACCATGGTTCTTAGTAAGAAATCAAAATTTCATTCGGCTTAGAGCCATTGGTCCGAAGTTGCGACCGAACCCAAATGATAAAACGACCGACCCCAAGTACTAAATCGACCGACCCTGAGTGCTATAACGGTGATATTTTAAAAAATTCCTCTTTGGGCAAATTTTTGGATTGATTCTTGTACAGACCATGGTTCTTAGTAAGAAATCAAAATTTCATTCGGCTTAGAGCCATTGGTCCGAAGTTGCGACCGAACCCAAATGATAAAACGACCGACCCCAAGTACTAAATCGACCGACCCTGAGTGCTATAACGGTGATATTTTAAAAAATTCCTCTTTGGGCAAATTTTACGATTGATTCTTGTACAGACCATGGTTCTTAGTAAGAAATCAAAATTTCATTCGGCTTAGAGCCATTGGTCCGAAGTTGCGACCGAACCCAAGTGATAAAACGACCGACTCAATTTCTGTGAGGAAAAAGTTTTAAAATACTCTGTCACTCCGGTGGTCTTAAGACCAGTGGTCTTTGGTATTTTATTTCCAATTTTTTACATAAAACCCAAAAAACAGGACTGCAAACGAATTCAATTAATATATATGGGAAATTAGACAGGGGAAAATATATAATCCATTCATGTTAGTTTTATGATAAGTATGTTATATAAGTTATATATAAGTAAGTAATATTTTTATTATAAGTTACCAGATCCAATCAATCATTCCCTTACACTTTCTCTCCTTTAGTATCACAACATTCCCTAAAATTGAAGATACGTAGTCCCGCTGGTTAGCAGAAGACTCTAAATTACCTTAAAAAAGCACAATACTTCAGAGCGCATTACCAGAGAAAGCCTGAAATACGTCATTTTCAAAAAAGTTTTTAGACGTATTGACTCTTTTCCACAAAAAATTATAAATGGATTTCGAAAGATTGTTCTTTTATCTAGCATTCGTATGTAATAAATTTTTAGATTTTTTTTAAATTTTTAGTATAATAAGGTTATTCCATAGGTCGTTGGCAGATATGTTAAATTTTCAAAAAAGTTTTTGTATTATACCACACCCATTTCAAATAATGTAATCATGCAGTAAAATAAATCAATACATTATCTAGCAAAGTTATGTATTAGAATTTTAATTTTAGTTTCAATAAAATCATAAAAAAATATGTACGTACATGTCTTTCTTGACGAAAATTGGTCCATTTGTGTATTTATTTGCGCACTTACAAACTAATATATTTCAGATTTTTTTTACATTCTTATTAAATTTAGACATTATTGAAAAATGATAAATACTTATAATCAAAAAATAACTACAAAAAATACACTATTTTAATAGTTTTATCATCACGCCTTTCAGCATTTTTGGATGAAGGTATAAATTAAAGCTAATTTGGATTGAAATAAATTCGATATTGAGTTATAATTTAAAAAAGCTGGTACGGAGAATAATTAATCTTTCTCATTGTAACCGTCCTGCACGATCGGAAGAACAACTTTCGACGAAATGTGGATTTTCGTCCGCTGGCTGGTTAAACGCTCTTCAGTGTGTTTTGTAAACCAAAAGAATTGTGGCATAAACAGACATGAATAAAAAAACGGCCAAAATCCAAATTTGCAATTTGTGCAGAAAACAAGATTAAACATTTAGTTAAAAACAGGTTTTAATACGTTTTAGTACCAATTAGCTAGAAACATAGTTAACAGACAAAACTCCTTGCGAATTCAACACAACGTTAATAAATTAAAGTAGAAAGTAAACTGAACATTATTTGAAAAGAAACAGAGCTAACAGAAGTTGTAATTTATTTCCATATAAAAAATTAAACAACCAACTACGTGCTTCAGAGAGTGCATGATTATTCACTGATTAGTTTAAATCAGCCAATAAATTAACTAATTAATGTATTTAAGGAATTTACTCTCAGATATAAATAAACCCTCCATCGACATATTTTTTACGACGAAATTAAATTAATTTGAACAGCAAACACATGAGTTTTAATGGATCGTTTCGTATATTGCGTATTTTTCACGACAAAACATGGCTTTTTACGAGTTCTCATAAATTTTAACTGGTGATCCTTGCAACTGTACAAGGCGTACCGATGAAAAAGATTGATTATCTCAACTCAATATCGATTTTATTTCATTTAAAATATGCTTTAATTTATACCTACAATCAAGCAATAATAATGCTCAAACGCGTGATGTCAAAAAATTAAAAATTATGTACTTCTTGTAATAATTTTTATATCAAAAATATTTATATCAATAACGTCTATATCAATAATGTCTAAGCAAAATAGGAGTGTAAAAAAATCTGAAATATATTAGTTTGTAAGACCATAAATAAATAGACAAACTGAAGAATTTTCGTCACAAAACAAGGACTCAGATTTTTTAAATAATTTTAATTTGAACTTAAATTAAAATTCTGAAATAAAGCTTTCGTAGATAATTAATTAATGTATTTTGCTGTTAGATAATTTATTAATTTATTTTACTGTATGATTTAAAATGGGAGATGTAAAATTAACGTGACCATTTATTTTTTCCCCCAAACCAGGACCCCGAAAAAAAAGGTACCTTAATAATAATAAATTTGAACAACTTATATAGCTCTATTTTCGCGAAAAATCACCTCAAAAGCGCTATACAAACGAGGGTAGATTACAATTCATTTTGCACGGACAATTGTACCAATCGCATGGACAATTGTAATTCTAGACCCTTGTTCAAAATTTAAAGAGATTTTTTTATATAAAGAGAAAATTTAAACGAAATAAATCATTATGTACAGTAAAATGTTTTCGACTAAAATTGGCATGGATTTTAAAGGTGAATTTACTTTATTTTTTTATTTTTTTTCTATCATAACTCCTCTTGCAGCTACCAATTGAATTACTGAAATTCTAGCCTCTTAATAAATTAAATAAAATATCCTATTAACTTATTGGTTTTAGGAGCCTCACACTTTTATACAATACAATTTATTTTTATTTATTTCATAGTATTTTATTTGTTACAGATTTTTGTTTATTTTTGGCTATTGTTATTCTAGATAGTAATGTTTTTTCGTGTCATATTAGGGTTAGCTATTTTATGTATTTCTGTTTTTATTATAACTTTTTTTTTTCAAAATTTAAAACATAACTTTAGTAGATAAAATAACAATCTTTCGAAATCAATATATATATTTTTTTTTTGAAGAAAAGAATTGATACTTATGGAATTTGATTTAAAAATAGTATATTTACGGTTGTATCTGATTCTTTTTCCTTGCGCTGTCCCAACTCATTGCCTAGGTAAGCTGTTGGGGTCGGCTCTTCTCGTTCTCAGGTTGTAATTTCTTCTGTTCTGGATATCGCCTTCATCCAGGCCGTTTCTCTGAAGAATTTTGGAACATTGAGTCATCCAGGAGTTCTTCGGTCTTCCTCTGGATGACTGTCGGTGAAGCTCCATAGACATTGCCTGCCTCACTGTGTGGTCTGATGGTCTCCGGTTACGGTTACGGTTGTATCTGATTATACCCTTTTAAGTTTTATAGCTGTAGTAAGCAACTTGCTCATTGAAATAAAAATTACTTGTCATTATTGTTGAGCGGGGAGGCTAATAAGGAGATGAATGAACGGTGAATGCGGCAATTTCAATTAATTGAGGATTGTGTGCAGCAGTCGCTCATAAAAGGTTTTCAAAAAAAGCAGAGCAATTGGAGTCCATAATGGATTTATGGTACTTATCAGCCTTGGTGTACGACAGTTAACCATGAAACTGGCAGATGATGGATGAAATATAAAAGTTGTTCAGACAACTTTTAGATTTCATGCAGTAGAAATGAAATCCCTGAAACGTGTGTATAGAAAAACCACATACGTATTTTTATACAAGCGCTGTATTCCCGCTCTATTCAACATATTAACGTATGGAAAGTGTTAATCTTACCAAATCAACACTTTCATATGTGTCACGGGAGTTAAATAAATGATTAGAAGGTTTTAATAGATTCTCTTTTTATTGTAATAGTCAAACACAATCGCGACACAATATTAACATCAGAAAGTTGCGGGGCTAAATCTGATAGCTGTACACACCAGGACAATTCGGGACGGAATGATTTTGCGGTAGCATTTGGAACTACATCTAGTCTTTCCGGTGTGACCAGAATTCAAAATTGCCAGTACATAAAATAAATTGTACATTAAACAGTACCTTGCCATAAACATTAAAAAATATATTTTATTTAATTAAATGAAGACAATATAAGCGAAACTCAATCGAAAATCTGAAAACAGAAAAATCAGAAAAAGATATTGACACATCTGGGACACGAACCCAGGACCTCTCGCTTACCGGGCGAACGCGCTAACCACTGCGCCACCGTGTCGATATCCAATTCGGTCACTTTTAACTGTATCATACTTCGACTAAGAACCACCCACACTATCTTCATTTTTCTTAACGCATATACTATTGGCTGCTATCTTTATGTATGATTGCAAGATTCAAACCCGAACTAAATGCTCTCTAGATAGTGTCTGGATAAATCTTTATCCATTTTATTTAATATGCGACATCTATTGACTTTTCTGCAAGTCTAGGATGAATATTTTTATTTTTATTTTAACTTTTATGAGTAAAACCTCAAATTGTAATATTTAATTAAATGAAGACAATATAAGCGAAACTCAATCGAAAATCTGAAAACAGAAAAATCAGAAAAAGATATTGACACATCTGGGACACGAACCCAGGACCTCTCGCTTAACGGGCGAACGCGCTAAGATGTGTCAATATCTTTTTCTGATTTTTCTGTTTTCAGATTTTCGATTGAGTTTCGCTTATATTGTCTTCATTTAATTAAATATTACAATTTGAGGTTTTACTCATAAAAGTTAAAATAAAAATAAAAATATATTTTAACTTTTCCCTTTAAAATCAAAATAAGCAAATTTTATAAATATACACGAAAAACGCTTCCTAAAACCAACGAATTCTTACAAATTCAACATTTGGACAAATAATCTTAAATTACATTGTAATAATAATCGTCATCATCACTATTGGCTCTACAACCCCTGATGGATTTTGACCTCCTCAAGAGTCTCCCTCCACTCATCTCGGTTTTGTGCCAGCTCTCTCCAGTTTAGAAGCTCCAAGATATTTATGTATTTGAGGACGTTGTCGCTCCATCTTAATCTTGGTCTTCTCATGCTCCTTCGCCCTATTGGTCTTGAGTTCAGCAGGTAGTTTTTTTTTTTTTTTTTACATTAACTCCAGGAAAATAATTTCCCTCAGGGCCTATGTCATCTGGGATGCTGTGTGGAAGGTCTTTTTGAGGAGAGGAAGGAATGAACATTGGTCTTGAAGAGACCCATGTTGTAGGAAGGAGGAAACACAGAGGCCGGCAAATCATTCCACAGCCGAGCTGTTCAACACAAGAATGAGTCGAAGAAACGACCCGTTCTCATGAGACAAATGTCAACCGTGTACAAATGTTGGGCACGCGTTTGGCGTGTTTCCCGACTATGCACCGGTGCCGAAGGGATCAATGATGCTAGTTCATCGGAGCATCTTCCATTGTAATACCGGTAGAACAAGGATAGCATTCCCCTCCGACGCCTGTGCTCTAAAGATTGCAATCCGTCTGTTGAGATGGGAGAATCTATCAAACGGAAACTTTGGTGCTTGATGCTCGGTCATTCTCTCCACATGACCCAGCCACCGAAGTCTTCCCAGTTTTATAAATTTTGCGACGTTTAGTTCCTTAAACAAAGTATAGAGCTCATTGTTCTCTGAAGATGCGTCACAAAATTTTTCTTTCAAAAACGTCCAGTGCTCGCTCATCCCTCTTAGTTAGTACCCAAGTCTCAGCTGCGTACTTAAGTACTGGTCTGATAAGTTTTTTGTACACTAATATTTTCGTGTTTCTGGACAGCAGTCTGGATTTTAATTGGTTTTGTAGGCGGAAATAACAGCGATTTGCGTTCACTATGCGCTTCTGGATCTCCTCTGAGGTATTATTGTCGTTTGTTATCAGGGAGCCTAGGTATGTGAATCTTGGTACCGTTTCTAAATTTTGGTTTCTACATGAGAGAGTTGGGATTTGTTGGTTGCATCCTACGGCCATGTAATAATAATACACAGCAATAATAATAACAATTGCCACATGAAAAATCACCTTAAGGGCGCTGGCTGTCTAAATAACTGGACAAAACAAGCTTTTTACCTTTTAAACCTGATACCTTAATTTGGGAGGCGGGTTTGGGTAACGCCGCCATAACCAACACACCTTCCATAGGGATCCTGAATGGATCGTTACGTTTGGTTACTTAGCAGGGGTGTCTGTTTTGCCTTTCTGCGTGGCAGGCCGTATCGGGAGAGAATGGTTGAAGGAGACCTTTTGGCATCTCCAACGGGACTCTCTCGACCTACCACCTAGCACCGCAGTGGGAGGGATGGATTTAAAATTTTAGTGAATTTTTTATGAAATATTTTTACATGAAACGACAAAAAGTGAGGTAAAAATAGCGTTTAAAATGCATTCCTTTAACAAAATGTAAGTGACTTATTAGAAAAAACGTAGGGTAGCCATTTAAAAATACAAATTATGTTTGCAATAAATATTATAATACATCCAAAGTATATAATTATTTCTAAACTCACAATTTTAAAGCAAATATCATGTCTATGAACACAATTCTCAGTGTTCGGATGGGTTCTGAAATTTGGATTTTATTGCAAAATGGAAATATCCGACCCTCTGACAAAATATACTCGAGGCCTGAGGGGTTAAATACGAAAATCGGGTTGTACGGTGTTCCTTCATCTCAATATTGCCTCAGCATTACACCGCCCGAAGCCCCCAATCTTTGACCGCGCATTCTTATGGCAATAAAACAGGCCTTCGTTTCATCCACCTTCCTCGGTAATTTATTATTTAATTTCCCTTCAATTTAAATCAAAAATCCCAATGAATTGTCAAATCCCAGGAGTACATGATATTACAATGGTAACAGAGTCAAGCGATTAATCATGTCGGGGGCCATAGAAGCAGGTGACTTCACAATCAGAGTGGTTTCATGGTAGACAAGTGTGGGGACTTCACTTCTGTTCCTATCTCTCGTGTCCAGTACGTGTATGTCCATGTCTTCTGTGGAAGGTCAACAGAAGCAAGGCAATCCAAGAACCAGATAATCGACATCTTCCTATAATAAATAATCCATTATGGTTGTTTATTTTATGGCTTGATTTGCTGTTTTTCTGGCTGTTGTGTGTCAGTAAATGTCGCCGTTTTAAATGTACGATTAAAATGAGAGTGACATTTATCTTGACGATAAAATCTGTTTTATTTTCAGACTTGTGCAGCTTTCATGCAATCTCACATTGCACAGGAAATACCTAGCTAATAAATATTTAGCCACCTAAAGAATGAAAAATTTCTAAGACTTTTATTTGAAATACTTTGATTAAATAAGGGATCGAATTGTATATTTATACTACAAAATAAAATTACACAACAAATTTTAAACATTACAGTTAACCAAAAAAAAATTTAGTTTCAGCCTGTGAAACAGTCCTGCCTAAAATCTGGTTCAAATAACTCAAATTTGTTTTCAACATAAGTGTCATTTTTTAAAGAAGAATTGAAGTGAATTGAATATGTCAAAGATTCAGACAAATACCTACCTATAAGATAACAAAATATGAAAGAGAACAAGACACAGAAAACCAGAAAAAAATAATGGTCGCAACTGAACAACAGAACCAGAACCTCTCATCTAACCGGGACGTACCGGAGTATCGGTAATCGGTGCCGAAGGAATCAATGACGCTAGCTCCTCGGAGCATTTTCCATTGTAGTACCGGTGGAACAATGACAGAATACCTACCTGACGCCTGTGCTCTAAAGATTGCAATCCGTTTGTTAAGATTGGGGAATATATCAAACGTTTCTACACAGAGTCAAGTGTTTTTTTTTGGAGATATTTTGGGGCTCCATACCAGAGGTGGCTGTCAAATTCAATATAGCAGGGCGCACTTGTACGGGGTCAGCAGTTTTGTACTATTGAAGTATATTCGGGCACTGTACTACAATACGCTCAGTTTCTGAGAGGCTAACTTGACTCTTGCTTCGATGGAGCCCCCGTGACTGAACTGGTCAATTAGAGTTACACCAAGCTTATCATTGGAAAGCATGTTGGAAAGATTGCTTCCGTTGAAGGAGACTAGATTGTCATTGTCACTCTCCTGTCATCCACGTAACAATGAATTGGTGCACATGACCAAAGGTCATTGATGTACAATAAGAACAAGGTCGGAGACAGAACGAATCCCTGATCCAACAATAATTGTAATATCCCCTGATTTTACACGGGTCTGCGTAGTTAATTAATGTTAAGTAAACATTGCTAATTGTTATGCTAATTAACGGATGCAATTAATAAAGCTTCGACATCTAACCATGACCTTTCTAACTATGGCATGATAAAGTTCATGGATTGTCATGGAACAAACTGGAATGATACTAGACGTGGATATGATATATATATTATATGTATGTCGCAGCATAAAGTGTCCAAAGCTACCTACATCTAAAGCAACCTCTTATACCCGAAACGATTTTTTTTTTTTTTTTACATGAGCTCCACACAGGAGACCCTGAGGAAAATAATTTCCCTCAGGGCCTATGTCATCTTTGAGGATGCTGTGTGGAGGGTTTTTTTTAAGGAAAAGGGAAGGAGAGGAGAGTTCTAGGAAGGAAAAGGGTTTAAGGGGTGGGTAGGAATCTGGGGTTCAGTATGTCCCGGTCATCAAGACCTAGACAAACCTCACCCCATGAACCCGGGCACCCCTGCTAAATCACCAAACGTAGCGAACCACTTGGGGTGACCTATGGCAGAGGTGTTGGTTATCCAATAAAGGTTTCCGGGCGGCGGTACCCATTCCCGCCTCCCAAATTGAATTGAAACTATGTTAATGATGAGAACGATTTTCTTTTAATAAGGTCTAAAATGCGTTGTAAACAGTAAAGGGTGAATTGGCCTACAATCATCATTTTTGTGAGTCCGAAAATTGTGGGTAAAATCATCAAAGATATTTTTGTTGTTGTAAAGACTGAATAAGAAATATATGACGCATTATTATACGAGTATATATTGGAAGCCACATCTATCTGTTCTGTAGTTCTTAGATAACTGATAAAAAAAAACCCTGATCTTAAATTTAGCCCCTATCTTAACATACTGAAGAGTGTGTTCACTGGAATAGAACAGCTGGTGATAATGTGGGACTACCGCACAACAGTCCAAACTGTATGAAAACAGTGTGCAATATAGTTGAATATAATACTTGGAACAGGTGAATGAGTTTGTGTATTTGAGAAGTTTGTTTACGTGAAATGGGAAGGCTGGTAGAGATATTTAAAGAAGAATAAATGCAGGTCACTTCATTATTAGAGGACTTAATACCATTTTTTTAATGTGAATACCTCTCAAGAGTTCCAGCTGCTCCCATCTGGAGGCAGTGAGATTATGGCATCCTCAATTGAGGTATGTTGTGAGGCTGAAGGTAGTGGAGAGGGGAAGGAGATGAGACAAATGAATATGGGAAAATACCTGGCTATTTGGATCTAGTCATTAAACAGGCTTAAAGCCATTCCAAGCAACGTGTCAATTCTGATTGGTGGTCCTGAAAGGTGATTTTTTTATGTGAATATCGCACAAGAGTTCCAACTGCTCCCAACCGCTTGGAGCCAGTGGGATTATGGCATACACAAATGGGGTATGTTGTGAGGTTGAAGATAGTGGGGAGGAAGGTGGAGATGTACCTTGAAATTCAGATCTAGTCACCAAACACGTCTAAAGCCATTTCAAAAGTTTCAATTCTGTATGGTGATTTACACCAAGGCGATGCTGAGATTATCTTCCACTCTGGAACGTGGATCAAATATACTATTATATTATTTTTAATTAATGAAGAAATAACACAAATCAATTAAACAAAATTTACTAGCGCTCGCCGGGATTTGAACCTGTGTCCTCCGGATCGATAGTCGTGAGCTTTACCCCTCGACCATATAGGACGTCAAAATATCTACCACTTTGGTATAGGTATATATATATATAATTAAAGGTCCAATCAACCAGTGTGGGAAACTCCAAACGCGTGGCCATTATTTCACACAACGCCCTTGAGGTGATTTTTCACAAAAATGGGCTATGCAAGTCATCCAAATATTATAATTATTTGTATATATGTCTATCTCACAGTCATGCGAACGATTTTCTAATTTTTATTTTTATTTAACATAGGATTCTTCAAAACTAAGATTCACTCCTTCCTCTTCTTGATACGTGACACATATGATACATGACATATACGGAGATAAAATAAAATTAGAGCACCAGCACAACAACGTCTAACCAAACGTCGCCATGAGCTGTTGCAACCAGGAAATCCTACAAAGACGACAAGAGAATCTGGAACATCTAGAGAAGATAATGCTCACTGCACACTGATGCAACCAGGAATCTTTTAAATCACCGTTTCTCAACCTTTTTAGTGTCACAACCCCCTTAAAGTGAAAAGATAAAGTAAACCATTACTTGCATCCACACTATTTATTTTAATAAAGTTTTACATTACCATATGGAAATGCGATTAAGTACTGATTATTTCTTTAAACTGCCGTTTAAACCACGAAGGAAAGAATAGAGTGGATATGGCACTAGGGCAAACAGGCCCATCGCATAAAACAATTTCAAACAGGCCCGAATGGGCGGGGCATGAGCGTGGCTTACTACCTTAATAAGCCAATATGATTTTACCGCTCGGCGAGATGTGAGATGGGACGTTCTTTTTGCAAAAACTGGGTATGATTACCAGTTATGGCTATTTTTTGCTGCAGGTATATTATTGATATTTTGATCTTCCGGTAGATTCAGTGGTAAGAGAGCAGTGGAACAAACTTGTAGATAAAGATGGTTGGAATCCAACAAAATATTCATATATTTGCTCTAACCACTTTAAAGATAACGACTTTTATACCACCAAAAACGGACGTGAAAAACTGCGACCTGGAACTATCCCTGATTTGTACTTGGAAAATGAGGTGTGTATCATTAAAAGCATTATAAAGATAGGTTGGACAATTCTATTACAATAATGAGGGAGTATTTCACCATACTCTTTATAGCTTATCCATACGATAAGGTATATTGTAGCACTATCATATTTCATACAATTCGTTTTTTGTGGGAACCTCTTTCTTTAGAACCAATGCAGGCGCTGAAATCTGAGCCCGAGTTCTCTGAAGTAGGTGTATATGTAGAGATAAATTTGCTCTTGGGAAAGCAGGTTTGTAAAATGTTCTATATTCTCGTATATAAAAAATGAATGAGATACGAAAAAATGAATGAGATACGAGGTGGCAAAGTGAAAATTCGAAAATAGCATATCGAAATCTATAAAAATAGCAATTTTAAAAACTCCCGGAAAACTTTCCAGGCAAAACGATTGAACTACTAGTGAGGTTAACAATTGAAATAATTACTAACAATTATATCTACCTTGTGAAGAATCAATAAATAAAAAATTGGATTTAATGTGAGCGTTGAATACCATTATGAATTGTTGGTTAAAATTACTATTTTTTTGTAATAATTTTACATGAAGGTAGTGCTTATTTTTGTTGTTGTGTAGTTTACTAAGAAGATATTTAATAAAAGAAAGTTTATTAATATTTGATATTGTTTGTATTGTCTAACTCTTAATAAAAAAACCCTTGTAATAAATTTCCAAAAATTAAATAATATAAGAAATAATAAGTAAAAATGAAATAATAAGAAATAGTAGTGTGAAGTGGTTAAAACTGGGGATTAGCCCCCATTCTGGCCAGAGGGATGGGCATATCCATTTTAAATCCCACCCATACTTACCGCGCGTCCCTTACCTCTTACCGCAAACTGGTGACAAAATTATCGAAGAAAAAGTTCCTATCGCCACCTCCACTCCACCTTCTTTCCTCCGTGGTTTAAACCGTTGTCTTGGCAACATCGGTCACGTGACCAATGTAGTCCCAGCTAAGACCGCTCCAACAAAAGCGACCTACGTCATTCCAGTTACGGGACCCGTCTCGAGAACACGTGGCTGAATTATTAATTAAGAATCACATTTCCATTTCTACTCGCGATCTCACGAACGCAAAATCCTTCATTTGGAGTTAAGTAAGTATCATCGACGACTTGAAGTAAGGTTCCCCACAACCAACTTGAAAATAATTAATAATTAAATGAAGACAATATAAGCGAAACTCAATCGAAAATCAGGAAACAGAAAAATCAGAAAAAGATATTGACACCTCTGAGACTTGAACCTAGGACCTCTTGCTTTCCGGGCAAACGCGCTAACCACTGCGCCACGGTGTCGATATCAAGTCCCAGAGGTGTCAATATCTTTTTCTAATTTTTCCGTTTCCAGATTTTCGATTTAGTTTCGCTTATATTGTCTTCATTTAATTATATATAACAATTTGAGGTTTTACTCATAAAGTTAAAATAAAAAAATTAAAAATTAAATTAAACAAAATAAAATGAAAATGAAAATAATTTGGTGATTTTTTTTTATATTAGCTCCATACAGGAGGCCCTGAGGAATAACTCCCCTCAGGGCCTATGTCATATCAATTCGGTCATTTTTAACTGTATCATACTTCGACTAAGAACCACCCAAATTATCTCCATTTTCTTAACGCATATATTATTGGCTACTATCTTTATGTATGATTGCAAGATTCAAACCCGAACTAAATGCTCTCTAGAAAGTGTCTGGATAAATCTTCATCCATTTTATTTAATATGATACATCTATTGACTTTTCTGCAAGTCTAGGATGAATATTTTATTTTAATTTAAATTTTATTATATATAAACCTCAAATTGTAATATATAATTAAATGAAGACAATATAAGCAAAACTCAATCGAATATCTGGAAACAGAAAAATCAGAAAAAGATATTGACACCTCTGGGACTTGAACCCAGAACCTCTTGTTTTCTGGGCAAACGCGCTAACCACTGCGCCACGGTGTCGATATCAAGTCCCAGAGGTGTCAATATCTTTTTCTGATTTTTCCGTTTCCAGATTTTCGATTGAGTTTCGCTTATATTGTCTTCATTTAATTATATATTACAATTTGAGGTTTTACTTATGAGTAAAAATTTAAAAAAAATAAAATGAAAATGAAAATAATTTGTTTATTTTTTTATATAAGCTCCATACAGGAGGCCTGAGGAATAATTCCCTTCAGGACCTTTGTCATACTTGTGGATGCTGTGTGGAGGGTCTTTTTAGAAAACGGAAAGAGAGGAAGTTCTGGAAAGGAAAAAAGGTATGAGGGGTGGGTAGGAATCTGGGGTCGGTGTATCCAAGAATGACGGACGTATGAATCTATTCTTACCACTGCGGTGAGTCCTGCCGGAGAGGAAAAAAGATCTCCTTCAACCAGTCTCTCCCGATCCGACTTGCCATACAGTTGGTGGGCAGACCCTTCCGCTGCCAAGATCCAGACATACCTCACCCAATAAACCCGGGTATCCCTGCTAAGTCACCAAACAAAGCGAACCACTTGGGGTGACCTATGGCAGAGGTGTTAGTTTTCCAATAAATGATTCGCGGGCCGCCCCACCCGCCTCCCAAATTAATGAATGCAGGTATATTTACATACACACAGAATGCAGTCGTTTTAAGGAAAATACGTACTTACACACGCAAAGGTGCCGAATAAAAAAAATTAAACACACTTTCATTTAAATACAGTAAAAGTACACAAAATCGACACTGTAAATAAATTTGTTTGCTTTTCGTACCAACGTTCGTATTTATAGGCTTCAAATTAGAAAATAATGCACAAACAAAATATAACTAACTAACTAACTAACTAACCATCACGCCGTTTCCCCACAGGGGTAGGCAGAGAGGACGGACCGCCAAACAACTCGGTCTTGGCACACACTCTCTGCCTCACTCACATTCATACATCGTCTCATACATACTCTTCTATTATTCTGACTTTTGACATGGCCCGTCTCAAGTATCTGATTCACTTGATCGTGTCATGTCTTCCTCGGGCGTCCCCGACTTCTTCTACCATTCACATTTGCATCATATATTTTTTACACTACTTTCTTCGCTCATTCGCTCTACGTGCCCAAACCATCTGAGGGTCCCTTTCTTAATTTTGCTCATTATACTTACATCAGCCTTACATTCTTTGCGGATATCCACATTTCTAACACGATCATACATGGTTTTACGACACATACGTCTCAAGGATCTCATTTCAACAGCATTCAGTTAACTTTCATCCTTCCTCTGCCAGTTCCATGCCTCACTGCCATACATCAGGGTAGGTACCAGGACTTCATTGTGGACTGCTAGCTTCGCTTTTTTTGACAGTTTTTTATTAGCGCCAACGGCATTCAGTCCCCCATTAATGGAGTTACCGGCATTTACCCTTTTTTCAATATCTCTATCAGCCTTCCCATCTCTCGTAAAAAATATAAATTTAAAATAATTACATTTCCGGGAGGCCATGTGTCAGGGAATCAACTGCCAGGTCACCGAAATATAAGTTTAAAATAATTACATTTCCGGGAGGCCATGTGTCAGGGAATCAACTGCCAGGTCACCGAAATATAAGTTTAAAATAATTACATTTCCGGGAGGCCATGTGTCAGGGAATCAACTGCCAGGTCACCGAAATATAAGTTTAAAATAATTACATTTCCGGGAGGCCATGTGTCAGGGAATCAACTGCCAGGTCACCGAAATATAAGTTTAAAATAATTACATTTCCGGGAGGCCATGTGTCAGGGAATCAACTGCCAGGTCTCCGAAATATAAGTTTAAAATAATTACATTTCCGGGAGGCCATGTGTCAGGGAATAAACTGCCAGGTCACCGAAATATAAGTTTAAAATAATTACATTTCCGGGAGGCCATGTGTCAGGGAATAAACTGCCAGGTCACCGAAATATAAGTTTAAAATAATTACATTTCCGGGAGGCCATGTGTCAGGGAATAAACTGCCAGGTCACCGAAATATAAGTTTAAAATAATTACATTTCCGGGAGGCCATGTGTCAGGGAATAAACTGCCAGGTCACCGAAATATAAGTTTAAAATAATTACATTTCCGGGAGGCCATGTGTCAGGGAATAAACTGCCAGGTCACCGAAATATAAGTTTAAAATAATTACATTTCCGGGAGGCCATGTGTCAGGGAATAAACTGCCAGGTCACCGAAATATAAGTTTAAAATAATTACATTTCCGGGAGGCCATGTGTCAGGGAATAAACTGCCAGGTCACCGAAATATCGGCTGACAAAACTCTGCTTTCAGAATTTTTGTTTAAAGATTTAGATAAGTTTTGCACGACGCTCGACAATGTGAATACGGAGAGTAACCAATGATGTTTTAAAAACATTGATCCTATTCCCAACTTCTTACTTGTGCGAAAAGAGTGTCTCGTCAATGGTGAGTGCAAAAACTAAATAAGAATGTGTCTAGATATTACCATTAGAAATTAAATTAATTTAAAAATTATTTTTGTTTAAAATGTCGATCTAGAAATAAAATATTTATGTGAAAAACAAACTCAAACATCGCATTTCATTCTATTTTTATTTTTTTTATTTGTCAGCTCCACACAGGAGGCAACCAGTCTTTTCAAATGCGGCCCGCCACAGGTTGAGAAACGATACTTTAAACAATCGTTGGAACTTACCGAGTTACTGATTAGTGATTAGTGATCAGATCACTCTAGTTGGAACAGCGCCAAGTATTAACGATCGTGTGGCGCCCAACAAGGAATCTACTTCAAAACTGCTTAGTTTGGTTCTGGTAATTCTTTTTTATTTAACTGCGCATGCATTGGACGTGATGCTTAAATAGCTCACGACGTGCGAGACAGGCGAGCATCACTTCCTCCATTGCACTCACTTGGGGCAGATAACAAATTAACTGCTGACAAATGTGTGGTGGGTGTAATAAGTAGGCATTGGATAGTATGCACTACAAAAATGTAAAATTATTATTGTTGCCGAAAAATGCTCGTTCAATGAGGAATACACACTAACAATATCGAAATTTGCATGGTCAATGCCCAAATATGCTAAAATATGCACTGTGAAAGCCGAAATAAGCGCTACCAATACCGATATATGCATTTCCAATGAGGATGTATTCACCATTAATGCTCAAATATGCACATCCAATACACAAAGTACTGTCAATGCAAAAATATGTGGGGAAATACTCACTGTCAATGAGGAAATGTGTACAAATAATGCCAAAATACACAGCTTTAATGGGGAAATATGCACTAACTATGCACATGTATACCCAAATATTCACTGTCAATGAGGAAATGTGCACTAACAGTGCCAAAATAAGCACTCCCGATGAGGAAATATGCACTAACAATGCCCAAACATGTACCTACTGCCCATATATCCACTGTCAATGAGGAAATACGCCCTAACGCCAAATTTAAGTGCCTAAAGTATGCGATAAATCAAGAAATAACTAATCTTAGAATTAAATTAAACAATTTAACTTTGTTTGAACCACTTATATATTTGAGTAAAGCCGACCGGTTTCGGAGCGACCGTTCCTTCTTCAGGGCAAACGTATACTGATTTGACAGTTATGAAATATGGATGGGAACAATGTATCATTATGGTAGGGGTGGAGCCGTTGCTAGGTATTAATGAAGAGTGGGTGGGTGGGGGAACATATCCATGATTGGGCTATAAGACAATATTTTTTGTTTGTTGATAATAGATTAATTATTTTTAAGGGATTTTTTTTATTTCCAAGATTTCTAAGTTATCTAAACGTTTTCCTTTATAATTAATATGAAGAATATTTATCCCCGTATTTTTTCAAAACTATGGTTATTTTCAATGATATGGTTAGCGAACTCAGAAAAATTATTATTATTAAGACTCCTTAAATGTTCTTTGATTCGGATTTCAAAATTGCGAGTTGTTTTTCCGATATAAAATGAGGGACAATCATTACATTTGAGTTTATATATTCCGGAATTAGTCAATTTATGGTCTTTATTTTTAGCATTTCTCAAAAAATTACCGATATTATTTCTTGTATAAAAAGCTGGTTTAATATTATAATCATTTTTTTAATATTATTATTATTAAGGTCAGTTGGGGCAATTGCGGCATATTTTTTGATTTTTTTTTAATAGTCATCTTTACAGATCACCTGACTGCAACTCATTGGATTTTAAGTTGTTTTTTTTGTGAATAACTCATCAACAATAATTTGTTTTTCAGAAAATGTTTGCTTTAATTGACAAAAGCCTCTTGATTTCGTTAAAATGAAGTGAAAGTAAAAAATGGAAATTAGACGCATTTGCCCCTCTCTTGGCGCCTCTATGAGGTAAATGCGTCCAAGACGTATTTTTTTACCTAAATTTCAAATTCCAATAACAAAGATTATTATCTTAATTGTTCATACATTTTTACTTCTGATCAAAATACAACAATATATTTCCAGATAAAGACAGCCGAAATATATTTTTTTTAGAAATTACGGGGCAAATGCGTCAATTTAGTGAATGCCGCATTTACCCCTTCTACTAAACATGCATTGCCAACCATTTAGTTATAAGATAGATGGAATATAATATGTCGAGGGAACTTATCTTCTTTAAATATGTCTTTGTTCTAATTTGAGTTGTTTCAAACACTAGCGGTATATTAAAAACAGCGGTTAAAACCTTTGGTATTTTAAAAAATAAGTAGATAAGGTAAGCAGAAGGCCGTGGGTTCGAGTCCCATTGGCGGCATGTATCTTTTCTCGAGAGATTTTTTCAATTTGCATTATTCTTCTCGTAAAATTTATACACACCAGATTTAAATGTCCAGGTTAAATTTTCCCCACAGGAAAAACTAAACCCTTTCACACACTTCCCCAAATGATCATCTAGTCAATCCACGCTATGCAATTGCACTATATAAGTATTATAAATATAAAAAACATCACAAGAACAACATGTCAACCTACCAGAGACCAAATGGGAAAATAATTCTCCGACTCTAGATATTTTCATATCAGAGGGTTCGGCTGTGTGGACCTCCTAATTTGACCTATAAATCCTACTGATCCCTCAATATAAATATTTAAAAAATCTTTTGTAATCCAACATGTATTTAAAATGACTGATTTTTGCATTTTTATATATAAATTCTTTGACAAATCTAATATGCCTAAATTTTGAATGAGTGACCTAGGTATAATGCCGGTAGCCGAAATAACAAATGGTAATAGTTTTATAGTCTGAGAATGCCAAATTCTTTTAATCTCATTTCCTAAATCTGTATATTTTCAAATTTTTTCAGAAACAGATTTTTGAATATTTCAGGAATTTGGAATAGGTAGCTACATCAATGATATAAGTTATTTTTTTAATTTTTTGATGTAAAACTATATCAGGTCTATTATGACTAATTGTTCTGCCTGTTAGTATAGTTTTATCATAATATATTTTATAAAATTCATTTTTTAAAAATGAATTTGGTTCATATTCATAATATATACTATATTACGGCAGTCAATCAAGTTATGTTTAATTACCAAACTTTGGTGGATTATTTTTAAAACCTGACTGCCTAAATGTATACACGGACGGCGCTAATACAGAACATCCCGATATAATATGTTCTATAGTTTCCGGAAAAGCCAAACATTTTCTACATAAATCATCAATTTGATTTATGTCTTTGATTATATGCTTCCTATAATTTTTAGTATTAATGACTCTATCTTGAATGGCAAGCATAAATCCTTCTATTTCTGCGCTCAACTCTCCAATACTCAACCATTTGTTTGACGAAAGTTTGTCAACATACGTTTGGTTGAGATAATTGAAGTGTTTTGCGTGAATAATTTTTAATTATTGTTATAATAATTTAAAAAATATACATTATTGTGTATGTACTATGTACTTTTTGGAGGTTTGATAGCCACTTAATGTACCATTACGGACATCTATCGCTTTCTGCAATGTCTCTTCTGTATAAAGAGGATCATTTGTTTTTCTCTTGTAATTATGCACCATTTTATGTAAGTTATATGTAGAAGATAGTCGAACCTGTAAAAAATAACAAATTAATAGTTTTTTTTTGTCAATAAATGAACTTGACAATATTAAACAGGCAACCTAATGTTTGTTTGCTTAAAGAGGTATATTTCTTTATTATAAAGGTAGTAATCACTATTAATTACGAAAAGTGTGTTATAATTTATAGAACTATGTATTATGCTTTACCTACATATGTAAGTAAATAAATAATGAAATAATATGCACAATTGAAAAAATATACTATTTATGGTTGTCGATATCTGGAAACGGGGTAATTGCGTCTACTAGACGCATTTTCCCCCAAAAAATAGGCGCATTTACCCCGGGTCACTGATAAACAATTGTATTTTTTCAGTTGTCATTTCTCCAAAATACGCAATGGTTTCTTTAAAATAATTATTTTAATTGAAAACAGTATTACTTTTTCTTAACTCACCGTAAATTCAAACTCCACACTCTAGTGATCAGAGAGATATTCAAGAATATAGAAGACCACAGAATGCGACATGTCACTCGTTTTTCAGTCACTTTTTTAAAATGGCGAATTACTTCCAACCTGTGGCCGAAAGCGTTGCTTGCAGACTTCTAAGTTATGACATAATATACAAGAAAACCACTAGATGGCATTAATTACATCTATTTTAAACATTAAACGAAGCAGGATGGATAGACGCAATAGCCCCGTAGACGCATTTACCCCAGTTGACCTTATTAATTTAATTTTAGAATTCCTAACTTTTATGAGAATGTTCCATAAAATTGCACCAAAATGTTCGATTTGCACCATCGTGGAAGGTCATAAAAATTTCAAAGGCTTCTTAATCATTATATATTTATGCTGCTCTTAAACAAATAAATAACAAAATTGTTTATGCCGTTGACTAAATGTTTGTGATAACGAAATTATTCACTTAACAGGCCAATAAATATCTAATCTTCTAATGCATTAGTAAGCAATCAAAGTGCACTTTACCAGATCATAATATTAATGCACTATACGGCAATGATCTTTCATGTCTATTAAATAGAACCATGATAAATGCGTCGACTCCTCCCTGGTATAATTTTATAGCAGCCCGTGTAATTAAATTAGTCGATGGGAAGTTACAATTTAAAAACATATTTCTTAAACTCAATGCAAACCCTCTGTTGGTCTCAGAATCTGATTGTTTTGTCCTAAAAAATATCTCTACACTCGTAAATTCTCTGGATGCATGTATACGAATTCTAATAAATCTAAAATTTCAACACAGGTATGTAATTTCAACAGATGTCTTGAAATTTAAGACTGTACCTACATTTGTTTTAACTAAGTAAAACAAATATACCTTTGAAGGAGTTTGAAAGCGTCGGCAGTCAATGAAATTAACAAAAAAGCACATTTTTCTCATCGCCCTATTGTCATCATTTAGTAATAAAGAATGTTCCCGTCTCAATTTTAAAGTGTTCCACTCCATTGTCTTGTGACAAAAAAGTCTATCTCGGATATCTCTAGAAAGACAACCCCGATTATCCTGCTTTGGTCTTCAGCCCCTTTGCCTCTAGCATGTGTCCTGCTGATGCCAAGGAATGCTCTGCTACTTTGGTAGATGCCCAAACGGAAGACGTAGTTCCTGAATGTCCTCTTTACCTATCGAAATAAAGACCCTGGTGTCTATCATCCGGACGGATTGTCCTCTTGATTTCCTTGAACTTCACGATTGTTTTCTTGACCTTGATGGGTTTCACGATGGTCCTCTTGATATTTTTTCATGAATCCTGCATTCCCGAAAACCGACGTAGTCAATGCTGCACCGATTGATTCTCGTACTAGACCATGGTCTGCGTTTTCCTAGAATTGTGAGGGGTCTCCGCAATTTTTAATAACCATAAGGATGATTATTTTTATGGCGTAACTTCTCAAACTTCGGCTCGTAAATACGTAGCTCTTCGTAGCTTCTCAAAAACTTGATTGCTTAATCTTCTTTAACACGGCTGCGCCAATTTCTTGTGACTCAGAGTTTGTCTCACAAACTCTCTTTATAAAAACTCCGGAATTGAAGAAAATACTTCGGATTTTATTGTGTTAGATTAACAATGAGCTCTAGTTAAGCATGCGGTAATATTTATTCTGGACCCTGACCTTGAGGTTCCCACAGTATTTGTTACACACTCGAACCCCATAATATTGACAGCTAAGCGCAATCTATGGGTAACCTAATAGACTATTATCTAATGCCATCTATGGGTAAGCTCTTACACTAATATCTGAAGAGCGATTCTATTATCTGCGAGATAACGGACGTGATTTTTACAAATTAACAGTCACATATTTTAGTATAGATCGTTTCAACGATCGATCCTGCAAGATCGAATGTTCGAACGAATATTAATATTAATATAAGAATTCGAAGTATTATATATGAATATTCGAACGAATTCCAGCAAGTATGCATGATTATTTATTCATTTAACAAATGTTGTACATAAAAAAAGCAAATAAATCTCACAAATCTGACAGGAGATCATGTCGGTTATCCCACAAAAGATGTAGAATCGCTCAGCTAAGAAATCAGAATGACCATGTTTTAATGGTGGTTTTTTTCATCTTTTTTGAATAAGTTCAATTCAGACCCTTTAGTTCAAAAGGATAGAAGATTTGTATATCTATGCAATTTTGAAATCTACGTCAAAATTGGGAACCTACAAAATTGGTTAAAGTAAAAGTTTTTTGAAGTAAAACTTCTTTACGCACGCTTAACTTGGGGAGTAAGCTGGTGAATGCGTGACGAGAGCGTTACGAAAAGTGTGATCGGGCGAGGCGAACGGAAGTTAAGAGGGAGATATAAGTCAGAGAAGATAGAAAGAGAGAGAGTTAAGTTTAGTATATTACTGTAGGGGCAAAAGAGAGAGGTGCGAGCACACATTTTCTTTCTCTCTTTCTCTCATAGCCAGTTACGTTTCGTATATCTAAGGCACAGTGAAGCACACTCGTTTTTTTAACAGTGTTCAATGGCTACATTAAAGCTGACAAAAGTTGTCATACACCACTTCCTACATTCTTGCACAAAAAAAAAACAAATGTTACTATATCACATCAAAGAACAACTCACATGCCTGATATGAAAACAACTTTTTACGCAATTATGTTATTGACAAAAGGACTACATAATTTGTCAAGGTTACAAATGAACATTTTTTGCAGGTCTTGTCCAGCAAAAAACTATGCAGACAATAAATAAACACCTCCAAATCAAAATTACTGTTGTTGACGTCGGCAGAAAAAAACGAATCTTTTCCATATGACAACATGCATTAAAGTATCTAATTAACTTTTTTCCTTGAGGGCCTTTAACCAGCCAACGGCCGAGAATCCAAATTTCGTCGAAAGATTTTCTTACGATCGTACAGGGCGGTTCCAATGAGAAAGATTAATTATTCTCCGTGCCAGCTTTTTTTAAATTATAACTCAATATCGATTTTATTTCATTCAAAATTTGCTTTAATTTATACCTACATCCAAAAATGCTGAAGGCGTGATGATAAAACTATTAAAATTATGTACTTTTTGTAATTATTTTTGGATCATAATTTGTAATAATTTTTCAATCATTTCTAAGCAAAATAAGAATGTAACCGTAAATGACCGTTCGCCTCGCCCGATCACACTTTTCATAACGCTCTCGTCACGCATTCACCAGCTTACTCCCCAATTCAAGCATGCGTAAAGAAGTTTTACTTAAAAAAATCTAAAATTTATTCGTTTGTAAGACCGTAAATAAATAGACAAACTAAAGTAGTTTCGTCCCAAAACACGGTGCGGATCTTTTTTTTAATGATTTTATTTAAAATAAAATTAAAATTCTGAAACATTGCTTTCCCAGATAATTTATTGATTTATTTTACTGTATGTGATTTGAAATACGTGTTTTAAAAATTTGAAAATTTAAAAAAAATTTATTCGAAAATTTAACAAATATGTCAACGACCTTATGGTACCTTACAATAATAAAAATAAACTTTTTTCTCAAAATTTAAAACATTTACTAAATAAAAGAACAATCTTTCGCAATCAATTAATAATTTTTTTGTTGAAAAGAGTCAATATGTCTAAAATTTGATTTAAAAATGACATATTTCTATTTTCTCTGGTTTTTCTCTCTTAGTTTAAGCCGAACTTTTTCAAAACCAGTATTAAAAATGTCTTCCTAAAACTTCTACCGTAACCCGCCTCACTACACCGCCCATCGTTGATGAGATTAAAAAATATATATTTTATTAACTCCATACATGAGGGCCAGAGGTAAATATTTTCTCTTAGGGCATGTGTCATCTTTCGGGATGCTGGGAATGGTGCGGGGGTCTTTTAAAGAAAAGAAAGGAAGTTCTGGGAAGGAAAAAAGTATGTTGAAGTGGGTAGAAATCTGGGGGTCAGTGTGTCCAGGAGTGACGTACGAATCCACCCCCCTCCCCGACTGCGACGTCGTCAGACTCCAAAAGAGTTCAAAAGACCTCCCTCAATCAGTCTCTCCTGATCCGGCCCACCACGCAGTAGGTGGGCAAACGCATTCGCCTCGAAGGACTAGATAAACCTCACGCCACGAATCGGATATCAGAACTTAAGTCACCAAACGTAGTGGACCACTTGGGTTGACACATGGTTAGTCAATAAATGTTTCCCGGGGTGGCGGTACCCATACCTGCCCTCCGAATCTGCTTCATAAGAAAAAAAAATACCAACATAATTTTTTAATTAAAAAAAGGCAATAATGCAATCCTTCCCAGGGAACTGCACATAATATCACACTTTCACAGTTATTTATTTATTTATTTATTTATTTAATACAAACGGCATAAGTATGCCATAAACATTAATTACATGTCACAAATTCATATTCAAAATATTAGTAATGGTAAAACAGTGTATGTGTAACAGTTAATTGTGACGATACATTGTGAAGTGACACCAGAGATACATTTACATGCAAAAATCTATAATACAAATAAAATTAATAGTCATTAAAAAAATATGATAGCATAGCCGTCTTGTACCTATGTTCCGTGCAGTTAAATAGATCTATCACATCAGCATATCTATTAGTAACTTCATGCAACCTAGGTAAAAGTGAGTGTTTCGTATACTCAGTCCGATTATTGTTACATTTAAAAAGGATTTTAGAACGAGTAGTTCTCGTGGGAATATGAAATTCAATGAGCTTAGTTAGATCAGGACTGTCTATTCTACCATTTACAATTTTGAACATTAATATTAAGTCGGATATAATTCTTCGATCTGACAGTCTTAGTAAATTTAATTCTTTCATCAAGTAATTATAATTTATGTTTTCAATGGGAATACCGAGGTTAAAATTAATGTGTCTTAAGAATTTGTGTTGAATTTTTTCGATTGAATCTGAATGTATTTTAAAATGGGGGGACCAGATCGAGGAGTTATATTCGACTTGACTACGTACTAAGGATGTATACAAAATTTTTAAAGTTGAAATATTCTTGAAACCTCTGGAATTTCTAAGAACGAAGCCAAGCAGTTATGTAATAACAATGGGAGTACTAATTTTAATAACTTCTCACACCCTTATCCAAGGATTTTATCTGCACAGCCAATAAATATTTAATAATAATTTTTTCTACTTTTCAATATTGTCATCTACATATTATATCATTATCCAATTAGGTTTCCATAACATAATATGTTAAACAGTAATTTATTGACATGGACGCCATTCTTCTTATCTATCATTACTACACGGTAAAAAAAAAGTCAGTCACCAACTTTGCATGTGACGAAATTGCTGGTCATCATTACGTAAGTTATGTATGTCATTCACAAGGAATAATTAATCAGGGTGCCAACTTAACACCTTAGATTATATAGATGTTAATGATGCAGCACCTCAATGGCAGAAAGGTGAGACAATATTTTCAATATTTGTGGTGTCCAGTTTGAGAAATTGACCTACCTAAAAAACTTTTTTTTTTCTTTTCATGTTAATGATATAATTCGAAGACTTTCCGACCACCATGCTGGCACATGCATGAGAAGGGGAACATTTGAAGATGATCCTCAGCAAAAGTTTTTGATCGGTCCCTGGAGGGCAGATAATGGATGCTCATCTCCTCCTCATCCTATAATACCAATACGTGACTATACTTTAAAATATAGCAAAATAAACATTTCTTAGAGTTTTTATATGAGGGATTAGGGATAACTTAGGGAGTCTCTTTGTTATGGAGCTGATCCCATAATTGTTTATCTAGGTAGTTTATTTCATTTGATATGATGTAGTTGGGAAGTGTCTGGATTTTGCGGGCAAGTGTGAATCATTTGTTTAAGAAGGTTTTCTAGAAGAGTGAATTTACGGATTGAAAAAGTATTTATTGTGTTTTTTTAACATTTAAGGTGAGATGGTTAGAGTCTAACCATTTTTTAATTTCGTTCAGTTCTCAATTTGCCTTCTCGATTGATATTTTACTTGGAAATTGACAATAGTCATAATGGGCCCCGTTTATTAGATTATTGGTGCCTTTTACCCGCACCCAAGAACCTCTCGTGTCGCTCAGAGCTATAAATATATATACGTAACCGAATGACACGTCTGCATAAAACCCTGTTGCGTGCCTCGGTGGAGGTACCCACGTTCTGCCTCAAAGCTAGCTCAGATAGGTCGGCAGAACTGGCGGGGCTCTCAGCATCAAGGGTCGTAGGTAGCTAAAAAGGGTGGGGGGGGGTACATAGTATATGCCAACACTCGTCACGCCTCGTCAAATAAAAGATCGTCTAAGGTAAACATTTCTTGTATTGTCGGGAACACACACAAATATAGCAGGGCAGTACATTTACAATCAATTACTAGGCACAGGTACACTAATCGACTACCTACACATGGGAAAGCCTACCAAATCTCTCTCAAATCGCGTCCTCCCTGGGGGTCGGTTATTGTTCGCGGGACATGAAAGGACACAACAAAAATGAGGGAAAGTGGCATTACACACTGGTACCAGGTGGCGGCCGGGCAAGCATTCCAGGGGGACGCTTGCCTATAAGTAGGGCAGGCTACGCCCAACAGGGAATCCATTGAAAACAGGTAGCGTGGCAGTGGGGCCGGTCAACTCGGGCCTCACGGAACATGGCGGACGGGCGCGTCTCACGTTCGTCTCCGTGGATTCTGTGGAATGTTCCGGAACCGTGGCGCTGTCGCAGCGGCGGGCACGGGTTACGGCTAGGAGGGCTCCGTGAAGAGTGACGCGCGTTGCCGGGTCGCGAGAGCGTGGGGCGTTTGGGCGAGGTGAGAAGGGGTACGAGTGCCCGGGGGGGACGGGCGGTGTGCAACTCACTGGCGTAGGGTGGTGCCTGAGCACTACGTAACAACCCATTAAATCTGTTGTATTACAAAGGGATGTTAAGTTAAAGATTTGCGAAGTGTCCAAATTTTAATTATTATTTTTTTAAACTTACGTTTAAGACAAGATTTTTATGCATAGCACAAAGGGTAACAATTATTATAAGCAATAATTATCAGCCTGAAACACTCATCCACATTGAAAAATCTTCCGAGAAAAGATAAACTGTGATGAATTGCATTGATCAACAGTGAAAATTAGGAAATATCGTAGCTTCCCACTTTAATTTAAAAAGAAAATATCAATTACTTATAAAACGGACACGTCTACGACATCTATCGGATTAGAGTAAAGTGAATTCATATTTACGGTAGGGATCTATAATTAGTCAAGGTGAGACGAGTATTGATGAAAGGATCACAGATGGTATCAACAAATAATCAGAAACAGGGACTCCCCAATATACTTTAGACGTGATATATTGACAGCCAATTGAATTGCAGCAAAAGCGATTAAAAACCAATTCAGCCTATCAACGGGAAGAGGGCCGAACCCATTTTTAGAACAAAGGAACGACCTTTGGACATAGCAATTAGGGATGTAATTAATGAGTTTGACGTTCCCACCAAACCGAGAGGTGAATAAACTCCATGGGAAGAAATAATCTGTTCAGGGACAAAAGTACGGTGACCCCAAGAAATGTTATCATTAACCGGTACATTCCAGGGATCAGAAACCCTAGTTCTCGAACGCATTAAAACATATCAGGTGCGGAAAAAAAGGATACACGTAAACACGATGCAAAAGTTTAAGTGAAAAATTGCAAAGCAAGTGACGAAAACGTATTGTAAGGCGTTAGGGAGATTTCCATCTATAATACGATTGTTTGTGACGACCGGAGATGATCGATTCGAGGGAAAACGTGCTAAAGGAAATGGAAATGTTGAAAAAACAATGGAAAATTATTGTTATCAATTTTAGACGGAGCTAGGATATTACGATGAAAGATTTAGGGAGGAAACGTCAAAAAAAAATGAGAGTTTTAAAGAATAGGCGAGGGTACATTTCAGATGTCTAGAGCAGTAACAAGTGTTAGAGAAGAAGATAGAGTGCAGTACGGAGGGGAGTGGAAAATGCTGAAAACATTGCGATAGAAAAACTCAGGAAAAGGAGTCATTTTACGTAATTAAAATGGAGGTTATAGAGTAACATAGTACGCGATTGCAGATAAAAAATGAGGCATTACAATGGTTGTCGATTTCAGATGTATTTTGTTGTGATAAACAAGGAATATTCGAACATGAAAATTGTTTAGATAAGGACGATTAGCCGTTAAAAAGGTAATAAAAATTATCATGGGTCTTATGAAATATTTACATTAAAGAATTCTCGTAAAAGTTAACGACACTGAAATAAAAAAGGATTTATTGCCAGGTGGGTACAGGGATTAATGTATACAACTGTCAAGACATATGGTTTATGGGATTTTGCGTAAGAACGGGACAAAATTTGGAAGGCGTTCTCTATGAAGCAATAAAAATGACAGAAATTTAAGGGCCGAAGTGGGGGTATCTCCTATAAAGATGTTAAAAAATGATATATTTATTAATAACAAATAGAAAATGAAATTTTCCAAGAGGCAGCAAACATCAAAAAACGATATGGTTATATCAAGGAAGTACAGGGAAGTGAGGGGAAAGGAGATACGACAGAGAAAAACAAAGGAAATCTTAGATTAACAGTGAATAAAATAAATACGGCTTGAAATATAAAAATCTATAGAGATATGAACAATAGCGTAAGAATAAATAAGGAAATTCATGGAAAGAGTGTCGTGAATAAAAGAAAATTCGAGAAAAAATGGAAAATTCAAATATACGACGTAAATAGAGAAAATTCGGTTTTAAATGGAAAGGTTCATATAGAATACAGAAAAACTCGAGGAAAAATAATAAAATAAAAATGAACAATTTGCGAGAAAGACTTCGACATGAAGATATCTCTGATAGGCGAATTTGGGGACAGATTTGGAACATATGGTAGATGCCGTACGCACGGACATGTTACGAAATATATGAAAATAGAACTTTAAAATTATTAAATTCAAGCTAGTTTTGTATGAACAACAGGACAAAGGAAGTTGGGCCATTAAACATGGATCTTACTAAATCCGGATCTTGTAAGTATGGGAGTACGAGACAGAATTTAATGTATCAAACGCAAAACGTACAAAGAGACCGCATTCGACAATAATGGGGAGGTTTCAAGAAATTACGAGTTGATAGTAATTAGATTGGTTTATTATAGGAGATTCAGATACGATCTTTTGGACCTGAGAGGGGTATAAAAGTCTAGACAAATGCCAGTTGAGGACAGTCTACGGTCGTGGTCGAAAAGTTTGTAACTTCGCGGAACGTGACGAAACGGTGGGTGACTTAAAGTTAAAAAATTCTAAGTGATAATTATTTTGATACTTAGAAAAATTTCACATTCTATTCAGTGATCTACAGGGAAAAATACTTTGCAGTTAGAGTCAGTGAAAAATAAAAATAAAGCCAACGCATTAATTACTTGTGAAAAATAAAAGTGCTCGTGATAAATACAATTTGTTTTAGTGGAAAATTCGGATTTTATAATCACTTAATATCGTATTTTTAAACTTAGAAATTTCGCGTTTAATATTAGTGCAATAAATAACTGAAGTGATGTGATAATTTAGCGTGAAGAAGTTATAATTAAATACGTGTGTTCAATCTAAGTGAAAGTGTTCTAACAAATAATAAATATTTAAACTAATTATCTTAAATAATAATAATAAAACAAAATAATAGTTTATTAATACATAAAAGTTCGGAGGGATAAAAATTTAATTTAACGACAATTTACCATCTCTAAATTAATCATATTTAAACTAATTATCTTAAATAATAATAATAAAACAAAATAATAGTTTATTAATACATAAAAGTTCGGAGGGATAAAAATTTAATTTAACGACAATTTACCATCTCTAAATTAATCATATTTAAACTAATTATCTTAAATAATAATAATAAAACAAAATAATAGTTTATTAATACATAAAAGTTCGGAGGGATAAAAATTTAATTTAACGACAATTTACCATCTCTAAATTAATCGTGAAGTAACTATCATTTAAAGTGTTATCTAACCAACGAGTTTTGAGATAAAATACAGTTTAGAACGATAGAGTTCATGCATCATTTTAATTAATTAGATTAAATGAAAAAAAAAAAAATTGAAGTCAAAAAGATTTAATTAAATTTAGGAAAATAAAAAATTAATTTAGGAAAATCGCAGCAAGGTTACCGTGTATTTCCCGGTCGGAAAAAACCTTGGTAGGGGTAAGTCTTTTCCGTTATAAAATTTTACAGATTCCAAGGAGATAGCGGAATGCAGCAAACATTGGTATTTGGATTAATTATTTGACCAAGATATTACTCGCTTAATATGTGATATGTAACTATATTAAAATATTATAAGTATAATAAGTATATTTTTTTATATTTATATATGTAAGTATATAAACATATATATATGTAATTTTGTTCCCAAGAAAAATTATAATCAAAAAAAAAAAAAAAAAAAAAGAAAAACACTTATATAAAAAAGAGGAAAAGGGTATCGATTCCTACCTCTGAATTCATCAATAACTATTGAAAGTAGTTATGTGTGATAAATTTACAAATCAATATTTTATATTTAATGTTATGTATGTATTAATATAATTTCAGGAAATCCAGAGCATTTGAAATAAGTTATGATATTAGAAATTATTTCAATCAGAAAATTATACAGATCAATATTATAAATTATTTACTGAGACAAAGTATATATAAATGAATAAATATGTATACGTAATCGGGTATCAGACTAGACAATTGCGCTAAGTACATCATTATCAAACAAAGAAAAAATTTTAGAGTCATCTCACACGTCTCCGGAATGTCTAAAGTAAACATACCTCATACGCTCGAATCTAGGTCACGAGGACGTAGAGAATGTTTACAAAGCTCAAATTGTTTACAAAATAATTCGGTCACTGGGGCACTAGTTCGAATACAGTAAAAAGAAAAAAAAAAAAAATGACCTTGATTAGTGGATATCGTACTTAGGTATTAACTTCTAGGAACGGGATAAAATTACTATATTGCGCAATTATTAGGAACAAAAGAAAAAAAAATTAAACACTATTTTTAATTTGAACGTAAAGAGGTATCTACAGATCTAAGCAATTGAAAATTAACAGATTTATTATAGCAGTTCAAAAAGGTGTGTTGAAGATTTACATGAAGCATTTGATAAATCACGGGATAGTTCAAAAAGGTGTATTGAAGGCTTAGATGAAACATTTGATAAATCACGGGATAGCTTAATAAGGGGTATTGAAGGCTTAGATGAAACATTTGATAAATCACGGGATAGCTTAATAAGGGGTAATGAAGGCTTAGATGAAGCAGTTGAAAAATCACGGGATAGCTTAATAAGGGGTAATGAAGGCTTAGATGAAGCAGTTGAAAAATCACGGGATAGCTTAATAAGGGGTAATGAAGGCTTAGATGAAGCAGTTGAAAAATCACGGGATAGCTTAATAAGGGGTAATGAGGATTTACATGATTCAATTGAGAATCACGGGATAGCAAGAATTTATCAAAAGTTGAACATTGGAGGGGAGGGAAAGAAAAGAAAAAAAAATACAGTTCAACCAACAGAAGGCAGTGTTCGCTTCTGTAACAAGGACCATTAATCAAACCATAGAGATGGCGGATCTCTCAAACAAAACCGTCAACAAAACCAAACAAAAGCTTGGAGTTATGGCGAATCTCCAGAACACATCGCCAGATAAGATCTTATTGTACTAGTATATATTTATATCACCCACTATTCTTACGTATATATTCGGTATCAATCTGAAAATTTCACAGAATTGATGGGCGAGATCCGAGCTCGGGATGCGTTGCAAGTAGTTTCGCATTGCGAGTTATAAACCTTCCCAAAACGTATGTTTACATATATATCTTTTTATGTACTGTTCATTGAATGAAACGAACTCACTTACAATTAGTGCTTTAGGCCTGTCGGGTCACTCTCGTCTCATTTCTTGAACGTGGAGGGAGGATTCACGACCCGTAACTCCACACAAACCCGTGAGTATATGATTGCATATAGGACGAAACCGGTTCGCCCTAAGTAAATAGTAAACTTTGGAGGAGTAGGAATTTGGAGGTATCTGGGCTTGGGGGAAGACCTGAAGGCAGTGCATGATGGCGAAGGAAGGTCAATTGGGACGCGATAACTTAGGTATCAATCAATTGAACCGTGCCAAAAGACTGTGCGAATTTTGGGTTGACTTCTGATCACCCGGCTTACTTGATGGAGGCAGGAGCCAAATTTTGCCAGAAAAAGGGTTATTCTGAGTTCGTCAAATATGCAATTAACTAATTACATTAACCTACTAAATCCATCTTTATATGTACCTTATAGCAGCTGAATCTAAACGGAGGGGCGCCCAGCAGATACGAGATACAATCATAATCAAATTTACTAACATTTAACCATTTGAGTTATATTTAATTATCTGTTCAATTAGTCATGTGTAGTTTCGATTAGTATTGCTTATTCATGAATTCATTAGGACGTAGGGAATCATAATAAACGTCAAAGGGAAGTTAGTTCATTTAGAGAAATACTTAAGGTTAAATTTGCAAGAGAGAGACCAATACAGTTTTGAAATTCAACACTCTGTTTAGAATCAAGAGGGTTACCACAAAATTTAAAGTAATTAAAGTTCTATATCATAAATCAAAAAATTACACAACGTTTGATGGAGTTTAATTACAACCTAAATACGAAAATATTTACGTTCAAAGTCGTAAATAACGTATTTATTAGTTAAGTACATATATCGCTAAAGGTATGTAGTACAAGGGAGCTTTAAGTAGCTTTCTGTAGTTATCAGAGGAAATAAGGGTCCAATTTTATAAAGGCTTGTGTGACGTAGGGGAGGAATTTTCCATCCCTACCACACATATGCAAAGCCTTAAGAATTTAAATATCGATCAGAGCCAAGAGAAAAGGCGAGAATATTACAACTGTCTTGCCGATGAAAGGAGAGTTAAATAAGATATAAAAAACGAAATATTACGACTGGTGCCAAGTGCCCAGGAGTAAATAAAATACAGACAAATATAAGAGAGTAGAAAAGACATACATCACAACTGCACAGCCGTGACAGGAGATCAGAGTTTTACAAGTTGTTTTAGAAAAAAAAAAAAAAACTTTTATTGGTCAATCTATTGCAAAAAACAAAAAAAAAAAAAATAATAATAATAAGTAGGACGTTATGTTAAATGAAGTGATAATAAAAATAAAATAAAAATCAGAACAGTGCGCCGTTAAATAAACACGAAAAAAATATATAAATAAATAAATCAACAATACATTTAAATATAAAAAAAAGTGTTAACGAATAAACTCTACATGTTTTAAAATAATTTATAAAAGTGTCGATAAAGTTTAAATCAAGTGACCATGAATTTGTTGATTGCTTATGAGATTATAAATATCGTAACAAAGAATGTAGGTCAGATACAAGCGTAAACAGTTTATTCAAGGCAGGCCATAAATTCCTGAATCCAGAATGTTAATGACCGTAATGTAAACAATCTGATACGAGATACCGCGGTGTTTGTAAGCATCGAAAGATTGATAACCTAAGCATCGAAAGTGATAACAAAACATCGAAAAATTTTGAAGTAGGTGACATCGGGGGTAACGCGCATCGCTTTAAGAGATTGTAGAATAAACAAACTCGAAAATGATATCAACACTCGGTTACGGAAAAAATAAACAGACTTTACAGATAAAAACGGGGGAACTAACCTACATAAAGTGACCCTTTGTTTATAGTTAATGTTGTGGGTTTGTATGTGAGGATTATCACATAAAAAGTCATAACATAAAAGATAAGGAACATAAAATAAAAATAACATAAAATATTTGATTGGGGATAGTGTCGAGTTGAGAGCTTTAATATCACAGGCGAATGTTTTATAGGTATATACCTATTTAAGGGAACATTTGATCATTCGGACCAAAAAAGGAGGGGATTTGACGGAATAACATCAAGATAGGTATTGCGAACTCTAAACAGATTTTGCGAAAATATCGTAGGTATTGCGGAACTTGAAGGAATGGTTGGCATTCTAAACAATGAGTAATTATTGGTTGAACGAAAATCACGGGATATTCATTAACATTGGAGTAACAATATTCATTCCGTTTTTTTTGCAATTACCTACATTTAATTGAAATGAAGAGTGATGGTAGAGTTGATCTAATTTGGGTTACAATCATCATGCAAACAAATATAAATAATTAAAAATATTGTGTTTTATAGGGGGACAGGTTCCAAAAAAAAAAAAAATAAATAAATTATAAATATATATAGGTATATTTATAATAAATAGTTGGTATTGAGTTAAATTCATTAAAAATTTTAAACAAAAAATGGCGGAAAAAAGGAAAGTGGATGCGACGGAATTAGAAGCTAAAGAAATACCGTCGGGAGATGAATTACGGGAGATATTTAGACGTTCAAAGAGGTCTAAGTTACGAGTCGAGGATATGATAGAAGTCGTTCAGCCAGAGGGGGAGACCGACACAAAATCGGAGGAACAGGGCGAAAATAAGCGAGAGTGTGAAGAGAGACTCACACATGGTATGTTACAGGAAAAACCCGAGGAAAAGGAACAAGAAAAGTTAACGAAGTAAAAGGAAAAATAAAAAAATAAAATAAAAAAATATAGAAAAACGAGAAAATTGAAAAAAAAAAAAAAAAATAAGTAAATAAATAGAATAAGGAAGGCAACATAATTTACATAAGGTAATTTAGGAAACTAAAATAGAGATTATAAGGTTGTCGCTTAATAAGATAAAATATAAACATTAACCGGGCGACACTCGGAAAATAAAGAAAATGGTTGGGAAACGTGGAACAAGTAGGCGAGCCCAGGCTTTAGTGACAGCAATCGGGGAAAATGTCACAACCGAGACTTCAACAATAAACATAGGAGATATAACTACAATAATTCAGGCAGCTTTGGCACCGCTCGTCAATAAGATGCAAGAACTCGAGAAACAATTGGAAATCCCAGCAACAGTGGCGGTGATAGGAGAGGATAGTGCGCCGAAAAGCGTTCTCCAAGTAGTGGAAATGTTACCACAGCAGGAACGACCATCATTCTCCGGTGGAAATCAAAATCCCATTAGTTTCCTGGAAGATTTAAAAGAATACACTAGAAAAGTGAAACGAACGGATCCTTTAGTCGTCGTACGGGAAAATTTGAAAGGGGAAGCTAAATCGTGGGCAAAATTGTACAATAAACGATGGGAGACTATGTTAGATTTCGAACGAGATTTTCTAGCTACCTATTGGGGAGACATAAAGAAAAATGAAGTTCGCCGTCGTCTTGCAGAAGGGGTATATGATGCCAAGAAAAATATACCCATGCTTACTCATTTCGCAAACTATTGGGAGCTAGCGAAGGCTTTAAAGATTATTGACACACCGTTGGGCATAGTTGACGAAATTATGAGACATTATCCGAAGGAAATTCAATCGCTATGGTTTTCGGGGCAATCAGGAGATGAGATTGTCGCCGCTGAGTTTCTACGAAAACTAGATACAATGGTATGTACACCAGAAGAACGGAACATGAAGAAGAGGAGTGGGGAGGAATCCAGCAAGAAGGACAAATACCGTGACCGTTACCGCGCCATAAAAAGGAGGATACACGCAATTGAAAGTGTGGGCGAAAACGCTAGTTGCAGCAAGTGCACCGAAGTTAACAGTTCACCAAAAGAAAATTCTACAATAACTACAGCCGGGAAGGAGCTAATGGTCGCAGCTAACTCGGGAGATAAAAGGAGATTATAGCGCTTTACATTTAGCTAGATATTACACAAGTAATAAGAAACAAAAATCAGGTTTACAATTAGTGGAAATCAACGGATAGAGTGCGAAGTTTACAAATATTTGTAAATGTTAATAAATAAATAAACGATTGAGAAATACAAATAAAAATATGTTAGGATACATTATAATTGGGGAGGGGGAAGAAAGAAAATTACTAAAATATTAGATTATCAGATTGCTTGCGAGGGGCGGATCGTCGTCAAGTCTTTGAGGGTGAGTGGACAAGTTCTTAATAAGCGACAATCATATTCAATTATTGAAATAGAGTAAGGCAAATAAATTCGTTAATTTTGATTTTCTAGTTGAAAAAAAAAAAAATTGACTTTTTTTTATGTGTTAGTGAGAAGAAAAAAAAAAAAATGTTAGATAAGTAAGAACACTCAAAAGGAGAGAATTAGAGATATTATATGGCACACAAAAGGGACATTTTGAAAAATGAACAATGCCTAGGAATTTTTTTTTTGAAATATTGAAATGAGAAAGTTTATCTATAGATATAGGGTAGACATTAAGTATAGAGATAAAAAGGTAACATTTGAATTAAGGTATAAATATTTTAGATTTCGAAAAAAAAAAAAAAAGGGAAAAAAGGAACGCTGAACCAATTTGAGGATAATAAAGAACATTTATAAAAATTTAAATATTAGAGTGGACAACACTTAGGCTAGAACAACTTTGGATGAATTAAGAAATTATAATTAGAAATTAAGAATTATAAAATAAAGTTTAAATAAATAAAGAAAAAAAAAAAAATGCTGGAAAATTTATATGAAACATGTATACCACTGATTGTCGGATTGGGTGAGGTCGTGCGAAAACCCACATTTCACAAAAAAATTTTCATACTTACAAAACAAAAAAACAATTCATTGCACACCAAGAGACCACCCGCTTTTCAGTTGTTCGAAAGGCCGCGAGATTGTAAACAATCTTTACTTAAATCATTGTAAGGGAGGTCTTAGTCCAATTTGGTTGGGGACCACCAAAACACGCGAGTCGAGGGGCGTGATCCAGCAAAAAGAAATTAATTTTGAATCTATCAAAATTAAAGAAAATTTCATAAAGTAAAATCTACGCGAAAAGAAAATAAAGAATACAATGAGATTCAAATTCAAGATTGTTAACAATCCGAACAGAATGAGGAGGGGGAGATAGGAAGTAATAGGATACGGAAAAGAGATAGGGGATAACAGAATGAGGAGGGGGAGATAGGAAGTAATAGGATACGGAAAAAAGATAGGGGATAACAAAATGAGGAGGGGGAGATAGGAAGTAATATGACACAAAGTAGAGATAGGGGATAACCAAATGAGGAGGGGAAGATAGCTAGTCTAAATTTGAACACAATTTCGGTGTCTAACGAAAAAAAAAAAAAAAAAAAAAAAAAAAAAAAAAAAAAAAAAAAAAAAAAAAAAAAAAAAAGAAGAGGACATTAAAATAAAATACAACGTTAGCCACAGCAAATTGAGTTCAGAGGAGGGAACTGTGATGAATTGCATTGATCAACAGTGAAAATTAGGAAATATCGTAGCTTCCCACTTTAATTTAAAAAGAAAATATCAATTACTTATAAAACGGACACGTCTACGACATCTATCGGATTAGAGTAAAGTGAATTCATATTTACGGTAGGGATCTATAATTAGTCAAGGTGAGACGAGTATTGATGAAAGGATCACAGATGGTATCAACAAATAATCAGAAACAGGGACTCCCCAATATACTTTAGACGTGATATATTGACAGCCAATTGAATTGCAGCAAAAGCGATTAAAAACCAATTCAGCCTATCAACGGGAAGAGGGCCGAACCCATTTTTAGAACAAAGGAACGACCTTTGGACATAGCAATTAGGGATGTAATTAATGAGTTTGACGTTCCCACCAAACCGAGAGGTGAATAAACTCCATGGGAAGAAATAATCTGTTCAGGGACAAAAGTACGGTGACCCCAAGAAATGTTATCATTAACCGGTACATTCCAGGGATCAGAAACCCTAGTTCTCGAACGCATTAAAACATATCAGGTGCGGAAAAAAAGGATACACGTAAACACGATGCAAAAGTTTAAGTGAAAAATTGCAAAGCAAGTGACGAAAACGTATTGTAAGGCGTTAGGGAGATTTCCATCTATAATACGATTGTTTGTGACGACCGGAGATGATCGATTCGAGGGAAAACGTGCTAAAGGAAATGGAAATGTTGAAAAAACAATGGAAAATTATTGTTATCAATTTTAGACGGAGCTAGGATATTACGATGAAAGATTTAGGGAGGAAACGTCAAAAAAAAATGAGAGTTTTAAAGAATAGGCGAGGGTACATTTCAGATGTCTAGAGCAGTAACAAGTGTTAGAGAAGAAGATAGAGTGCAGTACGGAGGGGAGTGGAAAATGCTGAAAACATTGCGATAGAAAAACTCAGGAAAAGGAGTCATTTTACGTAATTAAAATGGAGGTTATAGAGTAACATAGTACGCGATTGCAGATAAAAAATGAGGCATTACAATGGTTGTCGATTTCAGATGTATTTTGTTGTGATAAACAAGGAATATTCGAACATGAAAATTGTTTAGATAAGGACGATTAGCCGTTAAAAAGGTAATAAAAATTATCATGGGTCTTATGAAATATTTACATTAAAGAATTCTCGTAAAAGTTAACGACACTGAAATAAAAAAGGATTTATTGCCAGGTGGGTACAGGGATTAATGTATACAACTGTCAAGACATATGGTTTATGGGATTTTGCGTAAGAACGGGACAAAATTTGGAAGGCGTTCTCTATGAAGCAATAAAAATGACAGAAATTTAAGGGCCGAAGTGGGGGTATCTCCTATAAAGATGTTAAAAAATGATATATTTATTAATAACAAATAGAAAATGAAATTTTCCAAGAGGCAGCAAACATCAAAAAACGATATGGTTATATCAAGGAAGTACAGGGAAGTGAGGGGAAAGGAGATACGACAGAGAAAAACAAAGGAAATCTTAGATTAACAGTGAATAAAATAAATACGGCTTGAAATATAAAAATCTATAGAGATATGAACAATAGCGTAAGAATAAATAAGGAAATTCATGGAAAGAGTGTCGTGAATAAAAGAAAATTCGAGAAAAAATGGAAAATTCAAATATACGACGTAAATAGAGAAAATTCGGTTTTAAATGGAAAGGTTCATATAGAATACAGAAAAACTCGAGGAAAAATAATAAAATAAAAATGAACAATTTGCGAGAAAGACTTCGACATGAAGATATCTCTGATAGGCGAATTTGGGGACAGATTTGGAACATATGGTAGATGCCGTACGCACGGACATGTTACGAAATATATGAAAATAGAACTTTAAAATTATTAAATTCAAGCTAGTTTTGTATGAACAACAGGACAAAGGAAGTTGGGCCATTAAACATGGATCTTACTAAATCCGGATCTTGTAAGTATGGGAGTACGAGACAGAATTTAATGTATCAAACGCAAAACGTACAAAGAGACCGCATTCGACAATAATGGGGAGGTTTCAAGAAATTACGAGTTGATAGTAATTAGATTGGTTTATTATAGGAGATTCAGATACGATCTTTTGGACCTGAGAGGGGTATAAAAGTCTAGACAAATGCCAGTTGAGGACAGTCTACGGTCGTGGTCGAAAAGTTTGTAACTTCGCGGAACGTGACGAAACGGTGGGTGACTTAAAGTTAAAAAATTCTAAGTGATAATTATTTTGATACTTAGAAAAATTTCACATTCTATTCAGTGATCTACAGGGAAAAATACTTTGCAGTTAGAGTCAGTGAAAAATAAAAATAAAGCCAACGCATTAATTACTTGTGAAAAATAAAAGTGCTCGTGATAAATACAATTTGTTTTAGTGGAAAATTCGGATTTTATAATCACTTAATATCGTATTTTTAAACTTAGAAATTTCGCGTTTAATATTAGTGCAATAAATAACTGAAGTGATGTGATAATTTAGCGTGAAGAAGTTATAATTAAATACGTGTGTTCAATCTAAGTGAAAGTGTTCTAACAAATAATAAATATTTAAACTAATTATCTTAAATAATAATAATAAAACAAAATAATAGTTTATTAATACATAAAAGTTCGGAGGGATAAAAATTTAATTTAACGACAATTTACCATCTCTAAATTAATCATATTTAAACTAATTATCTTAAATAATAATAATAAAACAAAATAATAGTTTATTAATACATAAAAGTTCGGAGGGATAAAAATTTAATTTAACGACAATTTACCATCTCTAAATTAATCATATTTAAACTAATTATCTTAAATAATAATAATAAAACAAAATAATAGTTTATTAATACATAAAAGTTCGGAGGGATAAAAATTTAATTTAACGACAATTTACCATCTCTAAATTAATCGTGAAGTAACTGTCATTTAAAGTGTTATCTAACCAACGAGTTTTGAGATAAAATACAGTTTAGAACGATAGAGTTCATGCATCATTTTAATTAATTAGATTAAATGAAAAAAAAAAAAATTGAAGTCAAAAAGATTTAATTAAATTTAGGAAAATAAAAAATTAATTTAGGAAAATCGCAGCAAGGTTACCGTGTATTTCCCGGTCGGAAAAAACCTTGGTAGGGGTAAGTCTTTTCCGTTATAAAATTTTACAGATTCCAAGGAGATAGCGGAATGCAGCAAACATTGGTATTTGGATTAATTATTTGACCAAGATATTACTCGCTTAATATGTGATATGTAACTATATTAAAATATTATAAGTATAATAAGTATATTTTTTTATATTTATATATGTAAGTATATAAACATATATATATGTAATTTTGTTCCCAAGAAAAATTATAATCAAAAAAAAAAAAAAAAAAAAAGAAAAACACTTATATAAAAAAGAGGAAAAGGGTATCGATTCCTACCTCTGAATTCATCAATAACTATTGAAAGTAGTTATGTGTGATAAATTTACAAATCAATATTTTATATTTAATGTTATGTATGTATTAATATAATTTCAGGAAATCCAGAGCATTTGAAATAAGTTATGATATTAGAAATTATTTCAATCAGAAAATTATACAGATCAATATTATAAATTATTTACTGAGACAAAGTATATATAAATGAATAAATATGTATACGTAATCGGGTATCAGACTAGACAATTGCGCTAAGTACATCATTATCAAACAAAGAAAAAATTTTAGAGTCATCTCACACGTCTCCGGAATGTCTAAAGTAAACATACCTCATACGCTCGAATCTAGGTCACGAGGACGTAGAGAATGTTTACAAAGCTCAAATTGTTTACAAAATAATTCGGTCACTGGGGCACTAGTTCGAATACAGTAAAAAGAAAAAAAAAAAAAATGACCTTGATTAGTGGATATCGTACTTAGGTATTAACTTCTAGGAACGGGATAAAATTACTATATTGCGCAATTATTAGGAACAAAAGAAAAAAAAATTAAACACTATTTTTAATTTGAACGTAAAGAGGTATCTACAGATCTAAGCAATTGAAAATTAACAGATTTATTATAGCAGTTCAAAAAGGTGTGTTGAAGATTTACATGAAGCATTTGATAAATCACGGGATAGTTCAAAAAGGTGTATTGAAGGCTTAGATGAAACATTTGATAAATCACGGGATAGCTTAATAAGGGGTATTGAAGGCTTAGATGAAACATTTGATAAATCACGGGATAGCTTAATAAGGGGTAATGAAGGCTTAGATGAAGCAGTTGAAAAATCACGGGATAGCTTAATAAGGGGTAATGAAGGCTTAGATGAAGCAGTTGAAAAATCACGGGATAGCTTAATAAGGGGTAATGAAGGCTTAGATGAAGCAGTTGAAAAATCACGGGATAGCTTAATAAGGGGTAATGAGGATTTACATGATTCAATTGAGAATCACGGGATAGCAAGAATTTATCAAAAGTTGAACATTGGAGGGGAGGGAAAGAAAAGAAAAAAAAATACAGTTCAACCAACAGAAGGCAGTGTTCGCTTCTGTAACAAGGACCATTAATCAAACCATAGAGATGGCGGATCTCTCAAACAAAACCGTCAACAAAACCAAACAAAAGCTTGGAGTTATGGCGAATCTCCAGAACACATCGCCAGATAAGATCTTATTGTACTAGTATATATTTATATCACCCACTATTCTTACGTATATATTCGGTATCAATCTGAAAATTTCACAGAATTGATGGGCGAGATCCGAGCTCGGGATGCGTTGCAAGTAGTTTCGCATTGCGAGTTATAAACCTTCCCAAAACGTATGTTTACATATATATCTTTTTATGTACTGTTCATTGAATGAAACGAACTCACTTACAATTAGTGCTTTAGGCCTGTCGGGTCACTCTCGTCTCATTTCTTGAACGTGGAGGGAGGATTCACGACCCGTAACTCCACACAAACCCGTGAGTATATGATTGCATATAGGACGAAACCGGTTCGCCCTAAGTAAATAGTAAACTTTGGAGGAGTAGGAATTTGGAGGTATCTGGGCTTGGGGGAAGACCTGAAGGCAGTGCATGATGGCGAAGGAAGGTCAATTGGGACGCGATAACTTAGGTATCAATCAATTGAACCGTGCCAAAGACTGTGCGAATTTTGGGTTGACTTCTGATCACCCGGCTTACTTGATGGAGGCAGGAGCCAAATTTTGCCAGAAAAAGGGTTATTCTGAGTTCGTCAAATATGCAATTAACTAATTACATTAACCTACTAAATCCATCTTTATATGTACCTTATAGCAGCTGAATCTAAACGGAGGGGCGCCCAGCAGATACGAGATACAATCATAATCAAATTTACTAACATTTAACCATTTGAGTTATATTTAATTATCTGTTCAATTAGTCATGTGTAGTTTCGATTAGTATTGCTTATTCATGAATTCATTAGGACGTAGGGAATCATAATAAACGTCAAAGGGAAGTTAGTTCATTTAGAGAAATACTTAAGGTTAAATTTGCAAGAGAGAGACCAATACAGTTTTGAAATTCAACACTCTGTTTAGAATCAAGAGGGTTACCACAAAATTTAAAGTAATTAAAGTTCTATATCATAAATCAAAAAATTACACAACGTTTGATGGAGTTTAATTACAACCTAAATACGAAAATATTTACGTTCAAAGTCGTAAATAACGTATTTATTAGTTAAGTACATATATCGCTAAAGGTATGTAGTACAAGGGAGCTTTAAGTAGCTTTCTGTAGTTATCAGAGGAAATAAGGGTCCAATTTTATAAAGGCTTGTGTGACGTAGGGGAGGAATTTTCCATCCCTACCACACATATGCAAAGCCTTAAGAATTTAAATATCGATCAGAGCCAAGAGAAAAGGCGAGAATATTACAACTGTCTTGCCGATGAAAGGAGAGTTAAATAAGATATAAAAAACGAAATATTACGACTGGTGCCAAGTGCCCAGGAGTAAATAAAATACAGACAAATATAAGAGAGTAGAAAAGACATACATCACAACATGACGTTATTACGTCCCTTTGGCGTCATGTATCTTTTCTCGGAAGATTTTTCAATGTGGATGAGTGTTTCAGGCTGATAATTATTGCTTATAATAATTGTGTCAAAATTTTCTTTGTTTTCTTTCTTTATTATGAAATATGATGTTTTTAGGGTTGTGATCACCATAGTATAAAGAAGAACACAAGAAATACCTTGTGGGCGTGTTTCATGATCCAAACATTTGCCTAATCTAGATTTAAATTTCCAATACATTACTGTGTTTATGAAATTAAAATGGAATGGAGAAAGTTAATCGGTAGTTAAAAATTGGCTAAACAACAACATTCTTACCCTAAACACTACAAAAACCAATTATATTACACACAGCATCACACAAAGAGGCCAACCTTCACCGTATACTGACCTTATATTACACAACTGCGGACAAACTTCTCCCACCTGTCAATGCGAGCGTATTGAAAGGGTTAAGCACACAAAATACTTAGGAGTTATAATAGATGCCAACTTGCGCTGGACTGACCACATAACTTATATCACAAGCAAAGTGCAACGAGTCATGCATCTCTTAAATTCAATTAAAAACATATTTCCAAGAACAATCCTCAGGACCATATTCTTTGCACTTTGTCAATCCATTATCTCATATGGCATACTGGCTTGGGGAAGTGCAACGAATGTAGCTTTAGACCCTTTAGTAAAAATTCAAAAGGCAATAATTAAACTCATCCTCCAAGTACCGTTCCTTACAAACACGAATGTAATTTACGAAACACTGGACGTCATGACAATAAGACAACTCTATGCCAAATCTGTACTAATATACTTCTTCCAACATGAACTCCACATTCCAATGCAACCACAAATAGCGATAAAACCAGGGCCTCTACAAAAAAACCATAAATATTCCAATAACTCATACCTCACACGGGCAGAGAAACTTTAAGTACTATGCAACCAAACTTTATAACTGCATGCCCAATACACTGAAGCAACTATTAACTTCAAATACATCAACAATCCATCACAAAAAACTAATCAAAGACTGGATCAAACAACAAGGTATTCTCTTTACTCAAAAGATTATAACACCTAACCAAACATGACCCAACCCAAACTTAAAAAAAAAAATAAAAAATAAAAATTGTTTCGGGACACAAAAAGTACCACAAAAAAGTACCACAATATTATTTAATACTAGTGGCGGGAGGTCTGTAGAAAAATTATACCTAATTGTATATCAAGTAAATCCTTTATCTTATACATATCCTAGATATCCTGAAATAACCTGCATATAGATCCTTACTAATATTTAATTTATGTATAGGATACTGCCGTCATGGTTCGACCCACGGTGCCCTTCTTGACAAAATCAAGGAGGATACTGTGCCTCGACTCTTGCCGACAGAAGAGCACTTATCCTAAAAATGGGAACACCTCAGCACAGGTTCGCCTTGTGAGGTGTTCACAAAACACTACTTTTAACCAATTTACGTACAGTTACGGATCAATAACATTTTTCATATTCTTTATTATACTGAAACTTATTATTTATGTACTTAAACCAATGTAATAATCTGTTAAGTGTATGTTTGCGAATAGAAATAAATAAATAAATCTACGATGTCAGGCGAGTGTAAGTGAGTTGGAGCGCTTGGTTATTTGGCTAAATGGAACATTTGTTTCCATTCAAATATGTATGGAAGACATTTCTAGTTTTCTTTTTTATACTACGAATGACCAAACTATGCAATTATATTCTAATAGGCTTCTAACTAGAGTGTAAAGTATTGTGATTTGGATATAAAATAGTTTTTAATATAAATTCTAACGTTTTCATAATTTTTTTAATGTGGGCCGTGGAACTTAGTTTCTTTCGAGTATAATGACAAGCTCTATCACTTCTGTTACTCTTCTTCATTTTTTATTGAATAGTAAAAACAAAAAGAAAAAATCCCGGATAAGGTCAAAACCATCTTTTTCACGTCAGCTCCATACGGGAAGACCTGACGAAAATAATTCCTCCCAGGGCCTATGGCATCTTTGAGAATGCTGTGTGGGGGGTCTTTTTGGGAAAGGAAGGAGAAGAAGTTGAGGGTCAGTTTGTCCAGGATGTATTAATCCATCCCTCCCACTTCAGTGCAAAGCGACATTTTGAAAGAGCCCTACTGGAGAGGTCAAAAGGTCCGGCCAAGACCCGGACAAACCTCACTCCCCACGAACCCGGACACCCCTACTAAGTAATCAAACTGAGACCTAAGGCAGAGTATTACTTATCCAATAAATGCTTCCCGTGGCAGCCATACTAAAGTCTTACATTATTCTACATTAAAATTAATATAAAATGTTTATAATCCAGCATTCTCTATAGTTATTGCATCATGGCAGTGAACTGGATGTAAAGTGAGTAGGTCGAAAGATCCATGTTCGACAAGGGGATTGGCAGCGAGTTATGAGAGTGCCGGTGAGTGTAAATGTGAAGTGTGAGGGTGACAGAGTTATCATTAACACAGTTGTATCTCTTCTGATCAGTTGATCACTTCAACACTTGCATTTTCACCGTGGGATAGCTGCGCCGAGAGTTGCAAATGAGAAAACTAGTTTTAAAAGCTTACAGAAATATTATGGTCTTGTTATGATGCATGAATTTTACTTGTACTTTTCATAAGTTTAATGAACATAGCACAGAATTGTTGTAACTCAACCATTTTGCATTTCCGTTTTAAGGTGGTGGCCGTTTTAATGGTTCAATGAAGAGTATTTTTTTAAATGTGAAATCGTCGCGTTCATTTGTACATTCTTATTTGCATTTCTTTCCATATGATGCTGAGGAAAATAATTCTCCTTAAGGCCTATGTCATCTTTCTTTGGGGATGCTATGTGGAGGGTCTTTTTAAGAAAGGAAGTACTGGGAAGGAAAAGGGTATGAGGGATGGGGTGACCGGCCAACTCAGAATGAAACCAACTCAGAACCACCTCAGAAAGGTCATTAAGAGTGATATAAAAAAATGGTTAAGTAGGTTACGTTAGGTTAGGGTTATTGGCTATTTTAAAATTATTTTTTTCATGACTTCAAAGAGATTTTGAGTTGACTTTATTCTGAGTTGGCATAGAACCGAGGGACGGGTAGGAATCTGGGGGGTCAGTGTGTATGAATCCATCCCTTCCACAGCAGTGCAAGGTGATATTCCTAGAGAGGTCTGCTGGAGAATTCAAAGGGACTCATTTAACCATTCTCTCTGCCATGCCGCTGGTGGGCAGATGCTTCCGCCGTCAAGACCCGGACAAACCCCACCCCATGAACCCGGCACCCCTGCTAAGTCACCAAACGTAGCGAACTACTTGGGGTGACCTATGGTAGATGTGTTGGTTTTCCAATAAATGTTTCGAGGCGAAGGTACTCGTACCCGCCTCCCTTACTACCTAGAGAAAGCTTACTTTCTACTTACCTATCTAAATAAAGTTTATAAAACGAATTGTCACTAAGATAGTGACGTTTTTTTAAATAATTTGCATAATTCCTTATTTTTAATGTACAAAGGTTTGTTTCCTCCATAGGAAAAAAGTCATAATGTGCTTGCATCTCTCTCACACACTGCACTGTGACGTCTCCGTAGACCCTACAATACTACTTTCCGTGACGATAATTTTGAAAGTATGGAATATAGTTACAACAATAATATTGAAGTGTGAGTTAATTCCAACAATTAGAAAACGTCAAATGTCAATGCGCTGATGGTTTTGCTTTTGTCCTTAAACATACAATGCTGGAGCTCTTTCTTAACCAGTTGAAAATTAGACAAGCGGAGAATGTATGTCTGCACATCTGAATTCTCGACAAATCACTTAAAATTTTGAAAATGCCAATTGAAAAAAAATTCTGTTCAAAATATTACATTAATATTTTTTATTTATTTATTTTTTAAAAACATAACATATTACAATGATCTTTGACTGTTCAACTAGAAAATTTACCCGTTTTATGGGTAGTTACTTTTAAATTCACGATACAGAGTATAAAATATCACAGAATTGCCCTGGTTTAAACCCACCGTTCAGAATTGAAACGTTGAAATATGCTTGATTGCTTTAGCCATTTTTGATGACTAGATCTGAATAGCCAGACACTTGGCCACCTTCCTCTTTCCCGTCTTCTTCTCCTCCCCACTTACCCTACCCAATTGGGGATGCCATCGTCTCACTGACTCCAGGCGGTTGGGAGCAAATGGACTTGAACTGTATTCACATAAAAATAAATAAAAAATTGTACTCTTGAAGTAATATTTCACAACAATGTCGCCACAGAAAATAGATATTTTCTCTAAGCTATCGGAATTAATAACCATTAGTGTAGTTTGAAAGGTGCGTCCTAGGAAGCTTACAACATACGTAAACAGTTGACGCACCTAAATACAGTAATAAGATCGCCATGTATGATGTTATATATTATTTACGCCATTACTTATATTAAATACGTATATATTCTAATTTCATCCTTGTAATTGACATTCATTGTAAAAATCAACATCTGATCTCAGGAAGTTACTGCCGGAAGAAAACAAAAAATATATATTATATTAAACCACTTTTCGTGATTTAGTACCTAACATTAATTGTATTGTTAACTGGTTTTCTATCGGAGCCAGTTTAAAAATAACAAGATTATTATTACATAGGCTGTTAAGTTAATAAATGATGTCATGTAAACGGGTTCAGCATAGAATTGTTAAACTGAAGCCTGATTCGCATGAAGGTTAAATATTCGGCAAGGAAACATTTTTAAATTATCGTTTTTTTCGTCGTTTATTTGTAAATTTATTTACGCATGTCGGGAACAAATTAAAAGAATCATATAATAAACAAGGGTTTGGGAACCGCCTCAACGGTAAACATTCATTGGATACCCAACACATCTGCATTGGGTCGCCCCAAGAGGTTTGCAATGTCTGGTAACTCAGCGGGGTGCCCCCGATTCATGTGGTATTGAGGTTGGGCACATGACTATTGAACCCCCTACAGTTGGCCCCCGGCATACTTATTATTATTTATTTACTTATTTATTTACGCCTATTTAGGCTTTTACATACATATATATAACAATATTAACGAAATTAAACTAGTAAATAGTGCAGGAAACTACTGTTTAAAACACTTGCACAAAAATAAATACAAAGTAAAAATATTAGGTATTGAATTTGAACCACACAGTATGTAGGTACAAAATACAAAAAATCCGTAATAGTTTTTTTTCTTTCAGCCAACAAAATACTGTCAATGTGTTAGTCAATTTTGATAGCTTTAGCAAACTATTCCCCTATTTGAGGAAAAAAACATCAATAAGGTATGCTTATATAATAAAATTGATGTACTAAATATATCAACAACATCGGAGTATTTGTTTCCAAGCTGTTGAATAACTATATACAAATAACTATATATTAATAACTATTTATAACTATACACAAATAACTATATTATATTAATAACTCTTATACACAAAATGCGATCGCTTTAGGAAAAATACTGGGAATTTAGGAAAAATATAAGGGTATTCCTACTTACTCAAAATATAACTTAGTATTATAGTGAATTATAATTAAATATAATATGCGCAAGTATAAAACAAATTTTAATTCAAATGCATCAAAGATAAAACTACTTGTCTATTTACTGTATATATTAGCGTATAAGAACAAAAATCAATTCTGTGAATAAATTCGTCTGATCAGTTCTTGGCGACGCGGCGGATGCGTCTGTTTACCGCTGGGAATACAACTATTTTTTTTTTTTAAATTTGAAACGTATATACATACAACAGATTTACAGAAGTAAAATATAGTTCTTAAAACTAATTACAAATAAAGTTATTTCTTGTTAATTAATCTACCCAATTTAAAAGAGAAAAACATTTCTCGTGTTTGAATTGGGGAGTCGTGACACTACAGAAAAAGATAAAGAAAAATGATCGATATATATACATGTTACTGTAAAAGCCCGAACTACGGTAAATCCTAAGATTGACCAACTCTTAATAGTAAAAGTCCGAACCATCGTTCATTTCGGACTTTTACCACTATTCACATTTACCTCAATGACACGGTAAATGTTGAGAAAAACATGACAATACGTGTTCAACCTAACCTAACCTAACCTAAGCTAACCTAACCTAACGTAACCTAACCTAAATGATAAAGAAGTGTTTAAAAATCTAAATAAATGAAGACAATATAAGCGAAACTCAATCGAAAATCTGGAAACAGAAAGATCAGAAAAACATATTGACACCTCTGGGACTTTATTGAACAAGAGGTCCTGGGTTCGAGTTCCAGAGGTGTCAATATGTTTTTCTGATTTTTCTGTTTCCAGATTTTCGATTGAGTTTCGCTTATATTGTCTTCATTTATTTAAATATTACAATTTGAGGTTTTACTCATAAAGTTAAAATAAAAAATAAAATGTTTAAAAATCGTTTATTACTAGTTATTAAAACTGAATAATTAAAAATACCTAAAGATATAGGTAACGATTTGACTGATTAGTAGTACAAATGATTAATTATTACTCATAGGTATGTAAGGATTTGAATAATTACTAATTGAAATAAATGTTTAAGAAGTATGCATTGTTTTATTTCCAAAACCAACATTTACCAACCGTCACTGGTAAAACCTAACATGTACTAAATTCTAATGGTAAAAGCCCGAAAAAATCGATTCTTACTTAAATACTAGCTGGAGGGATGGATTCATACGTCCGTCACTCCCGGACACACTTACCTTTTTCCTTCCCAGAACTTTCTATCCTCCCCATTGACGACCTCCATAGTCCAGTGGGTAAGACTCTTGACTCACAATCCGGAGGTCGCGGGTTCGAACCCGGCATGCGCAAATAAATTTTATTTGATTAATTTGTGTTATTTCACAATTAATTCATTTAAAAATAATATATAGTATATTTGCGGCATGTTCCAGAGTGGAAGATACTATCAATATCGCCCTGGTGTAAGACCACCATTCAGAATTGAAACGTTGCTTGAAAATGGCTTTAGCCGTGTTTAGTGACCAGATCTGAATAGCCAGGTACTTCCCAACCTTCCTCTTCCCCACCTCCTTCCCCTCCCCACTACCTTCAGCCTCACAACATACTCCAATTGGGGATGCCATAGTCTCACTGGCTCCAGACGGGAGCAGTTGAGATTCTTGTGCGGTATTCACTGTAAAAAAAAAAAAAAAATTCCTTAAAAAGATCTTCCACACAGCATCCCCTAAGATGACATAGGTCCTGAGAGAAATTATTTTCCTCAGGGCCTCCTTTGTGGAGCTTATGTAAAAAAATGCGTTTCATTTCAGAGATTTATTATAATTATTGTATTTTTCCTTTGGAGGTGTGCAGACATACGTTCACCATTTGTCTCATTTTCGACTATTGATATTGAGTGTGTAAGAAAGAAGGGCAGCATTATATGATTAAAAACAAATGCACAACAATGAGTGCATTGACATTTGACGTTTTTGAATGTTTGGAATTCATGCACAGTTTAATATTATACCCCTCACAAAATTGTTGCAGTTCTTTCAAAATAGGAGAATTCATTCCATAAAAATGTATGGGGAAAATAAATTTCTTTATAACTATTTATTTGTTACCTTTTGTGATGTTTTAATAGTTATTATCCTATCCGGGGCGGAGACAAATCCAACAAATCAAAGATCATCAAAATCAGCCCAGCCGTTCTCGAGTTATAAATAGTGTAACTAACCCGACTTTGTTTTATATATTAAAATTAAGATTCGTACATTTACCGACTCGTGTTGGTAAACCCTAAGATTTACGGGTAAAACCTAAGATTTACCAATATTCGGGCTTTTACAGTAACATATATATAATTTTTGATACAAATATAAACTGGAAAGAACATGTTACAAAAATGGTAGCAAAAATCAGTAGCTCTCGTTTGTTCTAGGTACACTGAGAAAAATATTAAACATCAAATCAGTAATAAGCCGCATACTATTTTTTTTAATTGCCGGCAACCCGGGCGTTTATTGAAATAAAATTTACATATACAAACAAGTAAGTAACCCGCCTCACTAGACAAGGTCTGTTCTGAGACGGGTTTGTTTGTTTTTGTAACTTTATTTAGATGTAAGCAAATTTTTTCGTACATCTAGTATTAAAAAAACATATAAAATACATAATAAAATAAATATAGTCATAAAATTATAACGGAAAGAATACAGTTTTAAAAAGAAATACAGTTACTCCAGTTAGAAATACAAACAATAGGGTTTAAGACATACAGTTAATACAAATAAATACAATTCATAAATTTTTCTTAATGTATGTAGCACATGTTTTACGAAAAGTGCTAAGACTTGAGGCTTCCTTTATGGAATTTGGTAGGTTATTATAAAGTTTTTGACCTTTATAAAACACGCTGTTTTGTGTACACGTCAGTTTAGTTTTGGGAAGCCTGAAGTCTTGGCAACTCCTCGTAGGATAATTGTGAATATTTTCATGGTATATAATATTAGTTTGCAGATATTTAGGGAGCATGTTATTTTTAAGCTTGTACATCATTGTTAACGTATTATATATTATATGTTGTTTAGTTGTCATTATATTTAAGTTTTGTAACATAGTTTTAGTTCTAGTAAAGATATTACATTTCAGAATCATCCTCATTCCCCTATTTTGTCTAACCTGTAGTTTATTATTTTGGGTCTCGTTACATAAGAATAGAACACTAGAACAATAATTTAAATGAGGAGTTACAATAGAATTATATACAAGGTGCGTTGTCTTGAGATCCAAGTTATTCCTAATCCTTTTTAAGAAGCCAACTTTTTTAGCAATTTTCTTAGATATGTAATCGAAGTGTTTGTCGAATTTTAATTTATCGTCTAATATTACACCCAGATATTTAATATTGTTAACCCTTTCTATATTTATGTTATCAATGGTTAGTATTGCATGTTCAGTTCCACCTTGACTATCAATAATCAAAAATTTAGTTTTCAAAACATTCAGTTTTAGTTTGTTTATGTTTAACCAAAGCGTTACATTATTTAAGTCATTCTGTATCTCTTCAATGGCATCCTGTAAATTTTTTCTAGCTATATATAACAATGTATCATCAGCAAATAATTTAATGGCACAATGTTTTAAAACTTTAACAATATCATTTATATATATAATGAATAACAATGGACCTAGGACAGATCCCTGTGGAACGCCTTTGCTAGTATGACGTGGATCCGATGTTATTCCACCATATTTTGTTACTTGCGTTCTTTTTGATAGATAATCAACAAACCAATTAATTTCTTTACCGTTAATTCCAATATTTCTTAATTTTTTTATTAATCTGTCTCTATCGATTGTTTCAAATGCCCTTTTTAAGTCTAAAAATACTGCAATAATTTTACTGTTTTTATCTCTTTAATTTTTCCAATCTTGTATTACATAGTTAATAGCGGTGTTAATAGCTTGGGTACAGATAAAAGCAAACTTATACACGAAATGAGATCCCTGAGGCGTATGTGTGGTAAAACCATGTATGATCGTGTGAGAAATGTGGAAATTCGCAAAGAATGCAACGTTAGTTTAACAATTAAAAAATAATAATTAATATTTGACACGTTTAAGTATTTCCCTAATAAAAATGATGACATAATTTGTCTCGACGCCACCTAGCGACGGATTTAACACTAACAGTGTCTCTCTCGCAAAAATAAAGTTGGTTGTTTTCAGGTGGAAAAAATATAATAAGCAGTATGTAAGCGACGTTTCCCGCCACTCACATAGACTGTAAAATAGGGGGGCTGGGTAGTCCTGGGTAGCCGCCAAGATGCTCGTCAATAAAGCCCCGGCGATGGCCCACAAGAGGAAGAGGCAGCGTCCAAGGGGGGGCAGAAATGAAATCCAATTTTCAAGTCAAGTCCGGGGTGAGGTCCTTAGGTCAGGCAGAAGAGGCGGAGAAGTGCTGCGACGGTACCAGATCGAGTTGTAAGAATGCGTGTATGCGTTGGAATGCTCTTGATGAATGCTACTCGATGTTCCCGGGGTACCTCTCTATTTATAGCTAGCCCCCTGCCCTTGCCGCCGGCGCGGGCGGGCCCGAACCTTTTGCCCACTTTTCCGGCGGTTCGAGCTTTGGCGGGCTGTAACCTCTGCTGTGTGCTATACAGCAGAGTTTGCCGTTGTCTCAGCTCTTCCCCTTATCCTTCTCTTATGACTGACCCTCATGACCTTTCCCCTAGTAATTTATTCAATTTTATTATGGCATGTCAAATAACTTTCATTGGGGTCCCTGCACCCACATTTTGTCAGGGAAACTTAAATATCTAAGTCATCATTAATTGTACATTTACCAGAGATATTTATTCACATAAAGGAGAGTCCGGTCTATCTGTCCATATCATTTATTCGGTGACAGATTAGACCGAACTCTCATAATTTGACAAAACATTCGGAGCCTTTCGTGTATTTCCGATTCAAAAATACCTACTCCCCCAGACGGAGCGTTCCTATTGGTCCGCCCGGTGGGTAGGTGAGGGGAAGGGTAGGAAGCCGTGCCTGCCCGTCCACGCGGGGGGATTTCGCCCCCGGCCAAGACGACCAAGAGGAGCCCGTTCTTGGGGCCAGGGAATACCTACTCCCCCAGACGGAGCGTTCTTATCGGTCCGCCCGGTGGGTAGGTGGTAGGGGAAGGGTAGGAAGCCGTGCCTGCCCGTCCACGCGGGGGAATTTCGCCCCCGGCCAAGACGACCAAGAGGAGCCCGTTCTTGGGGCCATGGGAACGTGTCTTTATTCAAACGGGGTACATTATAAGTGTGAACATAATTATTATCATATCATTTGCCTCTAACCCTTAAGCCTACGTTATTTAAGGAGACGAGGACGGCCTGTGAGGGAACTCATCCTCGTCTTCGTTTACAAAATATATTTAACTTTTTCTTAAAAAATAAAGGAAGAAGACGTCCGGAAGGGAATCTTCTTTCCCTCGTCGACCCGTCCGGTACACAGTAATTGTTGAATGAAACACTAGTATATATTGAATCATTTGGCGGGTATAAGATAAGCCGCCATAGCTCAATTGGGAGAGCAGCTGACCGGCAATCAGAAGGGCACGGGTTCAAGTCCCGTTGGCGTCATGTATCTTTTCTCGGAAGATTTTTCAATGTGGATGAGTGTTTCAGGCTGATAATTATTGCTTATAATAATTGTTACCCTTTGTGCTATGCATAAAAAATCTTGTCTTAAACGTTAGTTTAACAATTAAAAAATAATAATTAAAAAGAATTATTGAAAATTGTTACAAGGTTATCATGGAATGTACATAGTGTCATAAAACCAAAAATCTTAACAGAATTATTATTATAGGTTTTTCATGGAATGTATATATTTAGAATCATAAAATCAAAAATTTCGTTAAAACTTTAAAAACACATAGTAATGCCAAGATCTAAATCTGAACATATTAACAATTCAGCAAAATAATATAAATAAACGTTTGAGGTAATAATTAACTAAACGCGCATAAAACATAAGCAGCAAAGGAAAGAACAAATCTCTATAAATAAAATAACACATATCTGTACATATATAATGAAGATTAGATCATGGTTATGTATATTCAATAATAAAATACAGTATTATTTTTTGGGGAAACTCAGTAAACGCCAAAGGTGTTCTTATCATCCAAAAAAGATGCATAAGAAAAATTACAAACTCTGCTCGTCTGGATTCATGTAGACCGATGATTAAAAATCTAAAATTCTGACAGTTACAGACATATATGTAATGGAGCTATGCAAGTTAGTGCGATCATCTACAGACAAGTTCCCACAGAAAAACTCAACACTTAAATACACGATTCACAGAAAACTTATTAATACCATAAGCAAACAAAACAATATTCCAAAAAGGATCATATGCATGGCTGTTAAAGTATACAACAACCTTCCACATATATTAAACAAATACAAGATACACTCAAATCGTCACTAAACACTTTCCTTATAAACAAATGTCATTACACCTTAAGTGAATACCTCACATAAATAAAACACATGTATATTTGTATTTTTCTTATTTGTATGAACATTACAATATAACATGTATGTGGTTCTGGAAGAAATGGGGTCTACCCATAAGCTTTGTACACGGTTGACATTAGTCACATGAGAACGGGTCGTTTCTATGACTCGTTCTTGAGTTCAACGGCTCGGCTGTGGAACGATATGCCGGCCTCCGTGTTTCCTCCCTCCTACAACATGGGTCTCTTCAAGACCCGTGTTCACTCCTTCCTTTCCTCAAAAAGACCCTCCACACAGCATCTTCAAAGATGACATAGGCCCTGAGGGAAGTTATTTTCCTCAGGGCCTCCTGTGTGGAGATAATGTAAAAAAAAAAAAAACTAGGCCTTTTGCATTTTTTATTCGTACAATAAATATTTTTTGATTTGATTTGATTAGATTTGATTTGTCCCTAGCCGTATGCCATCGGGAGAGGCCGATTAAGATATACCCTTTGACCTCTCTTGCCGGACTCACTCGACCCATCATCGCCTTACACTGCAGTAGTAGGGATGAATTCATATACCTGTCACTCCTGGATTCATTTACCCTCAGATTCTTATCCATTCCCAGAAGGTCCTCTGAATCATTTCCTTTAAAATACACTTCGCTCAGCGAAGATGACAAAGCCCTGAGAGATATTATTTTCTTCAGAGCCGAGTGTAGAATGTAGAATTAATGTTATAAAAATAATTTAATAAATTTAAGTTTCAAAACTTAAAATGTGATTTATGTGAATTGTTATTTGTCAAAATCAACATTGTCGAAGTCTATTTGAGTGAAATAAAATTAACTTCATAAAAGGAATAAATATTCGCTTCTATTCATTCATGATACATGGCTAACACCTTAATACTCGTAAATTAACGGAACTTGAAACATTTGGAGAATTTTGTATTAAATTTTTTTTTTAATATGTCACGACGTACATTATTTTGTTCATGGCACGTAGATGTAAAGGTACGTTTGTGTATTTGTGAGTGTGTTTTAGGTTTGAGCAGTGGTTATCTGTGGAAGGATATCGATATCGAAAGGACAAAATGTTAATGATTCAGGAGAGCGAAAAGATTTTTTTTTATTTTGTCAAATTGTAGACCTACAATTTAGATTTTTTAATATGAAATAACATTTTTTTCGGATTTCTAAGCATTTGTGTAATTTTCTTTAATAACAGTATTTAATTTATTTTTAATTTTTCATAAAAATCCGCTTAAAATGTACGTCATAAAAGATACACTTATTTTCTTAGAAATATTTCGACGGGGGAGATCAAGAGTGAAAAATCGAAGATAAATTACATATTTTGCTCAATTTGGATTTTTTGTCCTTTACAGCATTTCGATATTTATGCGCATTGAACTGTTTATATCATTTACATGATGCTCCTCTTAAACATGGCGGTGAATCCAATAAAAGTCCACGTTAGAGATAAAGCAAATATTATTGAATATATGAAAAGCACGATTGATTGGTGAATAGCTGCTGCATTTGTTTTGTAATTAATAGCGTAAAATAGTGCCGCAAGGTAGAAGTTTAGGACAATCGATTTTGTTATTAAAAAATATTTTTTTACTATATAAAAATCCAAAGGAGAAATGAAAGAGAGGAAGTTCTTGGAAAAAAAGGGTATGAGGGGTGGGTGGGAATCTGGAGTTAGTGTGTGACGGACCTATGAATCCACCCTTCCCACTGCGGTGCAAGCCGATAGGTCGAAAGAGTCCAGCTGGAGAGGTCTAGCTTAAGTCTTCCTCAACCAGTCTCAACGGCCCGCCACGCAGTAACTGGAAAAACGAATTGGCCGCCAAGGCCTAGAAAAACCTCACCCCGTGAACCTGGCCACCCCTGCTATGTGATCAAACGTAGCGAACTACAGAGATTACTTATGGCACTTGGTCATCAAATAAATGGTTCCCAGGGCAGCGGAACCCATCCCTGCCTCCCAAATTGTATAAATAAAATCACAAATTCATACATGTTTAAAGTTTATAAAAAAAATTATTTAAAGGTTTTTCGGATTATAGTCAATTTAATTATTTTCCTACATTTATCAGTTGTAGAGGTATTCAAATAAAAAATTATATTATCAAGTCTATCAAAAGACCAATGATTTCAACAATAAATTATTTAAAACTATTTTACACATGAGTTATGTGTTACTTCTCATGATAACCATAAATTTCATTAATGAGATACATTTTTATTTTATTTAAAAAAATAAAATTTATGATGCCGCCACCGAAAAAAACTGGATCAATTAAAAAAAAAAACAATGATCTCAGATATCGATTTCGTTTTAAATGCATACATTTATTCACTGATATTACTGTTAAAAGTCGTATTTTTATGTTATAATAAATAGCGATTGTGTGTTTTTATAAGTATAACAATTTATTTCCTTTGTTAAATGACATAAATATGCGTTTTAAGTTGAACTAATATATCACTCGTATCAGTGATAGGCAACCAGTGGTTTGCTTCAAGGAAAATAAAATAAAGCAATTTAATTATTAATTATATTAAACTATAATAAACGTTTCGAAACAAAGAAGGCTAGTTACTTATTTATTTTATTTTGCAGAAACAAACAGTACATAATTACATACTAGAAAATAGTTCCAAAGTTACAGAATTTAACCCAATAATTGGTACCAATGACATGTCGCTGTTATATACTTATGTTTTTATGTGATAAATTATACATTTTACCTAAATTAAGTTATGCCTAGATTAATTATCGAAGGAGAGGGGTGTGTGTGAGTGTTTGCATGTGTGAGAGAGCGCGTGTGTGTGTGGATGTGTGTGGATGTGTGTGTTATGTGTGCGAATTCAGTGTGCTAGAAATGTTTTTCTTAAATATAGGAAGGGAATCAAAAAATATATCGGTATTTGTGGTTTTTTTAATTGAGTTGAATCTTTGAAGGATGCGGAAAATGGGGGAGTTGGCTGCAGCGTTCGTATTATTACTGGTTGTGTAAAAATGGTTGGTGTGGCGAGTTCTTTTAGATGGAATGTTAAAATTTATTTGGGATAGAAGTTCTGGGCAGTCTATTTCGTTATGTATTATTTCATGGAGAAATATCATGTCAGCTACTGTTCGCCTGGATTTCAGGGATTGGAGAGTGCAGATATAATTATTTTTGTTTTTGTAACCGAGATACTTTATAAATTTATTTTGTATGCGCTCTATATTATTGACGTATTGGGTGTATTTGGGATTCCAGACAGGCGATGCAAATTCCAGTGTACTTTTGACTAGTGAGGAGTAAAGCATTACTAGAGTATGTGGATTTTTAAATAATTTACTCAGACGTAGTATGAGCCCAACATTTTGTAAGATATATCAGTGATTAAATCAATGTGCGTATTAAGTTTACTGTCTAAATAGACTCCAAGGTTCTTACATTCCTTTTTTGAGATCACGGGTTCATCGCAGAGTGAATATGGAAAGTTAATTATATGTTTATTTCTAGTAAAGTACATAGTGTGGCATTTAGAAACATTGAGGTCTAAGTAGTTAGCTGTGCAATAGTTGCAGAGCCTATCTAAGTCACTTTGTAGCTCTTTACAGTCCGATAGAGAGCGAACCGTTTTATAAATTTTCATATCATCTGCAAACATTAAAAATTTTGAGTGTTGGAAACATGAGCCTATGTCATTTAAGTGTATATTAAAGAAGAACGGACCAAGGTGGGAACCCTGAGGGACACCCGAGGTTACCTTGATTATTTTAGATAAAACTCAATTTATTGAGATAACTTGACTACGATTGCTAATGTATGATTTAATCCATCTAAAGAAGTCACCGTGTATTCCAAGACGAGTGAGTTTATTTAACAGAATTGGGTGGATAACGCGGTCAAAGGCCTTTGAGAAGTCGGTGTACATAGCATCGACCTGCACCCTTTCGTCCATATTGCTCTGCCAATAGTTGACAAATAGGACAAGGTTAGATGTTGTAGACCGATTTTTCATGAATCCGTGTTGGTTCTGTGAAATTGTTGTAGAGATAGTCGGGTAAAGTTGGTCGTAAACGATTTTTTCAAGAATTTTACTTAAGATGGGAAGTTGAGAGATAGGTCTGTAGTTTGTAACGTCATGTTTGCCACCCTTTTTAAAAATGGGAGTTATTAAGGCAGACTTCCACTTAGGAAACGTTCCTTCACTTAATGATTTTTTGAAAATTGCACTGACCGGAGGAGTGATATATTTACTACAATTACGTATGAAGATACCAGGCAAATTATCTAAACTAGGTCCTTTGTTAATGTCAATGGATGAAAGATATTTGTAGGTGATGTCATCATTGATTGTAATTGAATAAAATTGATTGTTATTGGGTAAAAATAATCTGATATGAACATTTGGTACGATTTAACGAAATTAAAGTTTTTTTTTTAAATTAAAGCAAGTTCGGTGGTAGATAGATTCATACGTCACTCCTGGATGCACTGACTCCGCATACCTCTCCCTTTTCAGAACATTGTCTTCTCCTTTCACTCAAAAAAACGTTCACACAGCATTCCCAAAGATAGACTAACATAGACTCTCAAAAATGCCTTCCATGCCATAAAAATTAGTTCATCCTTTCCTTAATCCAAAAACATACATTTATTAAAGTTTTGCGGATAGATCCTGCCCAAATAAAATTATTTGATTTTTTACTTCTTTTTTATATTAACTCCATCCAGGAGGCCCTGACGAAAATAATTTCCCTCAGGGCCTATGACATCTGAGATGCTGTGTTGAAGGTCTTTTTGAGGAGAGGAAGAAACGAACATTGTTCTTGAAGAGACCCATGTTGTAGGAAGGAGGAAACACAAAGGCCGGCAAATCATTTGAACACAAGAACGAGTTTAAGAAGCTACCCGTTCTTATGTGACAAATGTCAACCGTGTACATATATTGGGCACGCGTTTGGCATGTTTCCCGACTATGCACCGGTGCCGAAGGGATCAATGACACTAATTCCTCGGAGCATCTTCCATTGTAATACTGGCAGAACAGGGATAGCATTCCCACCAGATACCTGTGCTCTAAAGATTGCAATACGTCTGTTAAATTAGGAGAATCTATCAGACGGACCGCCTGTTTCTGCACAGAGTCGAAGGTTTTTTTCGGGTATTTTGGTGCTCCAGACCAGAGGTGGCTGATTCAACCGTGGGGCACACTTATGATTTGTACAGGGTTAGCAGTTGGTCTTTTTTATTGTTTTTATCAATTTTTCAAGTGGTTATTCAAAGCATCATTTTACGAACATCTTTGATAGCACATGTAATTTCTTCGGAACATACTATTCTTCTCACAATACTAGTTTTACTTCTGGTCATTGAAAGAATGAAAATGTTGTTACAAAGTAAATTTTATAATATCTATTGGACTCTCCACAGCATTGCTATGTCCATAGGTACAATTTCTGACAACATAACCTAAAATCACATCACTGTATATTTAACATGACTAAAATGAATGAAAATATTGAAATATATTCACTTACTTGTTAAAATACCTCTTTCAACTGTTAAAAGCTTGATTAGATTCGAATGTTGAAAAAAAAACTGCAAAAAATCTAGATGAATATTTGCTTTTCGAGTCACAAACAATCTATCTCTCGTCTAATACGTTCGACAGATGCATATCAAAAAAAGATTTATAGCAGCTTTCAAACTTTTATTGTTTTCTTTAAGGTTTTCTTGCAAAACACTTGTCCACAGTTACAATCGTCCATAGGCACACAAAATGACCCTATAACTATTTATTGTCCTGATGACAAAAGGTTGCAAAGCACTGCCTTACATAATTCCTGCATCGCAAATCAGAGGAAAGAGCTTAATTAGCTTTTTTATAAATTTTCTCGGCATCAATGAAAATAAAAGTGATCTCATGTAGACTTGATTTACAGTCAATTTATATTACTAAATGTAGCAGCACCGGTTGTAAATAAATGAGCACATAAATCCATCGAAGAGTTGTCATTGGTGATCTGAATTAACATGCCTTGTCTTGGATACTACCGATACTATAATAATTTATATACCCACCTAATGTTTATAAAATATATTATTTACAAATAAATAAATGTTAATTATTGCCGGTAGAAAGCGCTCAAAAAGAAGAAGAAGGGAGATAGGTAAATACGAATGAAATGGGCAAATACGCTGATTTTAAAAACGATAATAATTATGCGAAAATTATGAAATGTTTAGTAAAAATACTATAAATGGAGAGACATTTATATTTAAGTATTTATAATACATAATTAATAAACAGCAATTCATGTTTTAAAGTAGGTATTTATGACATCAACATACGATAGGCACAGACAAGCCGTTGAAAACCATTGAAAGTCACAGAAATTTGACAGCCGATAACGGGCCTTCCGATTTTGCCTTTTTGTGTTATGCTGACTTAACGCGAAAGATAACGCAAAAGATACAGAATCACCCTTCAGAAATATGTGAATATTGAAAAAATAAAAAAATAAAAAAATTTAACATTATTTCAAATGCAGGTAATTCAAAAACAAATTATACACTTGTCAAAACCCATGCCCTGAAATCACCATCTCTTCTCTAAATCTCTAAATATTATAAATTAAAGTCCTCCGCATCGTCTGTCTGTCTGCCTGTCTGTCTGTTCGCGATAAACTCAAAAACTACTTTCACTAATACATTCGTGAGGAAGGTTTAGGTACATAATTTGTTGAGGATTTGTGTAAATTGGTTGAAACAGAACGATAATTGTTAGAAGTGTAGGAAAAAGTCAAGCCGCCTGGGAGTTTTCATCAAAGACACTGCCTAATCCCTTTAAGATATAACAAAACAATGCATGGTGAGATATTCGTCCTTTATAGATCTACAAAAAAGTCCGCGATGGCATATATCTATCTTTTACGGATAACTTACTATACCCATTCTATCTTCTCTACATCTTCTCCACAACTTCTCTATCTCTACATATCTACATATTACAAATTAAAGTCCTTCGCGTCGCCTGTCTGTCTGTCTGACTGTTCGCGATAAACTCAAAAACTGCTGAACGGATTTTCATGCGGTTTTCACTTTAAGATAGAGTGATTCGTAAGGAAGGTTAAGATATATAATTTGTTGAGGGTTTGTGGAAATTGGTTAAAACAGAACGATCTTTGTTAAAAGTGTCAGAAAAAGTCAAGCCACATGGGATTTTTCATTGAAGACACTGCCTAATCTACTGTATTTATAATTTCCAAAAGGTTTGATGGGTGCTATATAGAGGATATTTTTAATTCGAGAGTCAGTGCGTCCAGGAGTGACTGAGGTATGAATCCATCCCGCCCACTATGATGCAAGACTGTGCGTCGAGATAGTCCGATTAGAGAGGTCAAACGGTCTCCCTCAATCGACCTCTGCTTATTCGACAAACGCGTACGTCGCCAAGACCACAAAAGTGTACAGATCTCACCCGTGAACCCGGGCACCCTTGCTTGCAATTGTGGCGAATCACTTGGGATGACCAATGGCATAAGGTATTGGTTAGACAATTAATAGTACCCCTACCCGCCATTCTAAATTGAGAACACCCCTCAGGTCTTAGGAATATTCTATCAGAGGGTTAGAATATTTCCACTTTGCAATAAAATCCAATTAAAACACCTCTGCCATAGGTCACCCCAAGTGGTTCGCTACGTTTGGTGATTTAGCAGAGGTGCCCGGGTTCATGGGATGAGGTGTGTTAAGGTCTGATGACCAGGATACACTGAACCCCAGATTCCTACCCACCCCTTAAACCCTTTTCCTTCCCAGAACCCTCCTCTCCTTCCTTTCCCTAAAAGACCCCCACACAGCATCCCTAAAGAAGACATAGGCCCTCAGGGAAATTATTTTCCTCAGGGCCTCCTGTGTGGAGCTTATGTAAAAAAAAAAAAAAATGGAATACTTCTGAACATATCCGAAAACTAAAAACTTTTTTGACAGGTGACAAAATACGTTTTCAGATTTTATTATTAGACGTCCAGATATAATTTTTGAAATATAAATTATTACGATGAAAACCTAAAAACGTTTTAGGAGTTGCATTTACAGTTTTTCTAACTAAAATTACTGATAACGAAAAAAAATAAATGCACCCACACTTTTATTAGGCAAATGTATTATGAACGTTATGGTCACTTCACGATAAAATCTTATACATAAAACGGTGTCACGGTGTTTGTGGTCGCACTCCTCCGAAACGGCTTGACCGTATATTTGGTAGGTATGAGAATAGGTTTTAAAGTATATTTCATACCGCTAAGTTATTAGGGTTTCCCTATCAAGAAAAAAAAATTTTTGACCATTTGGCTTCAAAAAATTCCTTTAACCCCAAATTTTAACTCTCCCACCCCCACCCTTCCATTTTAATCGCGATTTTAGTATTTTTGTATGAACAAATTTAACCGTATTCATCGTATTTCAAACAGAACGAAATTATTGATGTTGTTGAATGACAGATGGCGCTACATCCACCTCATCGAACTTTCATCCACACATGCGCAAGACATTCACGAGAAGCGTCGCGTCATTTTGATATTTCATTCGGCATCATGTTCTCGCGTGAGCAAACCATCGAGCTTATTTGTGTTGGCTAAAGACGGACTGACAAAAAATATCGTACATTCAATTGCTCTTCGAAATTCATATTGATTTTTTAAATTTCATTTCCCTAATTTAGTTGGGGTTTTTTTGCTTTTATCGGCGGTCATCGTCTACATCGCTCCATTCCTCTTTCTGTCTTAGATCCCATCCCCACACACTTAAAAATATTTGTAATTTTTTATTTAACAAACAAAATATTCACTAGAAATAATTTATATGGTAGAACAACGTTTGTCGGCTGAGCTAGTAATTTATAAAACATTCACACATATTTCATGTACATTTTAATTCTTCTACGGTAAACTTTTAGCTTATAAATCACATGGTGTTTTCTCTTTTTAACAGCGTGTTAGGTCATATTTCCCACCGTGACAGTAACGGAAATAACAATTTCTATGAGAATTATTTGAGCTGTTGCCAAAAGCGAACAAATTAGCCGGAGAGGTTAATAAATGTCATTGATTTCAATGAAACCAGCGAATTTTCATTAAATCATTCAGATTGCGTAGCACAATTTAAGCCTGCACCATTATTTAATCAAATCCCTGACCTCCCAATTCAAAGGGACACCTTTACACAACATAAGCCACCATTACCGTCAATTCACTGCCCTTTCATTATATTTAATTCAATAATATCCTTAGTAGCCAATAGGTTACTGTCAGGAGGAAATCCGCAATCCAGCCCCAGTGCACAAAAGGAAATATTTGACATTTAGTCGATCCCACCCACGTGACCTTCACAAGTGACCGCAGTACTCCACTATGCTAATTATTGCAGGTACTATGACCGTAACTATGCGCATAGCAACTAGATTATATGCGGTTAATTCACGCTATAAACTGCACTATTATTTTATAATATATAACGTGATCTGTGTAAGTACTACTTGTATCGCAAATGCGACACGTGGAGTGGACTGTATCAATATATATTTTTAAAAAAATGTTATGCTTGTGAATACTTTGACACAACTATGGGGAATGGTAAACAGTTGAAAGGGGAAGGAAATTGAGTTACCCCTTATGGTTGATGTTCGGCTCAATATTACGGGCCTGAGCGAGCACTAAGTCACTCACTGCACAAGCTTCCATAAACTGGTCGATGTTTTATAAAACTGAGAGAATAATGGTGTTCGTTGCACAGTTTCTTTTAACAGACTGACTGACATATTGATTTTATTGTTGTACGGTAGGTAATATTGTCAGTATGGACAGGTAATTGTGGTAAAAAAGGATGGGTAGAGAAATGGAACAAGGTATATAGATAGGTATACATAGTTGCGTCAACAAGTACTTTGGAAATTCCAAGGACACCATTACATAATTTTACAGGTAAATTTGAACTCCTCTGTCATATCTTTTGGTCAGGTAGAAAGACTAATAAAATATCAAATCAAATAGTAGATACTAATAGGCTAGAGGTTGTATGGTTGAAATTTAAGAATCCGGCCAAGAATGCAACTCCGATGCCGCGCCTTACGCAAAACCGTTTTCGTATGTGCAGTTTGAATATAAATGTATTTTTGTAACGGAACCGAATTAAAGCAATGCCAAAATATGGCGCCACTCACGTAACAGTTTACGTATTAGCATCGCCTGGCAGGTGTAAGTACTACAGATTTGTAATTTTATATATCTCTCGGGATATGGAGAGATTAAGGATAATATGATTATTATTATAACTCGCAGTTTTGAATAATAATACCTCTTCTTCTTCTTGTGCCCTGTCCGTTCAACGGACGTTGGCTATCATGTTGGCTATGCGGACTTTGTTTACTGCAGCCCGGAACAGCTCCACGGTAGACTGGCCATACCATTGTCTCAGGTTTTTCAACCATGAGGTTCTCCTTCTTCCAGGGCCCCGTCTTCCGGCAATCTTTCCCTGCATTATGAGATGCAGGATCTCATACTTCTCTGGATGTCTCATCACATGTCCAAGATATTGAAGTTTTCGGATTTTTATAGTTTTAATTACTTCCTTTTCTTTATTCATCCGAACCATAACATCTTCGTTTGTAACCCTGTCCATCCAGCTTATTTTAAGTATTCTTCTGTAGATCCACATCTCGAATGCCTCAAGTCGCCTAATAAGTTCTTCAATAAGCGTCCATGCTTCCATTCCGTAAAATAATATCGAAAACACGTAGCATCTGACCATTCGCATTCGTAATCCAAGGTTGAGATCATGACTGCAGAACATTTTTTTTTTCATGCGGATAAAGGTTGCACGAGCTTGCTCAATGCGGCATTTGATTTCAACTGAAGGATCCCATCTATCATTTTCATTTCAGCCCAAGTATACAATACTCTGTACATTCTCTAGTTTTGTTCCAGCAATATAATACCTCGCGGCTATATAGCCATTACATATGCCATTACATATGACGTCATTGTCTGTCGTGGTTACTTTGTTCCGGTGACTAGCTGCCACTGGAGCACGGTGGATCGGGGGAACCGGCTATTTTTGGAACCAATCCCTATCGGATTTATAAAATGGTCACTAACACTCAAACTGGGCGAAGCCGAACCAAAAGTCGCACGCAGGGTCTAGCAGCCAAAACCTGTGGAGCGGGTTTTTAACTGCTAGTGTCAAATTAATAGGCTTAGTATTATATCAGGGAGAGATTGTTTCTTTTTTGTATATTTATGTATGTAGGTATTTCTTTGATTAATATGTTCAATGTGATATTATGTATTGTAATTTATGTAACGAAAGACGTGTTCTTGTTCAAAATGATTTAACACATCAGTTAATTAATTATCGCGATTTATTGTTGAGGTATTGTGCCGTGTTGTGCTACCTCTTTCTTTATGCAACGTTTTGGACAGCGGTACAGTGTCCATAATCAGGACAGATGTGTAATCAAAGATTATGTACAATAATATACAAACTACATACATTTTTTATTCAAATTAACGCCCGAATAATGAGCGAATGCGCGAAGAAAGGAGTATGAGAAGAATATACGACGCAAATGTGAATGGGAGAAGTCGGGGACGCCCGGGGAAGACATGACATGATCAAGTGAATGAGATACTTGGTCGGGCCATGTCAAGGGCCATAATAATAGAAGAGTGTGTATGTACGAATGTGCCAATACCGAGTTGGTTGGTGGTCTGCCTTCTCTGCCTATCCCTGCGAGGAAATGGCATAATGGTTAGTTAGTAAGATAGTTACTCAAAATAATGTCAGGAATCACTTGTAAGTGCTTGTAAGTCAAATACACCCTTTACACCCTTTAATTTCCAGTATTTGTTCATAATTAGGTTACACACTAACAGTTCTAAATTATTAATACTTTTTGTGTACTTTAATTTTTTAAATTTCCGAATCCCAATGAGCACTTTTGTTTACCACGATGATCCGATTGCGGTACCATGACGGCATAAAAAAGCAATAAACATATTTTTCTTATCACAATAATGCTTCAGCTCTTTCAAAAGGTGAGATACATAATGCACATAAAATGGTGCAGCTCTTTCTTACACACTAAATAACAGAAGTAGAAAATGAGACAAACGGTGAACGTATGGCTGCATCCCCAAAAATGAAACATACTATCATTATCAAACATCTCCCTCACACGTATAAAGAAAATGAAATGCAATTCCCGTCGCCGTAGCTGAGCCGTGATAAGATATATCTGTTTCCGCCAAAGGAAAAAAAGGAGTACTCTGGAAGAAACGTTTTTGTGTGTCTAATATTTTGTTTCACCAGCATTTAATATATAAGAAAGAGCTGTAGAATAATAGCGATAAGGAACGTATGTTTATTGCCTTTTTTGCCTCCAAATAGTTTTTATTGTGATCACTGTGATGAATTGCATTGATCAACAGTGAAAATTAGGAAATATCGTAGCTTCCCACTTTAATTTAAAAAGAAAATATCAATTACTTATAAAACGGACACGTCTACGACATCTATCGGATTAGAGTAAAGTGAATTCATATTTACGGTAGGGATCTATAATTAGACAAAGTGAGACGAGTATTGATAAAAAAAATCACAGATGGTATCAACAAATAATCAAAGACAGGGACCCCCCATATACTTTGGGCCGTGATATATTGACAGCCAATTGAATTACAGCAAAAACGATTAAAAACCGAGTTAGCCTATCAACAAGAAGAGGGCCGAGCCCATTTTTAGAACAAAGGAACGACCTTTGGACTTGGCAATTAGTAATGTGATTAATGAGTTTGACGTTCCCACCAAACCGAGAGGTGAATAAACTCCATGGGAAGAAATAATCTGTTCAGGGACAAAAGAACGATGACCCCAAGAAATGTTATGATTAACCGGTACGTTCCAGGGATCAGAAACCCTAGTTCCCGAACGCATTAAAGCATATCAGGTGCGGAAAAAAGGATACACGTAAACACGATGGAAAAGTTTAAGTGGAAAATTGCATAGCAAGTGACGAAAACGTGTTGTAAGGTGTTAGGGAGATTTCATCTATAATACGATTGTTTGTGACGACCGGAGATGATCGATTCGAGGGAAAACGTGCTAAAGGAAATGGAAATGTTGAAAAAACAATGGAAAATTATTGTTATCAATTCTAGACGGAGCTAGGATATTACGATGAAAGATTTAGGGAGGAAACGTCAAAAAAAAATGAGAGTTTTAAAGAATAGGCGAGGGTATATTTCAGATGTCTAGAGCAGTAACAAGTGTTAGAGAAGAAATAGAGTGCAGTACGGAGGGGAGTAGAAAATGCTGAAAACATTGCGATAGAAAAACTCAGGAAAAGGAGTCATTTTACGTAATTAAAATGGAGTTTATAGAGTAACATAGTACGCGATTGCAGATAAAGATGAGGCATTACAATGGTTGCCGATTTCAGATGTATTTTGTTGTGATAAACAAGGAATATTCGAACATGAAAATTGTTTATATAAGGGCAATTAGTCGTTAAAAGAGCTATAAAAATTATCATGGGTCTTATGAAATATTTACATTAAAGAATTCTCGTAAAAGTTAACGACACTGAAATAAAAAAGGATTTATTGCCAGGTGGGTACAGGAACTAATGTATACAACTGTCAAGGCATATGGTTTATGGGATTTTGCGTAAGAACGGGACAAAGTTTGGGGGACGATCTCTATGAAGCAATAAAAATGACAGGAATTTAAGGGCCGAAGTGGGGGTATCTCCTATAAAGATGTTAAAAATGATATATTTATTAATAACAAATAGAAAATGAAATTTTCCAAGAGGCAGCAAACATCAAAAAACGATATGGTTATATCAGGGAAGTACGGGGAAGTGAGGGGAAAGGAGATACGACAGAGAAAAACAAAGGAAATCTTAGATTAACAGTGAATAAAATAAATACGGCTTGAAATATAAAAACCTATAGAGATATGAACAATAACGTAAGGATAAATAAGGAAATTCATGGAAAGAGTGTCGTGAATAAAAGAAAATTCGAGAAAAAATGGAAAATTCAAATATACGACGTAAATAGAGAAAATTCGGTTTTAAATGGAAAGGTTCATATAGAATACAGAAAAACTCGAGGAAAAATAATAAAATAAAAATGAACAATTTGCGAGAAAGACTTCGACATGAAGATATCTCTGATAGGCGAATTTGGGGACAGATTTGGAACATATGGTAGATGCCGTACGCACGGACATGTTACGGAATAGATGAAAATAGAACTTTAAAATTATTAAATTCAAGCTAATTTTGTATGAACGCCAGAACAAAGGAAGTTGGGCCATTAAACATGGATCTTACTAAATCCGGATCTTGTAAGTATGGGAGTACGAGACAGAATTTAATGTATCAAACACGGAAGGTACTAAGAGACCGCATTCGACAATAATGGAGAGGTTTCAAGAAATTACGAGTTGATAGTAATTAGATTGGTTTATTATAGGAGATTCAGATACGATCTTTTGGACCTGAGAGGGGTATAAAAGTCTAGACAAATGCCAGTTGAGGACAGTCTACGTCGTGGTCGAAAAGGTTGTAACTTCGCGGAACGTGACGAAACGGTGGGTGATTTAAAGTTAAAAAATTCTAAGTGATAATTATTTTGATACTTAGAAAAATTTCACATTCTATTCAGTGATCTACAGGAAAAAATACTTTGCAGTTAGAATCAGTGGAAAATAAAAATTAAAGACAACGCATTAATTACTTGTGAAAAATAAAAGTGCTCGTGATAAATACAATTTGTTTTAGTGGAAAATTCGGATTTTATAATCACTTAATATCGTGTTTTTAAACTTAGAAATTTCGCGTTCAATATTAGTGCAATAAATAACTGAAGTGATGTGATAATTTAGCGTGACGAAGTTATAATTAAATACGTGTGTTCAATCTAAGTGAAAGTGTTCTAACAAATAATAAATATTTAAATTAATTATCTTAAATAATAATAATAAAACAAAATAATATTTTATTAATACATAAAAGTTCGGAGGGATAAAAATTTAATTTAACGACAATTTACCATCTCTAAATTAATCGTGAAGTAACTATCATTTAAAGTGTTATCTAACCAACGAGTTTTGAGATAAAATACAGTTTAGAACGATAGAGTTCATACATCATTTTAATTAATTAGATTAAATGAAAAAAAAAAAATTGAAGTCAAAAAGATTTAATTAAATTTAGGAAAATAAAAAAAATTAATTTAGGAAAATCGCAGCAAGGTTACCGTGTATTTCCCGGTCGGAAAAAACCTTGGTAGGGGTAAGTCTTTTCCGTTATAAAATTTTACAGATTCCAAGGAGAAAGCGGAATGGAGCAAACATTGGTATTTGGATTAATTATTTGACCAAGATATTACTCGCTTAATATGTGATATGTAACTATATTAAAATATTATAAGTATAATAAGTATATTTTATATATTTATATATGTATGTATATAAACATATATATATGTAATGATTGTTCCCAAGAAAAAATTTAATCAAAAAGAAAAACACTTATATAAAAAGAGGAAAAGGGTATCGATTCCTACCTCTGAATTCATCAATAACTATTAAAAGTAGTTATGTGTGATAAATTTACAAATCAATATTTTATATTTAATGTTATGTATGTATTAATATAATTTCAGAAAATCCAGAGCATTTGAAATAAGTTATGATATTAGAAATTATTTCAATCATAAAATTTATGTATGTACATATCCATAATATAAATTATTTATTGAGACAAAGTATATGTAAATGAATAAATATGTATACGTAATCGGGTATCAGACTAGACAATTGCGCTAAGTACATCATTATCAAACAAAGAAAAAATTTTAGAGTCATCTCACACGTCTCCGGAATGTCTAAAGTAAACATACCTCATACGCTTGAATCTAGGTCACGAGGCCGTCGAGAATGTTTACAAAGCTCAAATTGTTTACAAAATAAATCGGTCACTGGGACACTAGTTCGAATACAGAAAAAAGAAAAAAAAAATGACCTTGATTAGTGGATATCGTACTTAGGTATTAACTTCTAGGAACGGGATAAAATTATTATATTGCGCAATTATTAGGAACAAAAAGAAAAAAAATTTAAACACTATTTTTAATTTGAACGTAAAGAGGTATCTACAGACCTAAGCAATCGAAAATTAACAGATTTATTATAGCAGTTCGAAAGGGTGTATTGAAGATTTACATGAAACAGTTGATAAATCACGGGATAGTAAAAAGGGGTGTATTGAAGATTTACATGAAACATTTGATAAATCACGGGATAGTTCAAAAAAGGGTGTATTGAAGATTTACATGAAACATTTGATAAATCACGGGATAGTTCAAAAAGGTGTATTGAAGGCTTAGATGAAACATTTGATAAATCACGGGATAGCTTAATAAGGGGTAATGAAGGCTTAGATGAAGCAGTTGAAAAATCACGGGATAGCTTAATAAGGGGTAATGAAGGCTTAGATGAAGCAGTTGAAAAATCACGGGATAGCTTAATAAGGGGTAATGAGGATTTACATGATTCAATTGAGAATCACGGGATAGCAAGAGTTTATCAAAAGTTGAACATTGGAGGGGAGGAAAAAAAAAAAAAAAAAAAAATACAGTTCAACCAATAGAAGGCAGTGGTCGCTTCTATAACAAAATCAAACCATAGAGATGGCGGATCTCTCAAACAAAACCGTCAACAAAACCAAACAAAAGCTTGGAGTTATGGCGAATCTCCAGAACACATCGCCAGATAAGATCTTAATGTACGAATATATATTTATATCACCCACTATTCTTACGTATGTATTCGGTATCAATCTGAAAATTTCGCAGAATTTGATGGGCGAGATCCGAGCTCGGGATGCGTTGCACGTAGTTTCGCATTGCGAGTTATAAACCTTCCCAAAACGTATGTTTACATATATATCTTTTTATGTACTGTTCATTGAATGAAACGAACTCACTTACAATTAGTGCTTTAGGCCTGTCGGGTCATTCTCGTCTCATTTCTTGAACGTGGAGGGAGGATTCACGACCCGTAACTCCACACAAACCCGTGAGTATATGATTGCATATAGGACGAAACCGGTTCGCCCTAAGTAAATAGTAAACTTTGGAGGAGTAGGAATTTGGAGGTATCTGGGCTCGGGGGAAGACCTGAAGGCAGTGCATGATGGCGAAGGAAGGTTCATTGGGACGCGATAACTTAGGTATCAATCAATTGAACCGTGCCAAAAGACTGTGCGAATTTTGGGTTGACTTCTGATCACCCTGCTTACTTGATGGAGGCAGGAGCCAAATTTTGCCAGAAAAAGGGTTATTCTGAGTTCGTCAAATATGCAATTAACTAATTACATTAACCTACTAAATCCATCTTTATATGTACCTTATAGCAGCTGAATCTAAACGGAGGGGCGCCCAGCAGATACGAGATACAATCATAATCAAATTTACTAACATTTAACCATTTGAGTTATATTTAATTATCTGTTCAATTAGTCATGTGTAGTTTTCGGTTAGTATTGCTTATTCATGAATTCATTAGGATGTAGGGAATCATAATACACGTCAAAGGGAAGTTAGTTCATTTAGAGAAATTACCTAAGGTCAAATTTGCAAAAGAGAGACCAATACAGTTTGAAATTCAACACTCTGTTTAGAATCAAGAGGGTTACCACAAAATTTAAAGTAATTAAAGTCCTATATCATAAATCAAAAAAATTTACACAACGTTTGATGGAGTTTAATTACAACCTAAATACGAAAATATTTACGTTCAAAGTCGTAAATAACGTATTTATTAGTTAAGTACATATATCGCTAAAGGTATGTAGTACAAGGGAGCTTTAAGTAGCTTTCTGTAGTTATCAGAGGAAATAAGGGTCCAATTTTATAAAGGCTTGTGTGACGTAGGGGAGGAATTTTCCATCCCTACCACACATATGCAAAGCCTTAAGAATTTAAATATCGATCAGAGCCAAGAGAAAAGGCGAGAATATTACAACTGTCTTGCCGATGAAAGGAGAGTTAAATAAGTATGAAAAGACGAAACATTACGACTGGTGCCAAGTGCCCAGGAGTAAATAAAATACAGACAAATATAAGAGAGTAGAAAAGAGATACATCACATCACCCTATCAGCAAAAAAAAGTAGTATTGCAATCTACATACAATTAACTACCAATTTCAATATTCAAAATAATGTAGATCAACAAAAAAGTCTCAGGCACGCAGTGTCTATATATGGCGCCAGTTAACATCATAATCGTATAATAACGACAATATTATATAACACGTTCTAATCTAGGGGAGGCATACCCATTATTATAAACTTGTTTTAGAAAAAAACTATTTCGAAAAAAAAACTTTTTCTTTCGTGTTACTTTTTTAAGACAATATAAATAGATTGTTTATGAATTATGTATGCGTGCCTCGCGTAGGTGTAGGCAAAATTGTTGATATATTCATTAGATTCAATTTATATAAGGACTTTCAACGACGGAACCTGTGTGATATTAGATTTATCGACTATCCATTTTGAGGTTTGTAGCTTACCCATGAATTCGTGTATTTTGTATGGAAACTTGTGATATTGTCAACCGTAACCGGATTAAACTAAACAATGACAAATCATAAAACTTTTGAAAAGCGATGGAAAATAATGTTGTTTTTAGTTAGTTAGTTTCCATAAATATCTACGTTGCCGGGTCAGTGATCATCTTCTTATATACAAAAATGAATCGCTGAATGTGTTGCTAAGCGCAAATCTCGAGAGCAGCTGAACCCATTTCGCTAATTCTTTTTTTAGAATATTCCTTGAAGTACGAGGATGGTTCTTACGGAGAGAAAAATTAAGAAAATTGCGCAGAAAATTGGATAATTTCAGAAAACCTAACGACTATCGCACTTTTGACAGTTCGCGTGTTTGAGAATGACATTTTGCGAAACAATGATTTTTAAATCAGGATTCTATTTCTGAAAATCTTTAAGTTGATAAATTAATTTAAAGTAGGTACCTACTCCCCTTATACTTTGAATCGAATCAAGAATTTCAGATATTTTAAATAGGTACCTATGTTAGGTACCAAATTTAATATACATGAAAAATGGAAATTTGATTAAAAATTGTGAAAGGTGGCACGCGGGTTGTTTAAAAACTGAATGTACTGGGATTGAATATATGGAAAGCGGGAGGGAGGGAGAGATGGGGAAGGGGAGTGGAGGGGGAGGGGGGAGGGTGGAGGGAGGGCGGTGAGAGGGGGGGGGGAGGTGGAGGAGGCGGAGTGGGAACCCCCCTTACACCATGCGAGCAAAACCGCGGGAAAAAGCTAGTTTTATATAATTGTCTATATTATGCATTTCACACAGTCAAGAAATACATTTATTCGATTGCAAACGATGTATTTTTGCACAAATTAAATAATAATGTTTCTGATTTTCTTTTTAATTTAATTCCACACAGGAGGTCCTGAGAATAATAATTTCCCTCAAGACCTATGTCATCTTTGGGGATGCGGATACATAAATTCATCCCTACCGCTACGGTGCAAGCTAATGGGTCAAGTAAGTCCAGCTAGAGTGGTCAAAGGGTCTCCCTCAACCGATCAATCAAGCTCACCAAGCACTTGATGAGCAGGCACATCCGCCGCCAAGGCCTGGTCAAACCATACCCCATGAACCATTTGAGGTGTCCTATGGCAGAAGTGTTGGTTATAATGTTTATCTACTAAATGATTCCCGGAATGGTGATCAAATTCGAGATCCGATTACCTAATATTTCGTTGATTCATCATGGACATATTCAAAACAAATTTATAAAATACCTTACCTTAAAATTCAACAATTACAAAAGCACATTTCAAACTTTGAGCCAAATGTGGGCAATAGCTGATATAACATTTATGAATTATTATTTTTAATTTATAAACTAACGTTTAGACAAGATTTTTATGCATAGCACAAAAGGTAACAATTATTATAAGCAATAATTATCAGCCTGAAACACTCATCAGCATTGAAAAATCTTCCGAGAAAAGATACTTGCCGCCAACGGGACCATTGGGCCACCCGTTGGCGGCAAGTATCTTTTCTCGGAAGATTTTTCAATGTTGATGAGTGTTTCAGGCTGATAATTATTGCTTATAATAATTAATAACATTTATGCACAGAATTTTAAATAATTAATTTACTGTAATATATCATTGAAGAATAAGATAACAATAATAATCTAAATGAAAATATGAAAGAGAACAAGACACAGTAAAACAGAAAAAGACAATGGTCGCAACCGGGACGTGCGCGTTAACAAATTTCGCTATTGCCACCATCTGTCAAACTGTCATATTAGTCAATCTCATATTTCAAATTTTAGAAATAAAAATATTATCTTCAACTAATAATTTTTTCCATAATGAGAGGTCTGGGTTCGAGTTACGAAATTATTAATTTTACTTTTATTGTCCTAATCGTTGCTTGGTAACTATAAGTAATTATTTGATGTGCGGTGTCATTTTGTTATTTGCTAAGGTTAATATGGAGATCCCTTTGATAGTTAAAATTCAAATATGTATAAAATACTAATCTATACTAATATTATAAATGTGAAACTGCGTGTGTGTAAATTGTTACGCTTTAATAGGTGGCACGCGAGCTGTTTGTAAAATGAATGTAACGGGTATGGAAGGAGGGGAGCGAGGGTGGCGGGGGGAAGGGCAGGGGGAGGGGGGAAGGGGGGAGGAGGAAGTGGTGTGTGGGGAGGGCGGGGAATGCGGGGGGGGGAGTGAGGGGGGAATAGGGTGGAGGAGGCCGAGTGGGTACACCTCTAATACTATGCGAGCGAAGCCCGGGATAAGACCTAGTAAGTATAAAATAAATTAGAAAAATGAAACAATATAACTTTGTATAAACCACTTATATGATGTGCAAATCCGACCGGTTTCGGAACAAACGTTCCTTCGTCAGGGAAAGCTTATACTAATTTGACAGTTTAGAACAATGTTTTATTGTGGTAGGGTGGGTAGGTATTAGTTTAGAGTAGGTGGGTAGGGGAACAAATCCATGATTGGGCTATATGACAATATTTTTTGTTTGTTGATAATAGATTCATTATTTTTAAGGGATTTTTTAATTTTCAAAGGAACGTTTGTTCCGAAACCGGTCGGATTTGCACATCATATAAGTGGTTTATACAAAGTTATATTGTTTCATTTTTCTATAATGGATAACCACAAAGTAATAGCTACATTCAAAAATATAAAATAAATTAATAATAATAATTAATAATTATAAAATAAATTAATAATAATAAAATATAAAATAAATTAATAATAATAAATTATATTATTATATATAAATAATATTATTATTAATAATTATAATATTCTAGTAGAAGAATCTAATGATATTACAGTAGATTCAAATAACTTAGACGCTATTCATAATCTTAGGGAAATCAACATTGCAAATTTAAACTTACTAGATGATAATGTAATAGAATTAGCTAACTTGCTTCATAATAATATAAATAGATATATAGATATAGAACCCACAGTTAGACCAAAATTACCAAAATTGCATACGTCAAAAAAATTATTTAAATTAATTTCTGAATTAAATAATTTAATTTTACCAAAAATAATATTTGACGATATTAGTTTTTTAGATCTTCATACGTTAGTGTACGCTAGTGCTATCACTATATGTACTAGGTTAGGAGTTAAATTAACATCCTCTGATGATAGATCATATAGTTATAGTAAACCAGAATGGCAGATTAAATTGGAAAATGATGTAGTATTTTTAAGAAGTAGTATAGCTAGAGTAATTGAATATAAAAATGGGAATAGAAGTAGAAATATTTTGAGACATGTAGATGAAATTGGGAGAAAATTTGGTTATAACATTGGTAGTAATAATAATGAAAATATAATCAATGATTTATTAGATTTATTAGATTTATTAAAACAAAAATTAGGTGTAAAAGCTAGTAGATTAAAAAGATATAATTATACGTATAATAAAAGAAATAATAATAGATTATTTCAAAAAAAATGAGAAAATATTTTATTCCAAACTTGATGATAAACAAAATATTATTTCGAATAATAATATTCCGTTGCCATCTGAATCAGATATGCGCGATTTTTGGACAAACATTTGGAGTAAAGATATAAAACATAATGAGGCAGGTTCATGGATAGAAAATGTGTTAGGAGCGGGCCCCCAAACATGTCCCAAGCTAGCTCTCAGGGGAGGCATGATTTACCCTCTATTCAGGTGGTGGGTCGCTCGAGGCTTCAGAAATTCCTTCGCATCTCAGTCGTCTGGCAGGATACTCCCCCTCTAGGAAACCCTCCTGCCGTAGCAGAATAATAACAGGATTGAGTTAACTAGATTCATGTATTGCAAATTTAAAACACAGTACATAGGTCATTACAGTACAATTCAACACAAGAAATACATACTACACAATCCTAGCTATCGTGTTTATAACCTCAAGATCCCTAAACGAAACTCTCTGAGTGATGGCTTTGCGCGGGAGTTTACAGTCTATCGTTAAAGGACACAATCAAATGAGGAAACAATTGTACAGCTTACATGATGTTGGGGGGTCTTCGTCTTCCGGCTTCCAGGGGCACCTCCCGAGTTTAGGACAGAACCGAAGTTTACACAGGCATGGTGAAATATCAGCGCTAAACCCGTAGGTTATTGAATTAACATTGCAGGTTATATTTGAGTACAATTCGAGCGATAGTACGCCGGGCGCGAACAGTGGGAATCAACGCGCGGGCTTAACGTGTGCCCGAGGCGGCTCGCAATTCTCAACTGGTGGAAGGGATCGCGTGCGGGTGGGCGGATGGGATAGGAAGTAGGAAGCAGGGAACAGGGGGGAGAGCAGGGTGTTGTGTAGTTTGCGGCGAATTAGGAGTTTGAATTCTTTGTCGTTTGGGCGTACCATAACACTTCCCCCCGCGCTTGGAAAAAAAGCGACGTGGCAATGGAGCTGTAGGGAAAAAAAAATCCTCTTATGCTTCCATCGGGGTTTTGAGAGATTCGTTGCTTGAGAGATTTCCTAGCTAGAACATACAGTTTTATGCTATAGTTTGGGTCACAATGTTTGTAGGGAATGGGTGGGGGTACATACAATGTTTGGACAAGACAAATTTGGGAAAAGTACATGGTGTAAAACAACATACAAGGTTATGCAATTGAAAATAACAATACACATGGTTAAGCAATTGAAAGAATGACAATACACATGGTTATGCAATTGAAAGAATGACAATACACATGGTTATGCAATTGAAAGAATGACAATACATTTGTACAAGAGAAGAGAAAAAAGTGTGTGATTCTAAGGTTTCATTGGTCTTGGAGCTAAGTTTGTGAAGCGTGGATTTGTTTGGTTTCGGAGAATTTCGAAGAAAAGGACGTGACTTCACGGATTCTAAGGATTACATTATCACTGTAATCAGACCCATTTGAGACAACGCTCAGGAGTACACTTGGGCCTTAGAAAACACTTGGTTTTGTCGAAGACGTCGAAGTTCACGAAGTGGAGACTGTGGTTGCTGTGCCGCGACTATGGTTACAGAGGTCATTGAAGAGAAGAATCCAGTATCTGCAGACATGCCAGTGCGAATCCTAAGTGTTATTATGGTAAACACGGATCGTATATAATGGTTATTGAAGCATAATGTAGCTCAAGATAACTTGTATTGGTGCGCATTCAGCGAATACTGGTGGGTCAAGGTACTGATGGTTTACACATGACGATATATGCGTCACTGCATGACAGAGCAAGAGACGACAAGGTTGGCATTGATAGCAAGAGTAAGAACAAACCTAAGAGCTAGCGTGCCCAAAAGGTAGTTTAGAGTGTCATAAAGTATAGTGGGACAACTCAGCTTGCTGTGGCACGACAAGACAACATACGTATGGGCGGTATGGTCTGTGCTTTCAGGAACAATTGCGTAGAAAATGGCAGCAGGAGAGACCTTGTAACCACAGCGCGTGCTGTCAGGAAGTGAAGCTCAGCTTGGCTGTTGGTGATGACATCCGCCTGGGCTTCTTTTTAAATCCGGGAGGAATTATTATTAGAGCAAAATTCTTGAAGTTTACCTGCCTAGGGACCAATGAAGAAAAGGTTTGGAGAGAAACAAAATGTGTCCAGATAATGAAATAACGAAATTTTAACCACCGACCCAGAGAGTGACGAAGAGAGATTCCTAACTAAATTGTGATTACATGAACATTTTCCTTTGCCAGGATGACTTGGCGTTTGCCTAGTGACAATATGTCTTGGTTAAAAAACAACCGGCCCTCTATGGCCTATGCTAACATGAGATGGTAACATTTTCGTAGAATTTCAAAGAACGAGACAAAGAATCGTGAACTAGTCACGGCAAAGGGAAACCAATTCATGAATAAAGGTTGTCAAAAGGAGACAGACGGTACGCCAAGTGCATATCGTACATATCCAACATTCATGAATGTGTTTCGTGGAATTGAGAAAAGAGAGAAAAAACTGGTGAGACATATGCAGAGATTGAGGGGGAAAAACTGTAGATAACCGGACAGTTACCTATTCGAACTCCAAGTGAGGGCGAGATATGGTCAACGACAGATTTTTCACTTCATAACATAAGTCTGAAACATGGGGAATGGGAGGAGGAGGGGAGAAGGGAGACGAGTTGCGAAACTTGCTAGAGACTGGACTAATTTCCGATTCAAACTCTATGTGAAAATGAAACATAATCAACCAGCAGATTTCCTGACTCTTTACATTTATCAAAAAGGATGAGGAGACATTTGAATACACATTATATCAAAGAGGCTAATCTTTCGCGTGTATTGGGCAAAAGATTAGGGGTCATTTTAAAAACTTCTACATGATTGTGAGAAAAGACAGACCCTTGCTCCAATTTCACAAACCTGGGGGTTTTCTTGTTCGTTCTCCAGACAACGAGTTAGGTGGTTTTTTTGTGCTCAATCGATTAACTCCCACAGCACTATGCCCCATAATTGACAGTGAAGCTGAAAACTAGTCCTTTTGGGATAGTAGATATTCCTGGGCTTCTTTCCTTTTTGCAAAGAAGTAAAAAAACAGGAAGTCCACGGGCATTGGCGTTGAATGACAACAAAGGGTTGTGGACTACATTTCGTAGATTGCACACAAAGGGTTTGATATTATTTCGTTCGCACGAATCACGGTAAGTGTTTTAACGTCTCCACGTATAGTGTACAAAATATGTAAGTACATACAAGATATAACTCCATTATAGACAGAAGTCAAAGAGTTTATACAATGCATCCTAAAGAAGATAGCAAAGCCGATATTATGTCGTTCACACGAATCACGGTAAGTATTGTTATTACGTCTCCACGTCTCGTGTACAGAGTTTATACACAGTTATACATAAAAGCGGTACTCATGACAAATAAATGACACACGACCGGAACAGGTTATACGAAAAGGGTGGTACTCATGGCAAATGAATGGCACACGACCAAAATAGAACGTACAAAATGGTTCTCATGACAAATGAATGGCACACGACCAAAATAGAATGTACAAAATGGTTCTCATGACAAATGAATGGCACACGACCAAAATAGAATGTACAAAATGGTTCTCATGACAAATGAATGGCACACGACCAAAATAGAATGTACAAAATGGTTCTCATGACAAATATGTCACACGACCAGCTCAATAACATTTAGCTATGAGAAAAAAGTGATTATGACGAACTTCTCGTATCGCGGCAGGTATTTTAAGGATCCCTCCTATAATGGTGGATGTTCTAAGGATCTCTCCTATAATGTAACAGGGTTACGTTTAAATACAACACAATAAACGTTAACTATGCTTGTTTTAACACAGTTTATAAAGATTTGTTAGATTAACTTACTCCGTAGCCCAGGAGCGTACGATAGGATAACAAGGAGGTAAACAATTTAATGTCACTTCGTATGTTATAAAGGCGGGGTGATGACAGAGTACATTTCTGTTTACACCATGTGACAAACAAAGACAGACCTACATGGTTTTACATACTGTCTATTGCAGCAAACTTCAGTGGGGACAAATAAAAGGGACCAATTGTGGTTTTACATACCCTTTGTGCGGTTACAACATACCAGGTTATGTGCAATTTAGGTTGCAAATACTTGGTTAAATGGCGAAACAGGAGTTGAATGCCTATGTTTGTAAAACGATGATCAAACAAAACATTGATGATTTACGTTAAACTGCGGTTATTTATGTACGGAAATCAGGGCTGCCGTTAGGTTTTATTAACCTTTTCCGTAAGGGTTGAAGCATGTAATACAAGACATACATGTTGTGAAGAGGGACAAATCGAGGACTTCTTATAACAACAAAAGACCGAGTATTTGGTTTTACGTACTTTAGTTGAAACGAGTCCATGAGGATTTGTACAAGGATGGAAAGACCAATTTAAAGGCTTTTCCTTTATTTATATACATGTAAAGGAAATATATTCCCTTTAAATTTGAATCCTATAATGTCAATTAGAATGCAATCATCGATTGTCATTTGTTTTGTTATTCTATTATTTGATTGTTAGAAAAAACCATTCAAAGTGATATTAATAAACATAAATGTCGTTTCTTAGTTAAAAAAAACTTTGCAACACAAGTGTTTTATTTAGAAATTAATAAAAAGGAATTAAACCTATCAACATATTATAAAACGACATTTCGTTTTAAACCAAAAATGGAGAAAATTCAATTCGAATTTACGCTATTACCTGGATGCGATGGCAGATCAAATATTATTAGCATTACAAAAATAGTCACAAGTGATGGAAAAGTGTTTACAATACCAGAAATGCTACGATCCGCCAGCTATCACGAGGAGATAATGAAAACTAGTGCTTTTGGAAAAATAAAAAATAGTTTGAAAAAAAGATACCAGGTTAGAAGAGTCTGGTTAACCATGACAGAAGAACTAAAAAAAACATATGTAGACGAAGATGGAAACCTACAGTTTGGAGACCAATACCTCGAAGAATTGGACGAAAAAAGTTTACAAGTACATCAAAAAGAAGATGCATTAGGAAAATTAATTGAAAAGTTAATGGAAGATAAGCAACAGAGCTTAAAAAACATTGCTGAGAAGTTTGTTATAGAAAAATTCTGCACTAAAAATACAAATGCAAGCCAGTGGATGGAAGTGTTTGAAAAAGAATGTTTGCGGTTTGATGTGACCATGGATGGAAAAAAAATAGAAATACTCAGATTGTTCATGGATAAATCTTGTATAGACTGGTACAGTTCCATGATTATAAAACTAACAATGAACTCAGAGTGGTCAACATGGAAAAACAAATTCTGTGAATCATTTGCAAACAAAGGATGGAACCCTGTCACATACGCACTATCATTTAGATACAAAGATGGTTCTCTGTTGGATTATGCTATGAGAAAAGAAAAACTTCTATTGGATGTGAGAAGATCAATTGACACCGGTACTTTGATAGATCTTGTTGCTTCCGGACTACCAGAATTCATACTTAACAAGATCGATAGAGAAGGATTACAAGATACTGTAGATTTGTTTAATGAAGTAAACAAGTATGAACATATGGTCAACAAAAAAAGATTTATGAATAAGAAAACATTTGGAAATGCAGAACATAATAAAAATGGGGGTAAAAATCCATGTAAAATTTGTGAAAAATTGAATAAGGGCATTCGTTACCACCCTGAAGCTACATGCTGGTTCAAAACAAAAGAGGATGAAAAATTTAAGAGAAATGCCATTAAACATGTAAACAATTCAGTGATAGAAACTGAATTAAATGAAAATGATCAAAAAAACTAATAGTAACACCATTAATAAAAGTCAAACTATTACTAAATGATAAATTAAAAATATACGGAATTTATGATTCAGGTTCAAATGTTTCTCTAATTAATTCTAAATTATTGAAACTAAAAGGAAAAGGAAACAATTTGAATGAAGCAAATTTAGTAACGATTAATGGTGTTAAAAAGACGAGTGGTTTGACAACGTTAAACATAAAAATTTTTGAATTGGAGAATAAAGTTGATGTGTACATTATTGATGAACACAATTTCAAGTATGATTTTTTGATTGGATTAGACATGATAAAAGACTTCAAACTTATCCAAAGTGAAGACTTACAAATATCACAGAAACTCTGCCTAAATAATACAAATAAAAAAGAAAAATATTCTACAGATATGAAAACGAATACTAAATTTAATCATATAGAAAAACACAGAATTAATTTTAACGAACATGTTAAAGAAGAAGATTTTAAAATAACAATGAATCATTTAAATAATGATCAAAAAACAGAAATAAATGAACTAATAGACAAATACACATCAGTGTTCGCGAAGAGTAAATATGATGTTGGCACTGTCAATGGATATGAAGCGAAGATAGACTTATTAGTGGATAAATATTGTAGTAAGAGGCCTTACAGATGCAGTGTAGAAGATAAAAAGGAAATAGAAGAGCAAATAGCAAAATTATTAGACAATAAACTGATAGAAGAGTCGTACAGTCCATTTGCTGCACCGGTCACTCTAGCATTTAAAAAAGAAGAAAACAAAAGATCCAGATTATGCATAGACTTCAGAGACTTAAATAAAATAGTAATACCTCAAGCTCAACCATTTCCATTGATTGAAGACCTAATGACAAAGACCAGAAATTGCAAATTTTTTTCAACGCTGGATATAAACTCAGCCTTTTGGTCTATTCCATTGCGGATTGAAGACAAAAAAAAAACAGGATTTGTAACACAGGAGGGACATTATCAATGGACCTGCCTGCCTTTTGGATTGAAGACTTCTCCGGCAATTTTTCAGAGGATATTAAGCAATATATTGAGAAAATATAAACTAAACGAATTTGCTGTCAATTACATAGATGACATTCTTATTTTTTCAAAAACTTTTGCTGAACACATTGATCATCTGACAAAGCTGCTGAATGCAATCAAAACAGAAGGTTTTAGATTAAAATTTACAAAATGCACATTTGCATCAGATATGGTAAAATATCTGGGTCATATAATTCAGAATAATTCAGTCAAGCCAGTAAAGGATAATTTGATTTCAATAAAGAATTTTCCTATTCCAAAAACACAAAAGAATGTGCGACAATTTCTAGGAAAAATCAACTTTTATCATGAGTACATTCCGAAGAGTGCAATAATACTAGATCCTTTGCATAATTTATTAAGGAAAAATCAAAAGTTTATTTGGACTGATAAATGCCAAAATGCTTTTGAAACGATGAAAAACCTAATATGCTCACAACCGATCTTGGAAATTTTTGATCAAGATTTACCAATTAATATATATACAGATGCTTCTCTAGAGGGTGTTGGAGCTATTTTAAAACAGACACAATCTGATGGAAAAGAAAAACCTGTTGCTTACTTTTCGAAAAAATTAAACAGCGCACAGAAAAAGAAAAAAGCAATTTACTTAGAATGCTTAGCTATAAAAGAGGCAGTGAGATACTGGCAATACTGGTTGATAGGAAAACCATTTACAGTTTATTCAGATCACAAACCGCTGGAAAATATGAATATCAAATCTAGAACCGATGAAGAGCTTGGTGACTTAACATATTACTTATCCCAATATGATTTTCAAATTAAATATTCTCCAGGAAAGTACAATATTGAAGCTGATTGTCTAAGCAGAAACCCAGTCTTAGAACCAGATGAGAACCAAGATGAGCAATTAAAAGTTGTCAACTTAATAAAATTAGAAGATATCTTAAAAGATCAGGTCAAAAATGAGAAGATACAGTGCAGAAAAGATAAATTGATATCGAAGAATAATGTTTATTACAAGAAAGTAAAAAAAAAAGAAAAAATAATTCTATCAGAAAAATTCAGCATAGATTTTATCAAAAATGTTCACACAGACCTAGGTCACATAGGAATTAATCAAATGCAAAAAATGATAAGCTCATGGTACACATCAGAAAACATGACAAACAATATAAAGAGAACTTGCGAAAGTTGTGCAGTATGTTTAAAGAACAAATCAAGAGGTCAAAATAAATATGGATTGATGTCCTACTTGGGTCCCGCAACAAAACCTTTTGAAATATGTTCTATTGATACGATAGGTGGTTTTGGGGGTTCACGGTCAACAAAGAGATACTTGCACCTGCTATCAGATCATTTCACGAGGTTTGCATATATTTTGACGTCAAAAACTCAAAATACCAACGATTTCATCAAACTCTTAAACTCCACAGAAACTAATGACATTGGCATGATACTATCAGACCAATATCCGGGTCTTAATTCTAGAGAATTCAAAAAATTTTTGGATGAAAAAAATATTCCAATCATTTTTACTGCAGTAAACTCGCCTTTCTCAAATGGATTAAATGAAAGATTAAATCAAACGCTAGTCAATAAAATTAGATGCAAAATCAACGAAAATGACTTAAAAGTGGCTTGGACAACTATAGCCCGTAATTGTGTAAAAAACTATAATGAAACGGAGCACACTGTCACTGGTTATGCGCCTCAGTACCTACTTAACGGCACAGATGTTACGATTTTGCCAAATGAGTTAAAACTTAAGAAGACTGACATCGATTTGATTCAAGACAGAAAAAAAGCTCTGGAAAATACTATAAAGTCACATAATTACAACAAGATGATTTACGATAAAACCAGGAGACATATTAACTTCAAAGTTGGTGATACTGTTTTTGTGGAGAATGGAAACAAACTTAACAGGAAGAAGCTCGACGAATTGAGAATCGGACCCTACAAAATAATAGAAAAATTATCAAACTCAATTTACAAGATAAATACTGGTCGAAAAAAATTAGAATCAAATTTTTTCCACATCTCGAAATTAATTCCAGCACCTGCATTGATGAACCATGAAGAGGATATCGAAGATGAATGAAAATTTTTACAATAATTTTCTTTCCCGCGGGGGGGGGGGGGAGATGTAAAGGAAATATATTCCCTTTAAATTTGAATCCTATAATGTCAATTAGAATGCAATCATCGATTGTCATTTGTTTTGTTATTCTATTATTTGATTGTTAGAAAAAACCATTCAAAGTGATATTAATAAACATAAATGTCGTTTCTTAGTTAAAAAAAACTTTGCAACACAAGTGTTTTATTTAGAAATTAATAAAAAGGAATTAAACCTATCAACATATTATATACATATGATTTCAAAATGGATGTGTCAAAATCCAATTTGTTAGCAAAGAGCTCGGGTAGGACGCCATCAATTTTTGACATTTGAGAAAAAATTGAAAACTACTATACACAAGGAATGTGATTATGTGAGTAACCACTTATCTTTACCATGATGGGTAAAATATGGAGCATGTTGAGATGGTTTACTAGTCCTGGGTCGTGATTTAACGCTTTGGAGTTTACCAAATCGATTTTAGAACGACGCTCCAGTATTTACAGAACATAAAAAGAAAAAAAATGAAGAGATTCCTTCCGATATGATGAAAAAAAAACAACAAACAAAAATGGTGAAAATTACAATATTGCATTACATGGCAAAGCGTGCCATGGCATGAACGTTGCGTAGTGTGAGGGGTTGAGAGGCAATGATTGGGTTCATGACTTCCCGAACACTGTCACTCGAGGGGTGTCTCTGCTCTAAAGTGATCAATTTTGGAACAGGTGAGAAAAAGAAAGAAAAAAAATAAAAAAAAACGTGTGAGACAAAAATTACGGTGGTTGCCAATTCACGAACATGAACGGGGCAAACTACACCGTAATTTGTACATAAATTTACAAAAATGATTTTTTAACAATATTCGTTTTATCAACGAAAGGGTGGGCATGTAATTGACACTTTACACGCCGGCCATTGTAAGACTTGGTGTGCTTACAAAAAGGTTGTGGTGATACACACTGGATCATTTTAAGTTTGCTGAGATAGTGGGGGCAGTTTTACTTGACTCCTCACTTCCAGATTTTGCGATATCCTTAATATGGTAATTACCAATGTGTTTTCCAGAGCAGTCAGACAAGGAGTACACTAGATCTGATATCTTTCTTAGAACTTTGGCCTTCACGAAACGTGGTGCCAGCTTGGCAGAGAAATACATGGCTCCTTGGGAAAGTGTGTTGTTCTTTCTCCAAACTATGTCTCCTGTATTGAAGGTGACATGTTTCCTACGTAGGTTGTATCTGTCCGCACTCTTTTGATGAGCCAGGAGCAAAGCATCAGTGACTTCACTGTAGATGGCCGACAGTTCTTCCAGACGATGGGCATAGTCCGCGGTAGGGTTGCTTGTGGTGGCAATTGACGTAGGAAAGTTTGTGTTCCTATGTAGAGAACCATGAACAACTTGTTCCATACCGTGTTTTAAGAAGAAAGGTGTGTAACCAGTGGCCAGATTAACAGTGTTGTTCATTGCAGCCTGAATTTTATCTAGGTTTTTACACCAAGTACGTTGATCTTTATCAACTAGAATAGCCAGAGCTGTGTTGATTGTTTGGTTATAACGTTCGACGGTGTTATTTTGTGGAGTATACAAGGTATTATAGTAAATATCCTTGATTCCGTATTTGGCAAGAAAATCTTTGAATTCTTGGGCAATAAATTGTTTTCCGTTATCAACAATTACGGTTCTGGGTGTTCCGTAAGGTATAAAAATGTGTTTTTCCAGAAGTTTGATGATGGCGGACGCGTTGGCTCTTTTTAAAGGAAAGAGCCAACGGAATTTAGTGAAAACATCCACTACACTAAGTATGTGCATGTGTCCGGCATAACTTCGGGGAAAGGGTCCGACGAGGTCCATTGACAATGATTGTAGGGGTCTGTCGGCACGTTTGGGATTACCCATTAGGCCGGCAGGTGCTGCCGTGCTATGTTTATAGGCTTTACAAGTTTCACATTTAGAGATGTAATTGCGAATTTGCTTGAAGAGACCAGGCCAGTAATACTTCAAGGAGATCTTTTTATACGTCTTGAAATTTCCTGGGTGTATGGAGTCGGGAGCACTATGATTGTCAATAATTATTTGTTCTCTACCTTCGAGGGGAACGACAAGTTTCCACGAGTAGTCTTCGAGGATGGATAGTGGTACCTTGCAATTACGGTATAGTTGTCCTTCTTTTATGATAAAATTAGGAAACTTTTGTTGGTTATTTTTACAACCTTCGAAGATTTTCAAGTACCATTCATCTTTTGTAGATGGAGGGGGGGCAATTGTGTCAACATTTAATGAAGCCAGTTCAATTCTTGAAAGGGCGTCGGGAACAATATTGTCCGCGCCTTTACGGTGAACAACATCAAAATTGTATTGAGACAAACGGGAGGACCAACGAGCGAGCCTACCGGAGGGATTACTTAAAGAGATCAACCATTTCAAACTACTATGGTCTGTAACTACAGTAAATTTGCTACCGTCTATGTAACCGCGGAAATGGTGAACAGAATCCAATACAGCCAATAACTCTTTCTCGGTAATTCCGTAGTTTTTCTCGTGTTTGTTTAATGTACGGGAAAAATACGCTACAGGGTGTTCGCCATCTGGGAATTCTTGAGTAAGGACTCCACCGATTCCTACATTGGAGGCATCCGTGTGGAGGGTAAAAGAGAGTGCAAAATCCGGGCAATTCAGAACGGGAGCTTTTTGAAGGGCATTTTTTAGAGTTGTAAACGCTTCTTCAGCTTCGACAGACCATCGGAAATTGCTGACACCTTTACGGATGCCGGTAATTTTATTTAAGGGGGCTGCGATAGTGGAAAAGTCTTTGATGAATCTCCTGTAGTAACCTGCAAGTCCAAGGAAACCTTTGACTTCCTTCGCGTTTTTGGGTCGGGGAAAATTTGCCATGGCTTCCACCTTAGCGGGGTCTGTTCTTAGACCTTTTTCGTCGATAATGAATCCCAAATAACGTAGACGGGACTTACAGAATTCAGACTTCTTCAAGTTGATGGTTAAACCAGCGAACTTGAGTTGTTGAAAAACTTTTTCCAGCATTAATAGGTGTTTTTCAAAGGTATCGCTGACGATGATGAGGTCGTCAAGGTAACAAAACAGGCTGTTATCGACTTCAGGACCGAAAAGTTTGTCCATCAGTCTTTGTAACTCGGCGGGGCTGTTTTTTAGACCAAAGGGTAATCTTTTAAAATGGAACATTCCCCTACCAGGTACAACGAAAGCAGTTTTTTCGCACGATTCTGCGTCCAAGGGTATTTGCCAAAACGCTTTGCTGAGATCGACAGAAGAGATGAACTTGGCGTTACGCAGCTTGTCTAAGGTTGCGTGAACGTGAGGTAAGGGATACGCATCAGCTTCCGTGCAAGAGTTTAAACGTCTACTGTCGAGACAGAAACGTGCAGAGCCGTCTTTTTTAGAAACCAAAAGAGTTGGGTTGGTCCATGCACTTCTGCTGGGAACCACCACACCCATTTTTAACATTTCATCAAGTTCGTTTTCTAAAAGTTTAAGTTTTTGGGGGGCTAAGTTGTAATAACGTTGCTTGATGGGTGGGCCATTGGTTTTGATATGGTGTTCAACCAAATTTGTCAAACCTAATCCACATTTTTCGAAAGATATTGACTCGAATTTATTGACCATTTCTTTTAGTTGGAGAGCCTGGTCCGTGCTTAAATTTTCGTGAGGTATTATTGTGCGGATCTCACTAATTTGAGCAGCAGTGGAGGTTTTGCCAAGAGTATTAAATACTTGGGGAGCAACATTGAATGCCTTCCAGAAGTCAACGCCAAGGATGAAATTCTGGGATATAGAGGGCACTATTAGAAAATTGATTGTAACTATTTTATTGTTACAATTAATTGGCAGGGCAAGGGCACCGATGACCGGTTGGGAAACATTATCCGCAGTCGTCAGGTGTGTTGATTGGGGCGAAATTCTAAAATCACTGTTAACAAAAGGCAGGTGAGCATTGTTGCCAAGACAGCTGACAGATGCACCACTATCAAGTAATCCGGAAAAGGGCACATTGTTAACAGAGAAAAAAGCATAGGGTCTCCCATCTTTAGCTTGTTTGCAACAAACCGAAGAAACATTTAAGGTCTGGTTAAAATACTTAATGTGTGCTAACCAATCAGTCCATTCTTTAGACCTTGGTTCAGAATGGGTGCCTGAGAGGTTATTATTTAGTTTTTTGGCCTCTTCATGTAGAAATTTGGTGGGGGCTTGGAGAAATCCACCTGAGGTCTGACATCGCTTGGGTTTTGTAACCTTTCCATGTTGTGCCTTGATTTCTTGAAAATGTTGCGCAGTTCGTCGCTTGGAGGAGAGCGGTCCCTAGAGTGATGCCTCTTGAAAGTTCGGGGTTCCTTAGATTCCAGAAACCTTGCTTGCTTGAAACAAGTAGTGGCCAGATGGCCTACTTTTTTGCAAAAAGAGCACACTTTTTTGTTGTTGAATTCTGGTTTTAAACCAGACGAACGGCTTGGCACAACTACATTATTTGACACATTCTTTATGTTTTTCCTATCCTGGTACGATTCCAGAAGGAGACAGACTTCGTTTAGCTGGGCTAGGGATGCAATTTTCTGTGAGGTAATGATGTTCTCGTATTTGCTTAAAAGGCCATCAGTTATGACTGGTAATAGTTCAGCTTCCGAAACAGGATGTGAAAGCTTGATGTTAATGGATTCAGCCCTTTCTATGAATGTTGCTACAGGTTCATTTACTAGCTGTTTAATAGATAGTAAAGATAATTTGATCCGGTGCTGGGCTTCCGTTTTTCCGAAGCTCGAGATTAGGGCAGATCTGAGTTTATTCCAATCTTTGCATTTAGTTTTTTGAATGCGGTGCCAGGGTATCAATTCTGGGGAGATGAGTTCTATGAAGTTTTTTCGTAGAATCTTGAATGGGATATTTTTGATTGTAGCCGTTTCTTCAATACGGTCAATGAAATCCAGTACATCGGAGACGCCATTATATTTGATTTTCCACGAGGATAAATCGTAGGTTTTATCTTGTGTCAAGGTGGGTGCGATGTCCTGTTTTATCATTACTTGTGGCATAGGTTCTTCGTTAGGAACAAGATTATTCAAAACTTGCGTAGCCGAGCGTGAATTATTTTCGCTTGAGGGGGCGAGGTTTATTCTCTTAATGTACTTTTTGTTGAATAAAAGTGCATAAGCCTTTAATGTAGGTTTAGATTTGCTTGATGGCGAGAGTCCTCTATCCCTTAAAGCAGTTTGTAAGTGAGTTTTGGATAAGTTGTGCACGTTGGGAATGATGCCCAAATTGGATGATGCCATAGCTTGATTGTTTTCCATTGTGAGTTTCCCAGGTGGTGAAAAAAAAATTGCCAGGGGTCTTCTTTAGCAAACGCAAAATTAATTTTGTGAGGCACTTTTCACTTGGTAATCACTGGTTGGTATTTCTAAAATAGTTATAGAAAACTGTATTCCATACTACAATTTGGTATATATGACACCAGAATCTTTGTCAAAGGAAGGCACAAGAAAAAATTTTTGCGTGGAAAGACCTAAGTAGTAAAGGTTTTTGTGTTTCACTGACCACTTTGAGAAAACTTGTGAAATTCACAAGTATTTATTTTTTTTTTCCAAAAAAAAATTTGCCAGGACTGACCTTTAGAAAACGGGTTTTTTATTTTTCACAAACCACTTTGCACTGAGAAAGGCACTAAAATTCACAAAAGGCACTCTTCTGGCAAATAAGGACAAACTTCCGGATGAAAATAACTGAATATGGGATTTGTTACGAAACCACATTAAAATTATTTTATTTTTCATGGAACCAATCATTGGTTTTATTATTATTTCACTTTTTTTATGTAAGGAAAAAAAAAAACAATTCACTTTACACTTATGCTGAAAAAAAATGCGGTACCTATAACGTAGAATGTGGAAAGAAAGTCATTATTTTGTCCATTTGGTGAAATATACGTGGTACTAATTTGACAGACACAACAAGTGGGCCGATCGGTATATTGTGCAAGAAAAACGTGAGTGTGAGATTTTTTAATTAAAGAATCCACAAGGTAATTGGAATTCCAAAACCAAATTTACAATAGCGATCTCCATTGCTTCCGACCTTAGTGACAGAAGGGCGATTTTATTAATCAAAACACTGCATAGTGACAGGGAATTGTTCTGCCTGATTCAAACGGATTTTTTGCCGTTGGAGTTTGGCGCGATAAACGCACTTTTGTGCTTCGATGCGCGTGGGTGCGCGCGCAACTCAGAGATTAGGTATGTATTTACCGCGTGAAACATCGGGCCGTTGATTTGGCGCGAATTACTGTTGCTCGTCCGCTGCTTTGTGAACAAAGGGGTCGGCGCGTGCGCAGTCAGATTCGCGGTTTAAATGCTGCCGTCTTTCTGGTTAATACAAAATGGCCATGTTTTCAACTTTGACGCAATTTTTTTATAATTGCAATCAAATCTGCGTTATGGACTTAACTTGCACATGGATTTCTGTGGTTTCCCACAGAATTCATTATTCACTGGGTATAAAACACCAAGACACAGTACAATCAATGTTTACAAACAGTTCCTATGCGGGGAAGATTTCGACAGGGAGCACTCCGTAAGGCGACTGAGACAATGGCAAAAATGAAAAAAAAATTCTGGGCCCCACTATGGACGCCAGTGTTAGGAGCGGGCCCCCAAACATGTCCCAAGCTAGCTCTCAGGGGAGGCATGATTTACCCTCTATTCAGGTGGTGGGTCGCTCGAGGCTTCAGAAATTCCTTCGCATCTCAGTCGTCTGGCAGGATACTCCCCCTCTAGGAAACCCTCCTGCCGTAGCAGAATAATAACAGGATTGAGTTAACTAGATTCATGTATTGCAAATTTAAAACACAGTACATAGGTCATTACAGTACAATTCAACACAAGAAATACATACTACACAATCCTAGCTATCGTGTTTATAACCTCAAGATCCCTAAACGAAACTCTCTGAGTGATGGCTTTGCGCGGGAGTTTACAGTCTATCGTTAAAGGACTCAATCAAATGAGGAAACAATTGTACAGCTTACATGATGTTGGGGGGTCTTCGTCTTCCGGCTTCCAGGGGCACCTCCCGAGTTTAGGACAGAACCGAAGTTTACACAGGCATGGTGAAATATCAGCGCTAAACCCGTAGGTTATTGAATTAACATTGCAGGTTATATTTGAGTACAATTCGAGCGATAGTACGCCGGGCGCGAACAGTGGGAATCAACGCACGGGCTTAACGTGTGCCCGAGGCGGCTCGCAATTCTCAACTGGTGGAAGGGATCGCGTGCGGGTGGGCGGATGGGATAGGAAGTAGGAAGCAGGGAACAGGGGGGAGAGCAGGGTGTTGTGTAGTTTGCGGCGAATTAGGAGTTTGAATTCTTTGTCGTTTGGGCGTACCATAACAAATGAAGAACTCAATTGTTCAGACATTGAACAAATGAGTTTTTCTGATATATCGGTTGAATTGTTAGCCAAAATTATAAAAAATACTCATAATTGGAAAGCCACGGGTTGCGATTGGATACATAATTTTTGGTACAAACGTCTAACTACTTTACATCCTCTTTTTGCAAAAAATCTTTCAAAACTTGTCAAACAACCTCAAAATTTTCCTAATTTTCTAACTAAGGGCATTACTTATATGTTACCTAAAAGCGAAAATATTAATAATCCCTCTCAATATAGACCCATTACATGTCTACCGACAATATACAAAATTTTAACCTCTTGCTTGACAGATTTAATATATACTCATTTGGATGAAAAAAATATTTTATCTGAACAACAAAAAGGTTGTCGCAGAAAACATATGGGATGTAAAGAACAATTAGTTATTGATTCTGTAATTTTAAAACAAATTCAAAATCAAAAGCGTAATTTACATACTTGTTATATAGATTATCAAAAAGCTTTTGATAGTGTCCCGCACTCGTGGCTAATAAAAATATTAAAAATATATAAAGTAAACCCAATTATAATTAGCTTTTTGAAAAATATTATGTCCTTTTGGAATACAGATTTACTAGTAAATTTAAAAGGTAAGAAAATAGTAGTACCGGGCATTTCAATAAAAAGAGGGATTTTTCAAGGAGACTCATTGAGTCCTCTTTGGTTTTGCTTAGCACTGAATCCTATGTCTAAAATGTTAATTAAAAGCAAGTTTGGAATAAAAATTAAGGGTAATACAAGAGAGAGTAGTATAGTTTCACATCTATTATATATGGATGATATAAAATTATTTTCAAATTCTGAATCAAATTTAGAAAAAATGATTAAGGTAGTTAAAATTTTTTCAGATGATATTAAAATGACTTTTGGTTTAGATAAATGTAAAACGATCCATATAGAGAAAGGCAAAATTGTAGATGGAGACGAGGGTATATTTAGAAATTTCAAAATTAAAAGTATGAAAGGGGATGAGGTTTATAAATATTTAGGATACCCGCAATCGAATAGATTAGATCACACTAGTATTAAAAATGATATTAGGATTAAATTTCAAACTAGGATCAGAAAAATTTTAAAATGCAATCTATCTGCTAAAAATTTAGTAAAAGCAATAAATACTTGGGCAATACCTTTATTAACGTACTCATTTGGCATAATTAAATGGTCCAATACAGATTTAGATAGTTTAGAACGATTAATTAGAACTACGTTAACAAAGTTTCATTGCCATCATCCAAATTCAGCTATAGAACGAATTAATTTACCTAGAAATTTAGGAGGTAGAGGTATAGTCAAAATAACATCTTTGAAACACAATCAGGTAGAAATGCTTAGAAATTTTTTCCATAGGAAAGCTAATAGCTCAGAAATGCACAAAATAATTTGTAAGGCAGATAGAAACATTACACCTTTAAATTTATATGACGAGAATGCCAACATTCTTAAAATACTAACCAGGAATTATTAGATTCCTGGTCAAATAAAATTATTCATGCAAAACACTTCAATTATCTCAACCAAACGTATGTTGACAAACTTTCGTCAAACAAATGGTTGAGTATTGGAGAGTTGAGCGCAGAAATAGAAGGATTTATGCTTGCCATTCAAGATAGAGTCATTAATACTAAAAATTATAGGAAGCATATAATCAAAGATATAAATCAAATTGATGATTTATGTAGAAAATGTTTGGCTTTTCCGGAAACTATAGAACATATTATATCGGGATGTTCTATATTAGCGCCGTCCGAGTATACATTTAGGCACAATCAGGTTTTAAAAATAATCCACCAAAGTTTGGTAATTAAACATAACTTGATTGACTGCCGTAATATAGTACCATATTATGAATATGAACCAAATTCATTTTTAGAAAATGAATTTTATAAAATATATTATGATAAAACTATACTAACAGACAGAACAATTAGTCATAATAGACCTGATATAGTTTTACATGACAAAATTAAAAAAATAACTTATATCATTGATGTAGCTATTCCAAATTCCTGTAATATTCAAAAAACTGTTTCTGAAAAAATTAGAAAATACACAGATTTAGGAAATGAGATTAAAAGAATTTGGCATTCTCGGAATATAAAAATATTACCATTTGTTATTTCGGCTACTGGCATTATACCTAGGTCTCTGATTCAAAATTTAGGCGTATTAGATTTGTCAAAGAATTTATACATAAAAATGCAAAAATCGGTAATTTTAAATACATGTAGGATTACAAAAGATTTTTTAAATATTTATATTGAGGGATCAGTAGGATTTATAGGTTCAATTAGGAATTCCACAGAGCCGAACCCTCTGATATGAAAATATCTGGAGTCGGTGAATTATTTTCCCATCTGGTCTCTGGTAGGTTGACATGTTGTTCTTGTATTGTTTTGTAATTATAATACATATAGTGCAATTGCATAACGTGGATTGACCAGATGATCATTTGGGAAGTGTGTGAAAGGGTTTAGTTTTTCCTGTGGGGAAAATTAAACCCGGACATTTAAATCTGGTGCGTAAAATATATATAATGTTCTTGTGTTCTTGTTCAGAATGTGGGGAGGTGAGTGCAATCCCACACATCCTATATACTGTGTAAGTACATACATAAAACACATAGATATTTATAAAATATGGTTATAAGAAGAAAATTAAATAAACATATAAGTAAAAAATAAATAAAAAATCAGTCTGGGGTTATGGGAGCCAGTGTCTTCCTCCAATGTTCTTCTAAGCTCGATCCTGAAGTCAAACGGGATTCTATTATGAGAATATTTCTGGAGTGGTTTATCCTTCCCCTCAGTCCTGCAATCCTGGATAATAGAGCTTTAAATCCTGGAACTCGCCCTTCTGTAAACATTGAGGAGGCACTGCAGTGCCTGGGGAGTGCAAACATCAGACGGTAAGCATTGTTGTATTGCACCCGAAGCCTTTCCATGCTTCTTTTTTTGAAGGTTGCCCAAAGCTCGCACGTGTACAGGGTGGTGCAGAAGGCTAGGAATAGCGTCCTTTTTACCCGTAGACTACATAGCCGAAATCTTCTACTGAGCATGTTGCATTTTATGCTCAGTACGCGCCTCTGCCTGTCAATATCTTCATCATCTGTTAATTTATTGTTGATGATATGTCCTATATATTTAGTAGATTCTACTGTTTTTAGGAGTTCGCCGTTCAAAAAGGCGGGGGAGATATTTTTGGGCCTTCCCCGTATTTTATGACCAACAGGCGATTTTTCGCAAAAACATCGCTATATAAGTTGTCAAAATTTATTATTATTATTAGTGCTGTTTTTTTCGCATTATAGATCATTTTGGTTTCTTGTGCGAATTCTTCACAGACCTTCAGGAGGATTCGTAGTCCCCTTATTGACGGTGCCATCAGAACCATATCGTCTGCGTAGCTCATGTTGTTGATACATTGACCTCCGATGTGGTATCCCACTCCAGCATTGTTTAACCTGTGGGTTAGTTCATCCATGTATATTTTAAACAGTACTGGGGACATACATCCTCCCTGCCGGACCCCGCTTTTCAGGAAATGAGGTACTGAAAATCCATCTTTCCACTTTACAAGATTTTCCTGTTGACGGTGCCGAGTTTCGAGGATTTTTACCACTTTCCAGGGTATACCTCTTTCTTTTAGTTTTTTCCATAATAGGGGGTGGGAAACTCGGTCAAAAGCCTTACTTAATGTAGGGGTCAATTGTTTTTTTAATTTTAAATGGTAAATGGTTCAAATCAAACCAAATTGCATACCAGTTAAGTACACACCTTTGATATTGTTTTATTAATTTTTCATCACGTCATGCACTCAACATTTGTACATGTAATATTCCTTGACATTTTAATATCAATTGTATACGCCAAATAAATTGTTCAATGTCCTGTCGTTATACGAATCGTTCAAAGTACCAGGCTAAATCATTGGCCAATGAGCAGTGAGCACAGGTCGTAATTCCTCGAAGTTGGTGGCAACCGAAACAATTCGATTAGTTTTGATTCACTGAACGATAAACTAAAATTAAGCACAAATGTCACAGTAGTTTAAACTGGACACATTTCATCTGTCATACCTCTAATATTGACTGTACCTCGCATTACAAAGGTACATTCAATTATATTAACCCCTCAGGCCTTATTCTGTTAGAAGGTTAAAATAATAAATAAAATCCAAATAAATGGAATATTTCTAAACATCTGATTTTGAAAGCCGATGAAATAAATTTTCAAATGTTACAATTCGAAATATAAATATCATTTTTGAAAGATAAATTTTTTGAACGCAAACTTTAAAAAGTTATAATAAAAACAGAGTTTGTATGTGCAATTCACACGCGGTAGAAGTGAAACCTACAGAAAACTAAAGTAGACAAGAGTGGGAAGGCTACGAAGTACCTCACAAAGAGGAGATCGATAGGCTACGACACAGTGGCGGTCAGCCCTAAGGTGCTAATCTAAAAATTCCCGAGCACCGAAAAACATACTAAATTTCCGACACGCCTCATCACAATACACACTTCAGTTATAATGCATACATAATATAGGTGTCTATGTACACCCCCTCGCGTAACAGATAACAGAAGTAGAACATTTTGTTCCTATATTCAGGCCGGTAGTGTGTTTGCCAAAGCGATCACAGATTCCAAGAGAATCCTTACACTCCTTCCAATCCTTACAATGCGCCAAAATCGTAGTTAAGTATAATCCTTTGCAAATTTAAACATACCGCGGACGGCGATCAGAGAATTTCCACCATGTCAAAAGGACCAGTTTGTTCAGTAGCATCTTAATCGGGGACGCAGTCGTGTCATTTTATTATTGATATTGTGTGTTTAAATTAAGATCTACTCTTTTTAGCCAATGTTCGGCTCAGCATCGACCATCTCTTATCTCTACAGCAAATCAACCAACATAAACAATGAGACCCATTGTGACAGGTTGCAGGTCAATACGCCATTGTTATTAGTTTTTTTGGATGAGTCGGAAAGAGTAAAAAATGAGTTCCATTATTGACGTTCATTTTATAAAAAATAATGCGGTAAACTTTGAAAAACGATTAGAAATTAAAAATAGTGGCCCACCACGGCCCATTTTAAATATTAAACAAGAGTGCAAGTCAAAAACAAAAGAGACATAATCTACAAATATGTAGGATTTTTTACGTAATTAAATTCATTTTAATTAGAGTAGGTAAATGTACAGATTTTTAGCGCACCACCGATTTTTGGCCAGCCGCCACTGCTACGAAGCACCGCACAAAGAGGAGAACATATACTATCTCATTTTCTCGCAGGTTAAATCCTATAGATGTGTTTTTTTTTTCTTTTCATTATCGCTATTTTTCGATTCTTCGAGTATCAAATCGCAACCGTGCTAAAGAACTTTTCATTTCAAAAATGCTGACTAACTAAACCAAAAAAAACACGCACATATTTCTTTGGACAAATCTATGACAAAACTTACTTTTTCGTTGTTTCATGTGAAAATAAATAATAAAAAATTCCAAAAGTCTCATTTTCTTTTTTTTTTCAAATTGCTGTCGGTAATTTTCGTTTCATAAAGATGTACGTTTAAATATTTCGTGGTTAACTTTTAGATTTTTATAAAGATTGTTATTTTTTCTTTCCATTTAGATCACGTAACTCACCATGATAGTAAGGGGGGCAAAACGATTTCGAATGAGATCTACATGCGTTTGGTTTCGATTACCTCTTTACTATAGTTTTATGTGCACTCTGAATTTGTATTATTTCTAAATGTTAACTGCCTCCTGTTCTATATAATTTAGTTTAAATGATTCTTGTTGAGTGGCACAGTGATGGTTTATCATTATATATTGTCCTGTGCCAAAACAGCACTCACTATTGTTGTTAATATTGTTCTTTAGGAATTGCTTTGTATATTTTTGTATATTCGTTATTTCACATTATTTAATTAATATTTTAAGGACTCGTAAGGAACACTGTAGGTTAATTTTAAGTTTATTATAATTAAGCGCACTTGAAGTGAAACATCACAAAACTGCGCTATATAAATACTACGTTATTATTATTATTATTATTGTCCCAAAAGTTCCAAAAGTCCCAAATGTCCCAAATGTCCCAAATGTCCCAAATGTCCCAAATGTCCCAAATGTCCCAAATTTCCCAAATGTCCCAAATGCCCCAAATATCCCAAATTTCCCAAATGTCCCAAATGTCCCAAATTTGCCTGAGCGGTTAAAGTTTGTGCATTTACTTATAAGTCCTATTAATTCGCGTGATTAAAGTTTTTAGATCAATTTGGAAGTTATATAAAATATTTCCAGCTGCTTTTACTATTCTTTCTTAAATTATAATTTTTCTCTAGATGCTGCTCGAACAACGGAAGTGTTGCGCTTGCAATCCCTTGATGTGAACGTCGACAAGCATTGCCGAAGCGCTGCAAAAGCGAGAAACCCAGATAGATAGATTGTCTGCATCTGTTATTTTCATTGTATGTCACTCCAATTATCTTAATTAGTCCGACTAAAGCTAAGATGTTTAGGTCTTGGGTTCATGGACGAGTTGTGGCTGCGTGAAACCCAAGTTACACAGTATTTCGAACAAAATGACGTTGAGAGCCTACAAGCATTCACCATCTTTCTTATACTACCGGTAACCACTGCCCGAGAATAAAAAAACTCCAAAAAACAGGCTGTAAACAGATTAAGATTAAAACAACTGGCTGCAATGGCCTGTTTCTGAAAAAGTTGACAATTCTTACTTATTAAGCGGAGGGTTTAAAGGCTAAAAAGTAAGAAGTTCCACTTGGAATCACTGTGTTCAATTAACTTATTATTAATTAAGGTTAACTACACCAGTATTGCGTATGCCTACCTACTGCGTGGCCGGCCAGATCGGGAGAGACTGTTTAAGGATCTAACCTAGATCTCTCTGTACGGACTCTCTCAACCCTCGCCTTGCATCGCAGTGGGGGATGGATCATACGTCTGCCACTCCTGGACACATTAACCCCAGATTTCTACCCACCCTTCATATTGTTTTTATTCCCAGAACTTTCTCTCCTAAAAAAACCATTCACACGTCATCCCCAAAGTTGACATAGACCCTGAGGGAATTTTTTTTCCATAGGGCCTCTTATGTGGAGCTAATTTTAAAAAAAGAGCATAACAATGATATCCCCTTTTGATCGTTCAGTGGTTGAATTAGTATCGCGTTTGTGTCCCACCCAGGCGTTGTGTGTTCAATACTCTAAGTCCTCCATCACTACACAAGCAACATTTTCAACTTACACTTAGGATAGATTGTTTCAAAAAATTTGAACAATTCATTAAATATTTGAGGTTTTCACGTTCTGTGAAAGTTCTATTCAAGTTATGTGATTATTTCAGTTATGAAGCAACTAGCCTTTTTACCAAACCATAATATAACAAATATTTTTTAAACAACCCATCCTTAGTGATAGTAGGAGATTTTAAAATATGTATTTATTTATTTACGCCTATTTAGGTTTTTACATGCATATTTATAACAATATTAACGAAATTATTCTAGTAGTGCAGGAAACAACTGTTTAAAACACTTGCACAAAAATAAATATAAAGTAAAAATATTATTGAATTTGATCCACACAGTATTTAGGTACAAAATATAAAAAATCCAAAATAGTTTTTATTTCTTTCAGCCGAAAAAATACTGTCAATGTGTTAGTCAATTTAAATAGCTTATTTGTAACCCGGGAATGTTTGTATTTTTTATTAAAGAAAATAAATAGGTAAAATATCATAAATGCAGCATTCTGTTTATATTATCCTACCGAACAAACATGTCATGTTTGTTTAACAAAACTAAATACCTTCATAATGCATTCTTGACCTTTTACAGCAATCTATAGAACAATATTTTACGTGATATTATTTTCACTGTGGTTCTGTTTTTGCGTTAAACTGGTATTAAAAATAAGTGAGAAATCAATAAGTAGAAAATTTACTTGAATTAAACAGCAGTAAACATAGCATTACAGGGTAGATAACGATTATACATTCCATTAAGAACATGACATCTAGATAGCGAGACTTCATAAACATCGTAAGACGTCATGCAGAATGGTTTTTACTGCAGCTTTTCATATTGCACAGGATTCAATAGTGTTGTTGTAAAAGAAGGCCATATGCAAGTAGAAGTGAGAACCACTTACGCGTAGATTCTCTTGAACTTTATGGTAGACCGCAGGTATTCTAATTGTATTCGACAAGTCTGTGGGATAATGATGTGAATTATTGATGTCATTATTTGTGGAAATAAACTCCAGTACTATCGAGCGACAGAATTTTTATTAAATATTTTTTTTTAATAAATTTTATGAATATTATTATTTTTTTTACACAAGCTCCACACAGTAGGCCTTTACCGCAGGCCCTACGTCAGCTTTGGGGATGTTGTGTGGAGAGTCTTTTAAGGAAAAATCAATCAAATAATATTTTTTTTAACTTAATGAGTAAAGCCTCAAATTGTTATATTTGATTATTGAAGACAATATGAGCAAAACTCAATCGAAAATCTGAAACATAAAAATCAGAAAATGATACGGTCACATCTGGGATTCGAATCCAATTCGAATCCTTTCTCTGAATTTTCTGTTTCAGAATTTTAATTTGAGTTTTTACTCATTAAGTTAAAAATAAAAATAAAATACTCATCGCAGACTTGCAGAAAAGTAAGTAGACGTTGCACATTAAATAAAGTAGATATATTTATCCAAAACACTATCTAGATAGCATTTAGTTCTGGTTGAATCCTGCAATCATACATTAAGATAACAGTCAATAAAAATATGCGTTAACAAAATGAAGATAATGTTGATAGTTCTTGGTCGAAGAATATCACAGTTAAATATGACCGATTCAGATAGGGACACATTAGCTCAGTTGGTAGAGCACTGACCAGTTCGAGTCCCAGTTGTGACCGTATGTTTTTCAGATTTTTCTGTGTCTAGGTCAAAAGGATCTCCCACAACCAGTCTCTTCCGATCCAATCTGATCCCATGCTAAGTCACCAAACGGAGCGATACGCTTGCGGTGACCTATGGCAGAGATGTTGGTTATCGAATAAATGGTTCCCGGGGCAGAAGTAACCATACCCGTCTCCAAAATTTAATAATACTACTTATGTAGATTAAATCGATTTTCTGCATTTTTATTTTTATGTTTTTATTAAACTTAAAATATTATTATAACTAGCGCATACCCGTTAAAAATGACAGAATAATCTTAATTCTTGACAAATCATTTTCAATATTGAAATTGACACTTAAATTTAAAGCGAACTAGAGTTTCACGGACAGACAGACACAAAAGTAGTTTATTTTTGGTGACGCTTTTTAACTAAACTAAATATATTATTAATTATTAGTAGAAGATTTTTCGACGACCTCCGTAGTACAGTGGGTTAGACTCTTGACTCACAATCCGGAGGTCGCGGGTTCGAACCCGGCATGCTCAAATAAATTTTATTTGATTAATTTGTGTTTTCACAATTAATTCATTTAAAATAATATATAGTATATTTGCGGCATGTTCCAGAGTGGAAGATACTATCAGTATCGCCCTGGTGTAAGACAACCATTCAGAATTGAAACGTTGCTTGAAAATGGCTTAAGCCGTGTTTAGTGACCAGATCTGAATAGCCAGGTACTTCCCAACCTTCCTCTTCCCCACCTCCTTCCCCTCCCCACTACCTTCAGCCAAACACCATACCCCAATTGGGGATGCCATAGTCTCACTGGCTCCAGACGGGAGCAGTTGAGATTCTTGTGCGGTATTCACTGTAAAAAAAAAATAAAAAAACATGTTCAATTACGCCATTTTTTTTATTTTTTTTTATTACAAAGTCAAACATTCCTGGGTTACGAATAAACTGACAATATTTAAAAATCTTCTATTTCTTAGTAGGACACTTCTTCACAGTAAGCGGAAAATGATGCTTTTATCGTGATGGACGACTTAGCAGAGGAATTGAACACACGACGCCTGGATGGGACCCAAACGCGATGCCAACTCGGCCACTGTTAAAAACATCACTTGCATCGTTTTATTGTATTCTCAGTCTTGTTCGTGTTTCATTGTTCTCATTTTTGCAGACATTCAATTTAGCAATGTTGAAGGTCAATTTACAGATTAATCATTAATAAAACAACTGGCTGCAATGGCCTGTTTCTGAAAAAGTTGACAATTCTTACTTATTAAGCGGAGGGTTAAAAGTCTAAAAAGTAAGAAGTGCCACTTGGAATCACTGTGTTCAATTAACTTATTATTAATTAAGGTTAACTACACCAGTTCTACTTTGCTTAGTTGATAAACGGTCGCTAGGTCAACTATCGACTTTACTTATCAAACTGGTTGATATTATATTCTCATTCCACTTGAATGAGAGAAAAATTGCGAAGGTTGCGAAATAGGTATGCGTAATTAATATTTTAATATAAATTTTTTGATGTATACTTCTTCTGAAAGATTTTCACTTTTTTACTATTTAAAATACATACGTAAAAGAGAAAACCATGTGGTTCTTAACACTTGTAATGAAAATAATTAGAATGCCCAAGTAATTAATTATTTTCCTGTTCTAAATTACCCCAGGATTATTAATGTTTTTTTACATTAATATTCCGGATATTTTTACTGGCCACTTATGGTTTCACCTTTTCTCCGCTTAGTTGAACTTCCCAACGACAGGGGGTTCGATGTCGCTTTCCGGCACTTCTTGAATTCGCGTCTAAAGGGCAGGACACGAATTCGACCAGTCGACAATGTGGATTTAAATTTAATATGGAAAATATTTAATAGGCGGGTTTTTCAGTTTTAATTCAATCATCACTATTGGCTCTACAACCCCTGGTGGGTCTTGGCCTCCTCAAGAATCTTCCTCCACTCATCTCGGTTTTGTGCCAGCTCTTTCCAGTTTAGAAGCTCCAAGATAGATATGTCTTTGAGGACGTTGTCGCTCCATCTTAGTCTTGATCTTCCCAGGCTCCTTCGCCCTATTGGTCTTGAGTTCAGCAGGGACTTTGGTGCTTTTTGCTCGGGCATTCTCTCCACATGACCCAGCTACCGAAGTCTTCCCAATTTTATAAATTTCGCGACGTTTAGCTCCTTAAACAAAGTATAGAGCTCATCCTTATAACGTCTGCGCCAAAATCCATTTTCTAGAACCGGTCCGAAGATGCGTCTCAAAATTTTTCTTTCAAAAACGTCCAGTGCTCGCTCATTCCTCTTAGTTAGTACCCAAGTCTCAGCTGCGTACGTAAGTACTGGTCTAATAAGTGTTTTGTACACTAATATCTTCGTGTTTCTGAACAGCAGTCTGGACTTTAATTGGTTTTGTAGGCGGAAATAACAGCGATTTGCGTTCACTATGCGCTTCTGGATCTCCTCTGTGGTATTATTGTCGTTTGTTATCAGGGAGCCTAGGTATGTGAATCTTGGTACCGTTTCGAAATTTTGGTTTCCAATATGTGAACGTTAAGTTTATTTAATTCTCAGCTGGTACGATGTGATCGCGACTGTAGAACCTTTATTTTTCCGGGTAATCTAGTGTAAAATCCCGATGTGTTATTTATATATATATTCCTGGCGGCTTGACCGACCAAAGTTTATTATAATCATCAATTATAAACATCATCCGTCATCCGACGAGATAAAATACTATTAATTCAACGGCACACAACCCGTCCATTTATTCCACGCCGTTTATTTCTACAACCTGATGGGACTTGTACTGCTATTAACCACACGATGGAGGCGCCGTGGGCATGGCGTTTCCATACTTATTAATCACCCAAGAAGGTGGGAGAAGCTCGCAGACCTGGCGCTGATGCTACGTGAGGGAGTTAGGGACCCCTCATTATGCATCCGGAATCGTCGCATCAAACGTATTAGGTTTTAGCTAGTAGCTTTTTATAGGAATGGTCCCCAGGTACGCACATACTTTCAATATATATCTCTTCCAGGACAGACAAATTGACAGGTTTAGTTCATATTACAATTTGATTATCTAATTTTATTTTTATTATTTCTGTATCTGTTTAAAAATCATCTGTCATGAATGAATTGTACTACTAAACATGTAAAAGCCCTTTGGTCATTAAATAAATAAATAAAAATAAATAAATATTATACATTACATAATAACATAACAAAAAAAAATAGAAAAGAACCTGGTAGCATATAGTATATTCGGATTTGCCGAATTAATCTGGTAACATATAATATATTCAGATGTACAGTGTATGAGATAAGTAGATAAGTTAGTAGTAATGAAAAGTGTAAAACCAAGTACCTGAAACAAGTTGGAGGAATCACAATAAGATTTACAATATAAAGAGATGAAGTTATGTGTTAGGTTATGTGTTTAGAAGTGTGAACTTATAATACATGGTACACTTATAAGAGAAACTACATTAAAATTTACAATATTAGATATAATTTATGTATGTAAAAATATATATATTTTTTTTTAATTATTTATGCGCCGTAACTACAATGTGTAAACAATTGTGTGCAAACATGATTATTTTTACTGATTTTAAAACATGTTTTCAGTACATTTTATATTATACGACAATACGAATATACACCGCGCACATGTCTTGAACTACTCATTATGTCCATGTCCATAAATCAATAAATAAAAATTATTTACTGATTTATGGACAAATAGTCTATTAACAATATAAAAATAACACGATTAAGAAACAGAGATGATATATAAATGAAAAGAAATGAGAACGAATGACAATATATAATTTAAAACGTTTTAAAAATTTCCTATTTGCGTATCGACTGCTGATATTAGGCTTACACCAAAAAAGTCAATACTTTGACTTGCGTTAACAAGTCTCGACATTCTGGACAAAGGAGAATGGTATCCATAATTAGTAGAATGTTAGTTAAGGAACAGCAATTCAAAGCAAGCCCATAATAAGCCCTGCCTTGAATAATATAAAAGTTACTAAATTAGATATACAATATAGATAAATAAAGGTTAGAATATAGTAAATAATATTCATACTAAATAATATTTTTACATTTTTTATTAGGTAGGTGGTAGGTATACAGAGTTGGTTCTAACGTTCTAACATTGATATTCGGAATGGAAGAGCTGACAATATTGTAAGAGTAGGTACTAAGATGCAACAATAAGAGCGTATTTGTTCTATGAAAATAAAACTAAGGTACAATTAGTGTTGGATTGGTCTAGTGGTTGTTTGATTTGGGATTTAAGAAGGATTATTTATTTTTTTTCAGATTTGATTTGAAACGGGAGGGCATTAAAATGTTATACTTTGATGAGCATAATGGTGTTGAGTTGAGCACTCGTTGTAAATTTAGGTCTAAATTGCCACGTGATCTTGGCCGGTTACTTATGTGTGTGAATGTTATTATTATATTGAAATAATATTTGTGAGTTTGTAAGAATGAGTTATTTTTGAAGATTTTATTTAGACTGATAACCCTAAAAGAGTTAAATAGCTGTGTTGTTGGAAATAATATAGATGGTTTTCGTACGATGACTATCACAATCAACCTCCGTGCCCTTTCTAGAGGTAAAAAGTTAGTTTTGAAAGTTCCCCCCCCCCCCCCCACCCGATTATATCATATTGTAGAATAGATTGGGCAAGAGAAACCAATAGTTTTAACCATTCTTGATTATAGGATGTTTCGAAATCTGAGGAATATAGGGTGTCCCAAAAGAAAGTTGATATTTAGTGGATCGATTTTAAAAAAATAACAGTTCTATCGAAAAAAATTTTGGAATTGGGAATTTGGGAATTTATTTCTCAAAAATAATATCGTCCAAATGTAAACCCTCACTTTCGCGGCATTCATTTAATCGAAGAGTAAAATTTCTTATCACGGCTCGCCAGGTAGGCTTCATGATGGCTGCCATTTCGTGACGGATATTTTCTTGTAATTGCATCAGAGAAGTCAGATTTTTGGCGTACACTTTAGATTTGAGATAACCCCACAGGAAAAAGTTGATAGGGGTTAGGTCGGGACCACGAGGAGGCCAATTTATGTCACCTCTCCTGGAGATCAATTTGCCCGGGAAAATTTTACGAACTCATGGCAGGGACGTATTGGACGTATGTAATGTTGCTCCGTCTTGCTGGAACCATGTTCTTTGGTTATAGCCAGTAAGTTTGTAGGGGTGCAGCATTAGGTATTTGTGCAAAATGCGTGTAACGATGATTTATGCACATTTAAAGCACTTGCGCGCTTCTGTATGGTCAAAGTTTGAATCGTCACGAAAAGACTGATAAACACTCTCTACGTTTTCTTCCATTCTCGATGACCTTGGTCGCCCGGATTTTGGTTTTGCCAGCGTTGTGCCGATCTCTTCAAACTTTTTGACCCATTTTCGAATGAGAGGAATGCTTGGCGCATCATTGAATTGACGAAAAACTCAAATATTGCAGAATCTTCTACGCGCTACAGTCGCCGGATCACCATTTTTGTAAATTTCACGCACGCACAACGCGCGGTTACTCCCGAGAAATGCTTCATTGCGACTAAATTCCCAAGGGCCAGACTACTGATTGACATACCCCCCGCGCCCCTGGGAAAAGTTGCGTTCACACAGGGTTCACGACGAGTTCATCGAAAACGAATTCATCGAAAATCAATTCATCGAAAATCAATTCATCGAAAGCAAATTCATCGAAAACGAGTTCATCGAAAACCAATTCATCGAAAATCAATTCATCGAAAACCAATTCATCGAATGATCAATTCATCGAATCGCCAATTCATCGAAAAAATATATTTTGTTGATATTTGAGAGAAATGCCGAGCGGACCGAGAAGTTAAAAAAGCATTGGTCAACCTAACCTAACCTAACCTAACCTAACGTAACCTAACTTAACCTATTTAACCAATTTTTAAATATTTTTTATCATCACTCTTAATGACCTTTCTGAGTTGTTTATGAGTTGGTTTCATTATGAGTTTTCTGGTCACCGTTCCTTAGATATCCCTTTTTTGCAGTATCAGAAAATCGGAAATCGAAGAGATAACCTATAAATTTTACATTGTCACTACGAAACTGACAGTTTTTAAACACATTTAACTCAGTTAAACAGACCTTTTGGGTATTTAATTTTGACAGCTCTAATATCTACAAAAAATGTTTTTCGATGAATTGGCGATTCGATGAATTGATCATTCGATGAATTGATTTTCGATGAATTGATTTTCGATGAACTCGTTTTCGATGAATTTGCTTTCGATAAATTTATTTTCGATGAACTCGTCGGTTACCTTCACACAGAAAGCAAAACAAATATCAACTTTCTTTTGGGACACCCTGTATGTAAATAAATTTTATTACACTGGTTATCGTATTTTGGACTTGTTCATTCCATTAGTGTCTGTCTACCACGATACCCAGATACTTACTATACTATTTTTGCATGGAACAATTGGCATTTGCTTGGTAAACATCATGGCATTTTTTTCATACTGCGATGAATGAATTTTAATAGTATTGTTGTAGACATTTCTTTCTTTCAAAGATAATGGGATAAAACACGTATTTAGTGAGAGACAATTTAGGTCGAACCATATTTTGAGTATATTGGTAGTTACTTTCCTCATTGTTTCCTCCCATGATTTGCCTTTAGTGATAACTACAGTGTCGTCTGCATAAGATATGATATCTCTAACTATGGGATGAGTGAACATTTGATTTATACATTGGCAAAATTTTGAATGAAATAAAATCGATATTGAGATATAGAATATATGAGAGTAATTAATCTTTCCCATCGGAATGGAATCAGCCGCTGTATAACGGGTCTCCACTGCATGTACTGAACCAAATTACCCTTGAAATTTTTCTTCCACAGCACCGGTGATTTCCTAGCAAGGAAGACAGTATACATTCTCTTATAATAAAAAAAAACATGTCTAGTAAAATAAAAACATTAAAAAATACATCCATTTTAAAACGATTTTATCAATTTTCGTCAGTTTATCACACGAAAAGCACTTTGCCGGCAAGACAAAGTGTTGTTAATTCACTTTTCAAGACAAGTTGATAAATTACTATGGTGATAAGTTTGTGATAAGGACTGCTGGAATAAAGAATATAGTTGCCATAGTGCAGCTTTTCAGGTCGAAAACTCACCATTTTTGTTTACCAACTCGTTGAAAGCTTGTCTTAAAATTTACATAAAAATAGCAACCTTAAGAGAAAACCGGGTAGCTTTTTGTCCATACAAACATATTCCTAAATTTCCTTTCTGGATTTTGATACTTGAGCAAATGTTTTTTAATATAATATAGATAATTAATTTTTAATATAATATCACTGGCGTGTCGGTACGTTTTTCTTTTTTATACGAGTTGGAACCCTCGAAAAATCTTTGAAATTGCCTGGTTTGAATGACACTAACAGACGTTCAGTATACAGATTAGATGTATTTTCGTTATTTGTTTTTGGGGTGTTACACTGTGTTGCGATACCTCCTTCTTTAGCCAACGTTTCGAACATCGTTGCAGTGTCCATCATCAGGGCACATCCGGCAGATCCGGTAGATCTGGTAGATCTGCCGACACGGCATAACACCCCAAAAACAAATAATGAAAATGCTTTTGGCCGTGAATATCTTAAAACGTATTAGACTAGATGTATTTTTAAAAAAAGCAAATCATGTAGACAGAGAATATTTTCTTCCATTCTAATAATAACTTTAAAAAATCTTAAAAATCGGTCAAGTTTTGGAGAAGAAAATACTTTGGAGAAATAATTTGGGAAAGGGAATACAAAACCTCGATTTAACGATTTTATTTGGGTATTATCAAGCCTGAGGTGCAGTTGTCCCTTTCGCTCATTATTTGGGAGGGTTACAGCAATAATAACAGCATCAGTTTGGTAAAATACCTATTATTAAAATTTCTCGGCGATCGGGTTTCCTCTTAAAAACCTATTTACATAAAAGTAAGATTGGTTTTTTATCCATATTAAACTGCGTAATTCATTTTCATACCTTTACTTTGATGCTTGTAATTGTTCATTGATCTTGTTAAATTTATTCTTGGTTGAAATTAATTTTTCCTTCAAATGTTATTTGTTTTGGTCTATATGTATAATATTCTATTTTCTTACATTAGCTCCGCTCACGAGGCCCCGAGGGATAAAAATCGCCATGGCCTATGTCATCGTTGGGGATGCTGTATAGAGGGTCTCTTTAGAGAAAGGAAGAATATGAATTTCTGGGAAGGAAAAGGTATTATATCAAAGAGTAACGGAAGTATGAATCCATCCCCCCCCCCCTCCCCCACTGCGGTACAAGGCGATGGGTTGCGAGAGTCCAGCTGGAGAGGTGTAGGTTAGATCTCCCTCTACTAGTCTCTCCCGATCCGGCCCGCCATCCATGCCGGGTGGTAAACACATTCACCGTCAAAACCAAGACAAACCTCACACCTGCTAAGTAACCAAACGTAGCAAACCATTTGGGGAGCAGGGGTGTTGGTTATCCAATAATTCGTCCCGCGGCGGCGGTACCCTTACCCGACTAATATATATCAAGTATTCAGGGAAACGATAAAGTACCTACAAAAAAATTAGTACATTTTCTTGAATATTATTTTTTAATCTTTCTGGACGAATTTTTGCCTTTATATAAACTTTTAGCTTCAGATCCTATATTAGTATCCCATGATTTTTCACGGGTCTGACTATATATTATATAATGCACACCTACACTCTATAAGTTATGCCAAAATATAACAAGCAAAATGTTATTGTCAAGGTAGATTTTTTAACTTTCACTTTTGGCTTATCTGTACATTGTCGCTGCCTAAAAATATCTATAAATACATATTCAATAATCACGGTCCAATAACTTGTTATACTTGTATCGATATATATTTTCATCCTGGCAATATTAAATATCTTTAATGAAATGCCAATTTCAAAAACATTGCAACTACACGAAGTAAGAATATGATATTCAAAACGGTTATCGGAATATGTGCAGTCTTGCAGAAATGGTACATGTCAGACAGTTGAAGCATGAATACGAACTTGAGTATTTCTACAGCTTTATCTTTAACTCTGCAACATGTCAGTAAATAAATATTTTACAAAAGTTTACAATGATATTGGGCACTACGATGGTACAAGGGCCCGCAACCCGGATTTCTACCGATTTATTACATATTTCCCTTAAACACGGTAAGCTTTAAACCTCTTAAAAAAATATATGTTATTCTTGAAGATAATATCTAGACTTTGCCCTCGCCGAAACGCAAATTATATAAAATTCCCTCGATAGAAAAAAATTGCAAAGTATGCTCCAAAAATTATTATAAACACGTTTGTTTCAGTTATTTTACAAGTTATATATATGAAAAAATTCACAGTGTTTCTTTAAATGCTGTTTAAGATAATGCCCGCGAGATTTTTGCTCTATTTTAAACGAGTCGTGTTTTATTAAACATTTTCGCCATTTTCGCATCGATTTTGTCGCTGTAAATGTTAGCGCTCTCCTCTAATATTCGTAATTTCGTATCTCTCTATCTTCTTCTCTTTGAGCCCGGTTGCAGAGCCTTATATTAATACACTTATAACGTCAGTTTTGCTTGTAGATAAGCATAAAGTTTTGTTGCAATTAACTAGTTCAACGAAGATTTCTGCTTACAAAAATAATTATTAACATTCCTGACGAAGAATAATTATTTGTAAATAAATGAAACAATGTTACTTTGTTTGAACTACTTGCATATTTGAGTAAAGCCGACCGGTTTCGGAACGACCGTTCCTTCTTCAGGGCAAACGTATACTGATTTGACAGTTACAAAATAGTAGAAGGGAACAATGTATTATTACTAAAGATTGTGGTAAGTGTGGAGCCGTTGCTAGGTATTAATGAAGAGTGGGTGGGTAGGGGAACAAATCCATGATTGGGCTATAAGACAAATTTTTTGTTTGTTGATAATAGATTCATTATTTTTAAGGGATTTTTTAAATCTGTTATCTAAGCGTTTTAAAACATAAGACAATATATACAAGTGGTTCAAACAAAGTAACATTGTTTCATTTATCTATAATGGATAACCACAAAGTTATAGCTACATTTAAAAATCTAATAATTATTTGCCTTCTCCATTGGTAACAATATAGCCACTGGAGTGCTTTTTGTCACAATATGGTACAATTTAAAGTACCTCGGGTTGCTTTGCTGCCGATTTTGTCAAATTTTCCCTTATTTAAAAGTAATTAAAAAGAAGTTTACGATTTCATAATATTTTTTTATAAATCCTATGAATATGTGATAATCGACAAAAGATAGGTGAATTAATTGACTATGTAGAACTATAATCAGTTTGTATGTCTCCATATTAAGATTCGGAGGTATGATTTTTTTAATGTGGGCGGAAAATATTCAAAATGATAACCAAAAAATCTCGAGTTGATCGGAGAAAAAAGTTTTAAATTGGCTAATTAAGTATTAAATATAGATAATAGTTAAGTACTAAAAAAATATTGAACTATCGACTAATTTATATTTTTTCTGTTATATATTCAATAATATTATTGTTCAATTTATAAAAACAGTTAATTTACACATAGTCTGTATGTGGTATAATAAATACATCATCTGTTGTGGTATGACCGCAGTTTGATAATGCCTTCAGAAGGCGAAACAGCTATCACGCGTAGTAATAATTACATAGCAGAATTTGTTTTTAAATAAACTGTTTTTTATAAATTTAATAATAACAATATTGAATATATAAAAGAAATTAAAATTAAAACGGAGTTCTTCACATTCAACTTGAAAACAATAAATACACTTGTTTATCAATTAATTATAGTTCAGAATGTCAACATTATTAAAATTTTAGAAGATAGGTAGGTATCCATGTAAGAAATGTATGCTAATAAAATAAAATTTTAAAAAATTACATTGTCTTCTTTGAGGATGCTGTGCGGAGGGTCTTTGAAGGAAATGAAGGGAGAGGCAGTTCTGGGAAGGAAAAAGGTATAAGGGATGGGTAGGAATCTGGTTTCAGAGTGTCCAAGGGTGACGGACTAATGAATCCATCCATCCCACTGCGGTGCAAGGCGGAGGGTTGAGATATTCCTGCGGGAGAGGTCCAAAGGTCTCCCTCAACCAGTCTCTCCTGATCCGGCTTGCCTAGCAGTTGGTGAGTCCTGTTAATTGAGTCCTGCTGGAGATGTCCAAAGATCTTTGGGTTGACGGAGACTTTTGGACCTCTCCAGCAGGACTATCTCGACCCACCGCCTTGAACCGCGGAGGGAGGAATCGATTCACATGCCCGTCACACTGACCCCCAGATTCCTACTAATCTCTTGTACCTTTTTGGTAAGATCCGGACAAATCTCACTCCAAGAACCTGGGCACTACGTATGCCCACCAACTGCTGAAAGGCCTGATCAGGAATGACTGGGTTGAGGGAGGCCTTTAGACCTTCTACTATCTTGACCCTTCACCTTGCTCCGTAGTGGAAGGGGTGGATTCATTTGTCCGTCACTCCTGGTGACATGTGACAAGATCCGAACAAATCTCATCCCATAAAACCGGACACCCGTGCTCACTATAACAGAGGTGTTGGTTATAAAATGGTTCCCGAAACGGCGGTATCCATACCCGCCTCCATAATTGAAAGTTTAATGTCAATTTAAAAGGTTAAAACTAAGTGTTGATTATTTTTAGTTTATACGAGTAAATATGGTATCCAACTGACATAATTCTCCCGCTGAAGGACGTATACTCCGAAAACCTGCGGAGCAATGTTTTAAAATAAAGTGGTTTCAAACAAATTTATGTGTTTTTATTGAAAAGATAATTCAGATTTTTTTTCTCGAGTCTTAGTAAGTATTATCAAGTCTATAAATCAATACAAGACTTCATATTCGAATTACACGGAAAGGTCCTTTTAGAAATAATAACGATTTCGAAATTATTAACACACACTATCTTAATCGGTCTATAAAATATGGGTCATTGTGTTCAGCAAGAGAATAACCATAAATAAGATGGATTGGAACACGGTATTATTAGTTCGTAAGTTATATTGGTGCTAGAGTCTAACAGCCTGATTTTAGCAGTTCAACGCTGTTCTATACGTTGTTGAGCTCTCTCTCTCTCTCTCTGGTTTCAATCGTGGGATTGGTTTGCAGCAATTTCATCTATACGTTTCTTCCACTCTTCCCTGTCTTGTGCGGCTCTTTTGAAGTCTGCATATGATGAGCAGCGCACGTCCCCTCGGTCATACCCTCCATTATGGCATGAAAGAGGCCTTCTTGTCTTATTACATGACCGATCCATTTGCGCGCCTTTCGGACAAGGTCCTGAGCAGGTGCCTTCCTCCTTCGATTCTTTGTTGAGCTAGAATGGTATATTTGGTAACAATTTGAAAATTTATTCGCCATCACAAATTGACTCCCAACTTTCAATTTAAGTATGTAGATATTCTTAGTATCGCCCTGGTAAAGGATCACTGTTCAGAATCGAAACGTTGGCAGTTTGGTGACTAGCTTAAGTCTTTGGAGAACAGATAGAAACAGCCAGGTATTTCTCCGCTGTCCTCTTCCCAATTTTCTTCTCCTCCCCAAATCTCAGCCTCATAACGTACCCCAATTGGGGACGTCATAGTCTCACTGACTTTAGATGGTTGGGAGCAATGGGACTCTTGTGCGGTATTCACCTTGAAACATAAAACGCTAGGTTCACGTATTCATTATTCAGTTATCTTATTCCATTTTATACTGCTTTAAAATGATTTAGTTTATTACAACCCGCGGTAATCCGGCCCCTGGCTAATCCGGCGCCCCCTGTAATCCGACATATCAGGATCAGAATATTATTCAGTTTGTCAAGCAAGATTACAAGAAAACACCTACTTCTGAGAGCCGTATCTAAGGACCAGTCTATAGAAAAAACATTAAAAGAACTCAACATGTAAGATTTGGTTTTTGCTCTTTGTGGTAGTATGATTATGTGAATATTTTTTTTTGAGTGAATACCGCACAAGAATCTCAACTGCTCCCGTCTGGAGCCAGTGAGACTATGGCATCCCCAATTGGGGTATGTTGTGAGGCTGAAGGTAGTGGGAAGGGGAAGGAGGTGGGGAAGAGGAAGGTTGGGAAGTACCTGGCTATTCAGATCTGGTCACTAAATACGGCTAAAGCCATTTTCAAGCAACGTTTCAATTCTGAATGGTGGTCTTACACCAGGGCGATACTAATAGTATCTTCCACTCGCTCCACTGATAGTATGCCGCAAATATACTATATATTATTTTTAATGAATTAATTGTGAAATAACACAAATTAATCAAATAAAATTTATTTGCGCATGCCGGGTTCGAACCCGCGACCTCTGGATTGTGAGTCAAGAGTCTTACCCACTGGACTACGGAGGTCGTCAAATATGATTATTATGTCGTAGTAGTATGTAGTATGATTCGTAGTCCAAATAGATTCTTTGATTTGTAATTTGTCGGATTACAAGGAATCCGGACTACAGAGGGTCTTGGGCAGTACTCTATAATCCGACAAATTCGATGATCGCCTTGCAAAGCGTTTGTCGGATTACAGCGGGTTCACTGTATTACAGAACGAAAGCGGTAGATACTTTCGATGTTGCTTCGATGAAAATCCACTAATGTCGCTTGAAATGGCTTTAACCGTGTTCGGTGACCAGATCTGAATAGTCATGTACTTCTCTACTATCCAAGAGGATCAGAGGGTAAGAACCCATTTATATATATTTCTTGTCTCCATTGTTTGTGGAAATACCTCACAAGAGTCCCAACTGTTCCCGTCTGGAGCCAGTGAGACTATGGCGTCCCCAATTGGGGTTTGTTGTGAGGATGAAAGAGAAGGGCAAGGAAAAGTTGGGGAAGTATCTGGCTGTGCAGATCTAGTCAACAAGCACGGCTAAAACGATTTCAAGCAACTTTTTAATTCTGAACGGTGGTTTGACACCAGGAAAGGTTTAACACTGAAAGTATCTTCGACTCTAGAACGTGCCGCAAATGTACCGTATATTATTTCAAATGATTAAATTGTGAAAACACAAATCAATCAAATGCCGAAGCTTCACAAATGGGGAAACTACAGATAGTCTGACTGACTCCAGTTAGCAAAAAACAGTCGGGACCCTTGTGCTGTATTCACATTCAAAATAATACCTGAAAATACCTACTCCTGTTTTTTTTTTTGTTTTTATTTATTTATTTACATATGCATATATATTACAATACATTACAATGTGATACTTTGTCTGTCCAACTGGGCAGAATACCCGTTTCAGGACAGCCAAATTGTATATTTAGTTCATAATATTCATAACACAGGAATGGTTTCGTTCAAGATATCACGGGAGTTTGCTTCTGTCAAGACAACTTTTGAGAACATTAAGAATTGTATATAATTAAGGGATGGTTTCTTTATGTCTTTAAAAGAATCGCAAAGATGTGATTTTTTTCAAGGCCAATTTGGAGAACATAAATAAATGCATTCAGAGTGAATGCATTTATTAATGTTCTGTCAATGTTTTCTTTAGTGAGATCACAAGTAGGAGATTCTTTCCAGGCCATTTTAGAGAACATTTACAATTGCATAATCAGAATTTACACATTAATAAACCAATATTTGACATATGAATTCCCAATGTATTTATAACTATTTAATTTTAATAAAGTACCTACTATAATTTTTAGAGTTTCTTAAATAGTAGAAATTACACAATTATAATCCAACTATAAGACAAATGATTTTTCAAGCTCGTTTTGGAGAACATTAATTTATTTAGTTGTTTATTTATTTCTTTTATTTTACGCCCAGAGGGCTTTTACATAAATAATTAGGCAGTACCTGCATCTTTAACATAAGAAAACAAAGAGTTTAGATAAAGTTACGATGGGAATAAAAAGTATATAAATTAAATAAAAATATAAGCAACAAAAAATTAGTACAGTGAGATATATAATATCAATATGTTACGATTAAAGAAATACGTACATAATATAAAAATCCAACCAACAAATTAATTCAGAGTTTAGAAGACTATTTTAAAAAAACATTTTAAATTTAAGAAATAAATGTTATAAGCTACCGTCATGGGTATATTTCTCAATCATAAATTCAGGATAAACCGGAATAATAAATTATTTAATAAAGTGTTTAGTAGATATGTAAATATCTTAATTCTGCTCCAATTCTGACGACCTCCGTAGCCCAGTGGGTAAGACTCTTGACTCACAATCCGGAGGTCGCGGGTTCGAACCCGGCATGCGCAAATAAATTTTATTTGATTATTTATTTATTTATTTATTTATTTATTTAAACGCCCATAGGGCTTTTACATAGAATGCAGTACATTTTTTTAATTACAGTGAAAAGAATGGGTTTACAAAATACAATACACAATACAAGTAACATAATATTTGTTAAAAACAAAATATAGGTTACATAAAATATAAGGGTTAAAAAAAAAAATAAAATAAAAAATTTAGGTTACATAAAATATAAGCGTTAACAAAATACAGGTAACATAAAATATAAGAAACAAAATATAGTCCATAAAATATAGTAGTTGACATAAAGTAGGTAATTTTTAAAATTGTTGTTCTCATTAGTTTACGGGATAGGTAGAAATAAATAGTTGGCACATATGGCGTTTGAAGTTTGCTAAGTTCAAATTATTGTCAAATACATCCAGATTGTTTAAGTATTTGTTACCAAGACTATGCAAACGTTGTATTGGAGAATGTAAATCATAGTTCGAATGAGATGTACGTATATAAAATGTCAATGTTTGTCTAGTTGTTCGTGTAGGTACATGTAGATTTATTAATTGCAGAAGTTCACAACTGTCGAATTTAGAGTTTAATAATTTTAATAAAAAAGTTAGGTCGTTTATTTTTCGTCGGTTTTCTAATGTTGGAATATTTAAAGTATTCATTAACGACGGATAATTTATGTGCTCTAAAGGGATGTTAAGTTTAAAATTTACAAAACGTAGAAATTTTCTTTGAATTCTTTCAATAGTATGAATATGAATTTTATAGAAGGGCGACCAGACTATGGAGTTATATTCTATTAGGCTTCTAACAAGGGATGTATACAGTAGTTTAATGATTTGTAACGATTCAAAGTTTTTAATTGTTCTTAACACAAATCCTAAAGTTTTCATACCCTTATTTGCAGTTTGTTGAATGTGAACCGTGAAGTCTAGTTTCTCATCCATTATTATGCCAAGATCCCGCATTTCCGATACTCTTTCTAAATTTATTTTATTTATTGAATAGTCGAATAACAGTGATGTTTTTTTTCTGGAAAAGGTCAAAGTTTTGCATTTTTCTACATTCAAATATAGATTGTTTTGTGAGCACCAAATTTTTAGCATGTCTATATTTGATTGAAGAATTTCACAGTGATTAAGGATAGTTATCTCTTTATATAATTTAATGTCATCAGCGAAAAGCAACACTTTGACGTCTTTAAAGCAGTTGACTATGTCATTTATAAAAATAAGAAATAAAATTGGGCCAAGATGACTACCTTGCGGTACTCCACTAGTGGCAGAAAATGGTTTGGATATAAAAGATTTTATTTTTACAAATAAAGTTCTACCTGATACGTAACTACTTAGCCAGTTCAACATATTTGCTCTGATTCCCAGAGCATGAAGTTTTCGGATCAGTATTTTGTGGGACACTTTATCAAAAGCCTTTGAGAAATCAGTATATATACAGTCAACTTGTTTGTTTTTAGAAAATGACTCCAATATATAGTTTTGAAAGATTAATAAGTTTGTTGAAGTTGATCTTCCTCTAATGAAGCCATGTTGTTTGTCATTTATTATCTCTGTTAACGTGGGATATATTTCATCAAGAACTAGAGATTCAAAGATTTTGGGTAATACAGATTGTATGCATATAGGTCGATAGTTTGAAATGTCAGTCTCATCGCCTTTTTTAAGTATTGGGATAATATAGCTGGATTTCCAGTAGACAGGAAAATGTCCAGAAGATAGTAGCTGGTTAAAGAGAATGGTTAGTGGTTTAGACAATACAGAGGAGCAATGTTTTAGGAAAATTGGCGGGATGGAGTCTGGGCCTGCAGATTTGTTAATGTCTAAGGAACATAGTTTCTTTTTGCAAGATTCTTCTGTTATGTAGCAGTCTGTTAAATGTATGGTTTTTTTAAATGAGTATGAAGGAATTTTTTCTTCTGGTGTTTCCTCATCGTAAACATTTTTAAAGAAATCTGAGAAAAGATTTACGATATCTTGTGTGCTGTTAGCACATTTGTCATCCATATGCATTTGTGGTGGATAGTCTGTGTTGTCATTGTTTAGTGTTTTGATAAATTTCCAAAGATTATTTGAGTGCAAAGCTGTGTTTTCGATAGAGTTTATATGTGCTTTATAACAGATTTTAGAAAGATCTTTGCATTGTTTTCTAGTTTCACTGAAAATTGCATAATCGATCATCGATCGAGTTTCTTTGAATTTTTTATGAAGTTTCTTTTTTTGTTGAAGTGAGGCTTTTAGTTCTGGTGAGAAATAAGTCGGATATGTATGTTTTTTAGGAGTATATAGTGGTACATATGATTTTATGGTGCTAGACAATATTGAATATAAATTATCTAAGGATTTGTCAGTATTCACGTCCGATAAAAAAGACCAGTCGACACGGGAAAGATGATAATTTATAGATTCAAAATCTGCACGTTTGTAGTTGAGAGTCTCTTCAACGTGTTTCGGTTTGACGCTACACACATTTAGCTTAATATAAAGAGGGGGGTGATAGTTATCAACAGGTAAGAGAGGATCATTACATTTGTCAATGACCAATTTAGGATAATTTGATATTACTAGATCTAGTAAGCGATTATTTGCATTGTATATAAAATTATGTTGGAAAAGATTTAAAAAATTTGTCATATCCAAAATCTCACGTGCACGATCATTCTCGCCCTCATTTACAATTAAAGCACTATCACTTGATTTCCACTTCAGGTTAGGGAGGTTGTAATCCCCAAGAATAATAATTTTAGAGTTAGGGTATTTGTATAGTAGATCTTCAACGTCTTCGCTGTGACTTCGGTAGATTAGAGCATCAGACAGTGGTGGTGTGTACACAGTTGCAATTATTATCTTTTCTACGGTGGTATCAATTTGTATAAATAGTTGTTCGAGTGTATTATTTTTTGTTTTGAGTTTTCTTGATAACAATTTATTTTTAATTGCAATTAGCACTCCGCCGCCCCTTGTTTTGGAACTGGATTTAGAGTTTCTATCGCAGCGAAAGATTTTGTAGTTGTTAAGTCCTAGTTCTGTTGATTTTATTTCCGAGTCGAGCCAAGTTTCTGTCAGCACATATACGTCATAGTGGTGTGTAGATATGGTAGAACGTAGTTCGTTTAATTTAGTTCGTAGTCCACGGACGTTTTGATAGTAAATTTTCATAGTACTCAGTTTTTTGGATGAATGTTGACGATTTTGGGAGACGAATTTACGTATTTAATTGTTATATCTGTCTCACCGTTAGCTTTTCGTTTTTCTAGTTCTACTCGTAGGTCCGTTAGATGCTTTTGCTGAGCTGGGGTCGAATCAGAGTAAATGCGTAGGTTGTCCTTTAAGAGATGTTTTTTTCCTTGTAGTGTTCTTGCTGTCTGGGAATTATCAAAATGGATTTTTATAGGTCTTGGTTTATTGCTGTTATATTTACCAAATCGATACATTTTTACAATGTTGTTTATTGCAGGTGTGTCAATTTTGGAAATTACTTCTGTTACTACAGTTTGATCTTCCATAATTTTGTCTGTAACTGCTACCTTCGTGCTTTCGGGCACGTTGCACAAAATTATGTTTTTTGACCTCTCATTAATTTCGTTAATTTCATTGATAGCTTCACAAATATTGAAATTGTTTTGGGGTGGGATGTTTTTTTGAATTTCTTTATAGGCCCTCAGTTCACCTTCCAAGGTGCCAGTTTTGGTAGCTACCGCTGCCGACATGCTGCCAATTGACGCTAATATTTCACATGCTATTGGAGTAATTTTTGCTATTTGGTCCTTATTAAATTTGTTACCAGGGTCAAGAAGCACTTTGTTGATAGCATTGACTGCCTTTTCTGCGTTTGATATAAATGACTGGATATCCATTGTGGTATTAAAAATATGTTTTTTAGTTTATATAATTTTTTGTTGAATAAATTATTAAGCTATATTTTAGAACCACTGGTTGACCTTCACTGTCCCAAGTTTCAAGTATGTAGTTCGTATAGGTACTTTAACTGTCAGAGTCTTGTGTTTAGTTATTGTGTTTTAATTTGCTAGTAAAGGGACACTAAACATAGAGGTTTTAACACTTTATTTCACAAATGTTTGCACTACACAATATTGCGTATAAGTTTTAGGTTCAGATTTGCTGTAATCAAGTTTTTGTTTATTATTTAGACTGGAGACGAAAATTTGACGTATGCACTGCTAAAGAGTATTAATTTGTGTTATTTCACAATTAATTCATTTAAAATAATATACAGTATATTTGCGGCATGTTCCAGAGTGGAAGATACTATCAGTATCGCCCTGGTGTAAGACCACCATTCAGAATTGAAACGTTGCTTGAAAATGGCTTTAGCCGTGTTTAGTGACCAGATCTGAATAGCCAGGTACTTCCCAACCTTCCTCTTCCCCCCACCTCCTTCCCCTCCCCACTACCTTCAGCCTCACAACATACCCCAATTGGGGATGCCATAGTCTCACTGGCTCCAGACGGGAGCAGTTGAGATTCATGTGCGGTATTCACTGTAAAAAAAAAAAAAAAATAGATAATGTTTTATATTTTTGAATGTAGCTATTACTTTGTGGTTATCCATTATAAAAAAATGAAAGAATACAACTTTGTATAAACCACTTAAAAAATGTGCAAATCCGACCGGTTTCGGAACAAACGTTCCTTCGTCAGGGAAAGCTTATACTAATTTGACAGTTTAGAACAATGTTTTATTTTACCATAATAAAACATTGTTCTAAACTGTCAAATTAGTATAAGCTTTCCCTGACGAAGGAACGTTTGTTCCGAAACCGGTCGGATTTGCACATTTTTTAAGTGGTTTATACAAAGTTGTATTGTTTCATTTTTTTAGATAATGTTTTGATTGCATTATCCTTGATCTCGTCTAAAAATACTCGTCTAATAAATATTCCGATTATTATTAAATCAGAAGTTGATTCATAAAGGGGGTAAAATAAATACAAAGGTACCAGTCCATAATGTTAAGGTACCAGTCCTGATGTATGGCAGTGAGGAGTGAGGCATGGAACTGTCAGAGGAAGGATGAAAGTACACTAAACGCTGCAGAAATGAGATCCCTAAGGCGTATGTGTGGTAAAACCGTGTGAGAAATGTGGAGATTGGCAGATAATGCAAATAATGCAAATAAACGTAATGAGTAAGGTTAGGAAATGGACCCATAGATGAATTGGAGATATAGAGCAAATGAACGAAGAAATGAGTGTAAGGAGAATGGTAGAAATAAGACAAGGACGCCCGAGGAAGACATTCATGTCGATAGTCAGAATGACAGAAGGAGAGGTACGTATGAGACGATGTATGATTATGAATGAAAGGGGAACTGAGCTGTCTAGAGTTTCTAGGGGTTTCTCCTCTCTGCCTACTCCTGCGGGGAAACGTTAGTTAGTTAGTTTTAAAAAGATTACATAAATATTTCTCTTGGACTAGAAGTGGTATAAGGTGATTTGTGTGTTATAAAACCTTAACAAATTTAAAAAAAAACTTTATCGTAGAGAGCAAACACTTTGTGGCTTGACATTATATAGAATGAAACAAGTACTTTGTTTAAAAACCACTTTATTTTTTTATTTATATTTGTCGACCGGTTTCGGTTGAACTCAACCTTCTTCAGGACAATAAACATATAAACAGTTTATATGTTTATTGTCCTGAAGAAGGTTGAGTTCAACCGAAACCGGTCAATATATATAAATAAAAATAAAGTGGTTTTTAAACAAAGTATTTGTTTCATTCTATAAAAAAACTTTGATAATTCGGAATACTGAGAAAACATATTATGAAGATTATATCTTATAAGACCTTTCCTCCATTGTAAAATGCTATAAATTATGATGAATAATAATGATGGTTGAATAGATGAATCAATTTATTAACGGATCAACGAGACAAGGAATCAAATAATCATCCAGTCAACGCATCAATGAATCAAGGAATTAACAAAGAAACTCGAATAAATAAAGAATCAGCTATCAATCAGTGAATTATTTATTTATTTATTTACACATATACGGCACAACACGTGCCATTAACATAATTGACATACTTATATAGCACAACAACATGAAGAATAACAGTATAAATGTTAGTAAAATTTAAAATAAAAAAATTAACAAATCCTGGATTATGTTAACCGATATGATAAATTTTACAAATACCTATGATTTCTAGTGCATTAATAGTTTTAGAGTGAAGTATTGGTAGGCATATTATGTTTATATGATGTATTATATTTACGTGGTACTAGCAAACAAATTAATTCTAACGCATCTTTTGTATGAAGCCAGATTACCAGCGGCGTGATCATTAATCGATGAAACAAAAATCAATCAGTAATCAGTCACTGAACCAACAATCAATCAATGAAACAATAAAAAAACAGCAATCAATGAAACAATAAAAAAAACAGCAATCAGAATCAATAAACTTTTTTTTCTTTTTCTACGCAGGAAACCTTGATGCCTCCCGTATAATGTTTATTTTTAAATATTTGGTTTTAACCTTCATCCACATACTATCTGCGTGTACAAATTACTTTATTTACATGTAATTACGTGTATTTCTTATTTACTGAATACAAGTTAATTCTGGCCCACAAATTAATTTGATACAGATCCTTGGTCGCCTTGAGTGATGGATTATTTGTACAAAATTACACATAATTGTAATTATTAGCTTTGTGGTGTCCTACAAAATCAATATTGACTGTCGTAAATCAATATTTGGAAATTAATCTCAATACAGATAATATATATTTCAGCCCAGGTCAATTCAAGGAATTATAACGGAAAATATGGAGACATTGATGACGGATGTGGCTTGTATTTGAACTTACAAACAACTATTCTATTTATTATCTTCATTTTTGTGGTTTCCTTCTGGTGCCCTTTTTCTCTTTTTAATATGAGTCCCAACTGCCCTCAACCAGCTGGAGTCAGTGTGACTATGGCATTTCAATTGAAATATGTTGTGAGGCTGAAGGTAGTGGGGAGAGGAGGAGATCGGGAAGAGGAATGTGAGAAAGTACCTTTTTTCTGGGAAAGTACGATTCCCTCAGGGCCTATGTCATCTTTGGGGATGCTGTGTGGAGGGTTTTTTTAAGGAAAGGAAGGAAAGGAGAGTTCTGGGAAGGAAGAGGGTTTAAGGGGTGGGTAGAAATCTGGGGTTCAGTGTGTCCTTGTCATCCGCCTCCAAGACCTAGACAAACCTCGTCCCATGAACCCGGGCACCCCTGCTAAATCACCAAACGTACTTAAACAGAGAAAACTGTCAAACGGACTGCTCGTTTCTGCGCGTGCAACAGTTTTACAGATATTTGGGGGTTCCATTCCCGAGACGGTTGCCGAAATCGGTTGACGGGTGCACTGCAACATATTTTTATTTCATTTTTTCACATTAGCTCCACACTGGAGGCCTTGAGAAAAATATTACCCTTAGAGCCTATATCACATTTGGTGATGCTATGCGAAGGGTATTTTGAGGAAAGGAAATAAATGAAGTTCTGGGAAGGAAAAATGTGTCAGTGTGTCCGGGGGTGACAGACAAATGAATCCATCCCTCCCACTGCGGTGCAGGGGGATGTTCCAAGAGAGTCCTGCTGGAGAGGTCGAAAGGTCTCCCTCAACCATCTCTCCCGATCCGGCCTGCCACGCAGCCGACTGGCAGATTCATCCACAGCCAAGACCCGGACAAACCTCACATCATTAACCCGGGCTTCCAAAATACTCCCAAACCGAGGACACTGTCTACTAATAAATGCAGCACTAATGGCATCCACAGTCTTTTTGACATACCTGTTATGTGCTTATGAATGAAATATTGTTGAAATGAATGGCATACCAATTTTGTAAAAAAAAATACATTTAATTAATTCTAATTAAGCAATTTTATTTAAATCACACTTCCAATTTTTGATTTAGGGCCCATCGCACTTGGTTTTTTGTACTACAGATCGTAAATACTTAACGATCATGTTCAATGTGTCAGGAAACCAATAAAAATAAAACTATTAAAAAATATATGTCGGTACTTAAAGGTTCCAAGATATTTGGAATCATTTAATAAAGTTTTTCAAGTCATAAAGAATACTTGTAGGTGTATTTCCGAAACATTACATTCGGGAAAAATAATGGGAATTGGGCATTGCCCGAAACGATTAAGCTTTAGTTAATGGCTATCGGGCAATCTTTTTGTATTTTTTTATGGATGCTTAGTTATTTGTATTTCTTGAAGTGAAACTTCTTTAGCGCCGTTAGTGACTTGAAATTCGGGTGAAACGAAAGTTCGTCACAACTGAATGAGATTATTAATGTTCTCCAAAATAACCTTGAAAAAAAATCACATCTTGCGATTCTTTCAAAGACGCAAAGAAGCCATCCCCTCGTTCATAATACAATTTAATGCTCTCAAAATTTGTCTTGACAGAAGCAAATTCCTGTGATATCTTGAACGAAACCATTTCTTTGTTAAGAATATTCTGAACTAAATATACAATTTGGCTCCCCAGTTGGACAGACAAAGTATCTTTTTGTAATGTATTGTAATATATATGCATGTGTAAATAAATAAAAATAAAAATAAACAAACTCAGTTCTAAGCAAATACTCGGTTCTAATATAATGCTGTAAATTCGCACCTCGGCACCGTGCCTTCCATGGCGTAGTTGGCAAGGTGCCTGACAAGTCTCAGCGGCTAGAGAGACAGACATCAAGCGAACGGGGGTTCGAATCCTACGAAATCCAAAAAGAAACATTTTTATTTTGTGAAATCAATATCCAATCTTCAAACCACTTTAAAAAAAAAACAAGCAAAAGAAAAGAAAGCGACATCTAGCGACTTTCTAGTTTCACTTCTACCGCGTGTGAATTACACATTCTGATTTTTTTTACATTAGCTCCACACAAGAGGTCCTGAGTAAAAAAATTCCCTAAGGCCCATGTCATCTTTGGGTAAGCTGTGTGGAAGGACTTTTTAGGGAAAGTAAAGAGAGGAAGTTCTGTGAAGGAAAAGCGTATGAGGGATGGGTGGGAATCTGGGTGTCAATATGTCCAGGAGTTACGGACGCACGAATACGTACCTTCCACGATGCAAGGAGATGCGATGGGTCGATTTAATTTGAGTCAGTTTATCAGCTTAAGTGCTACCAACAATTTCAATTTTCTCTCAACGTCTAGTCTCTAGAACTCTAGATGATCTAGATCTATCTAGACCTAGCAATCTGTCGAGAAAATCAGAAGGATTTAATGGAGAATAAGACTCAAACTCTCGTATAAACTTTCTTTTGCACGTTATCTATATATATATATATATATATATATATATATATATATATATATATATATATATATATATATATATATATAAGGTGCAAAATATGCTTGCTTGGGGATATTTAATATATGAGATGTCTATGCGTTGCCAAACCATTCCCCTATTGCGATGAAACTTTGGGGATTTAATATGCGTATGTCCGCGATGGTTTCTATATACAATAGTGAGCTCTGGTGTCATGAAATTATGCGTTGCTAAGCCGTTCATCCGATTGCGATGAAAATGTTTCTATATATTTACGGTGAGCTCTGGCATTATGATTTGTATAAAAAAATTGCAATAGGTGGCATGCGAGCTGTTTTAAAACTGAATGTACCGGGACTGAATGTATGAAATGTGGGAGGGGGAGGGAATTGGGTATAGGGAAGGCGGAGAAGTCGGAGTGGGAACGCGTGAGCGGAAGGCGACGTGGGAGAGGATGGGGAGGCGGAAGGAGAACGGGTCGAATGGGAAAGGACACGCAGGGAGAAACAATTTCTTTATTAAATGGCATAGCAACGCTTGCCGGGAACTAGCTAGTAATATTATAAAACTGATTAAAAGGCATAGATAATTGTGTGAACAAATAAAAGGAGTGTGCTTTAGACCACACGACTGAAGTAAAACTTAACTAACTTATATCTCCCTCTAAACTTCCGTTCGCCTCGCCCGACCGTACGCCTCGCCCGAACACACTTTTCTTATGAAATAAACTACATATCATATTCAAACTTGCAAATTTATCCAGTAAATAAAATCACCTCGTGAGGAATTAGGTATGTATTTGGTGTTGCAATATTGTAATAAGTTTGTTAAGAACTAACATACTAATTTTTAATCACTTACGAAAATTAATGCATTCGTATAGTATCAACTATCCACGCCCAAAACTTTGCTCCATTTCTTTGACCATGACGAAAGACTTCGTCATCGGTGTCGATATAAAAAAAAACCATCAACATATTATTAATATGTGTAACACAATGAAAAACATAAACGATGATAAGTTATTGCCACAAGAAACAATCTACCCACTCATTTTTTGAGATTAAATCGATATTTCAAAATTCCACAGCTCATGGTAATAAATAACGTAACTAATAAATCGATTAATAACGCTCCTAAATAGATGGAAAATATCTACAGCCTTACTTAAAAACCCCGTGAAAATTTTATTCAATTGACAAATGGCCGCGGATGTGAAAACTAAACAACTTTAAAAAAATTGTAAAAAGATATATACACTGCTTACACAGCCTGGGGGGGTAGTTTATTTGTTATGTACGACTGTTGTATTATAATTTCTGAACGAATTTCCAACGTATATTTTAAAATAAATGTCTTGTATATTTCTTATTTTTGAAGATGTCGTAAAAGCATTTACCTTTGTAGAAACTAAATAGAATTGCCTTTTAGATTTTTGTATCTGTAATATACGATCGTGTTTGAAAATTACAGTATTTTAAGTTTCAACATGAAAAATTAAAAAAAAAAAAACAGCTGACTGTAAACATATTATATTAAATGGTCGAAAAATTTAGGAAAATTCAAAATTAAAAAAATACAGTCCTCTTACTTTATGAATTTGGAAGAAAACTGTCACTTCACTTTTTATCTCGTTCATACAATTAAAAAGGATAAAAAAATATAACAATATTTCCGAAAAAATAACTGAAAAAATCTGACATTTTGGATTCATTTTTACGCAATGTATTTATTTACACATGCATAAGGCTTTTACATTATTAAATAATATAACTTTTATGGAACTTTTATTAAATTCACGCGCAAAAAGTCATTAAAATTTTTTTTCAGAAATAACCTAAAACCTTTCGTTAACGAAACTAAATCATCAACAAAACATTATTTAAAGGACTAAAACTGAAAAAAAATAACGCCAACATTGGTAATTATGTTGAATTACACTAATATCACAGTGACTTGATCATTTAAAACAAAAATAATCTTCAAAAACATAAAATTAACTGCAAGTAAAATTCAACATGTCAAACATTGTTTTACCGCCGAGTCTATAAAACAAGATGGCCGCGGCGCCTGCGCAGATCTATGTGACATTCAAGGGGACCAACATAAAAATCATAAAATACGTGATATTGTTATTAGTAGCCATGTAAAAACGCAGTGCACCGCGCAAGCAACAAATATGCAGTTGAACCAAGGGCGGATCCAGGGGGGGGGTTATGACCCCCACCCCCTGGGCTGGGTCCAGGACCTAGATGGACCTACTTTTTACTTGTATCTATGTATTATCAAAATTAAATTATAACTTCTTGTGACTGGACCACGACTATGTGACCCCCCCTGGCGCCAAAATTGGATCCGCCCTTGAGTTGAACGATCGTTAAGGCGTTTTGTTATTAGTAAGGCTGTTATAATTTATAGCTTTTACCCGCGGCTTCGCTCGCATGGTTTTAGGGGGAAATCCATACATATATATAAATCAAAATATGCTAGTTTCTGGGTTTGTAGTTCCCGGCATGCGTTGCTACGCCATTTAATAAAGATATTGTTTCTCCCTGCGTGTCCTTTCCCTTCGTCCCATTCTTCTACCGCATCTCCTTCCTCTCACGCGTTCCCACTCTGACTTCTCCGCTTTTCCTCTCACCACTCCCCTCTCCCGCTTCCCCCGTCCCACAAACCCCCCTCCCGATTTCCCATCCCACATCCCGCATTCCATACATTCAGTCCCTGTACATTCAGTTTTCAAACAGCTCGCATGCCATTTATTACAATTTTTTTGTACAAATTACATATTGTCAGAGCTCACCAGTATATATTTATAGAAACCTTTGTTAACGTGCTCACAACACCTCACCAAAGTTCCATCGTAATCGGATAAACGGTTCAGCAATGCATAATTTCATACTGCCAAAGCTAAAAAAAAAAAAAACTTACTTTCACACCTCATATTGACAATATCATTTCTAGATCTATGAAAATGCTAGGATTTATCAAACGAAACCGTAAACATTTTAAAAATCCCACATCAAAAATAACGCTGTACAATTCCTTCACCCGCAACGTGTTGGAGTACGCAAGTGCTGTATGGAGTCCAACCTACAAAGTTCATATTCAGCGAATAGAGCAGGTTCAAAAACATTTTATGTACCAAATGGCGTATTTCGATAGGCGAGCTCGATCACTTCCTCACTACACTGATAGACTAAAATTCTACAAGTACGCACCCTTGAACAGAGAAGACTAAATACAGATCTAAATTTTAATTTCATAATTGTTAATGGTTTAATAAACTGCCCTTTTCTACTTCATCAAATCAGGTTCAATGTTCCTGGAATTGGTTCACGACTGGTAAATTATGTTCCGTTAAATATTAAAAAATATCGAACTAAGCTGGGGTATGACTCAGCTTTATCGAGAATGTGCCGTAATTTCAATGAGGCTTATAAAAAACATTCGATTAATTTGACAATGTCAACATTGGCCAACTTCAAATCATCTCCTTTAAAGCTCCCTATTACGTTGTTCTATAAACTTATGAACCTATAGACTCATTGTTCTAAAAACTTGTTAACCTTGTAAAACTTGTTAATTATTATTTTGTAATGTGTGTGTGAATGAATGTAATGTATATGTAAGTTTTATATTATCAATGTTGTGTTTGTCTTTAATTAGTGATAGCATCAACCATGTTCAGTGTAATTGTATCTATGAAAGCTCTGATGTAAATCACTGTTGACAAACCTAATAAAAAATTTAAAAATTTAAAAAATTTAAAAAAGCTTACTATTGTATAAAGAAACCCTCGCGGGCATGCACACTGCACACATCAATTCCCCAAAGTTTCATCAAATCGGTTTAGCAACGCATAGCGGACATACAAACAGTTTTAGATTTTTATATATATAGAAGATAGATAGCTACTGGCAAGTTCCCAGCACGCGTTGCAATGCCAATTAAATAAAGAAATTATTTCTCCCTGCGTGTTCTTTCTCATGAGTTCCCATTCCCGCCCTAGTTCTCTTCCCGCGTCCCCTTTTTGTCCAGCATTCCCCTTCCACCTTCCCTGTCTTCCACCCTCCCCCCCCCCCCCTCATCCAATCGTTCCCCTCCCGGATTCCCTTGTCCTTCCCACCGTCCCTCTCTGCCGCTAAACTAAATGAATTGCGCACATTTTTCAAACAACTGGCATGTCACCTATTTATTTACCAGAATATATACAGAAACCTTCGCATATGTGCGTACAACAACTCATCAAAGTTTTAACGCAATCGGAAGAATTGTGTAAGAAACAATTTCATAACGCCAGAACTCACCATACAAAAAATGACCAAAGTTTCATCTCAATCGGTTGAATGGTTTAGAAATGCATAAGCGACAAATAAAGACACGTTCATTATCGTCTTGAATTTTAACGACTCGTCGCTAATCGAGGCACTGCTGAAATCTAGCTGCATTCGGCCGGCGTGCTCTAAGGCTCTAGCGGTAAGCCTCTTGACTACGTCGCGGGATAGAGTTCCAGCGTGGGCAAATAAATTCTCTTTGATTAATTTGTATTATTTCACAATTAATTTATTTAAAATAATATATAGTATATTTCGGCAATAATAATATATCGGCACGTTCCAGAGTTGAAGATACTCTCAGTGTCGCCCTGGTGTAAAACCACCATTCAGAAATGAAACGTTGCTTGAAATGGCTTTAGCCGTGTTTTACTTTTAATGGAGACTATGGAGTCTCACTGGCTCCAGACGGGAGCAGCTGGGACTCTTGTGAGGTATTCACATTAAAAATAAATTCCGGAAGAATTCCTGAATGTATAGCTACTAAATAGTGACAGATTTGTCAATAGAATCAAGGGTTATTTTTCCATCCTCTTCTTAGGTTATCCAAGCAATAACGTACATTTTCAATTTATTAGACACTAACTAACTAACCATCACGCCGTTTCCCCATAGGGGTAGGCAGAGAGGATGGACCGCCAAACAACTCGATCTTGGCACACACTCCTTGTCTCGTTCACATTCATATATCGTCTCATACATGCTCTTCTATTATTTCGACTCTTCACATGGCCCGCTCAAGTATCTGATTCACTTGGTCGTGCCATGTCTTCCTCGGGCGTCCCCGACTTCTTCTACCATTCACATTTGCGTCATATATTCTCCTTACACTCCTTTCCTCGTTCATTCATATATTAGATATATTAATTACAATAATTGTTAGGTACATGAAACGTCAAACGTATTTTGTAAACCTCTAAAATAATAAACCTAAAAGTGTGATAAAAAGTGAAGTAGACCATTACAATCAGTGCAGTCCTGCGCAGTTTTGAACGCGCTATCGACGGGTGTTATGTCTTCTAATTTTTCCACACGAAAATATCAAAATATGTGTTTTTGAAAAATATAAAACGGTACGCCAAAGTTCACAGTTTAATTTTTTCAAAGAAAAAACACTGCTATTTTCTGAAGACTGGTGGAAGTAAAATTAAATAAAAGTTAATAAAAGTGAACAATCCAGTTACGGTGTTTTTTATTTTAAAAAAGTTAAACAAGTTTCAAAAACATTTTAGTGCGACAATAAAGATAATCAGTGACTCGACGCGCTATCCGCGTGAACCGTCACACAAATAAATACGAGTGTTCTTCACGGGTTTCCGAACAGAGCCCGTGGCCTTGTGGGCCAACGCGTCGGAACTGCTTTTTGCCCGAAGTAACAGAATAACTGCCGCGTTCGGTTCGAAACTCACACCGGCAAAATTTTTTTTATTTTTTATTTATTGAAATTTCTTTTGTTTTTAATAAACCATGTAAATTCAATTACCACACATCCGAAGGAGTGAACAAATCTAAATATGGAGGAATTTATAGAAGACATAAGAACTGATATTAATAAAATAACAACTGTTAAAGACTCTAAAATAAAACAAAGTTTAGAAAACAATATTAAAAAGCTGGAAGAAGCGATAAAATGCGAACATTTAAAACTACAAAATAAAATAATTCAATTGCAAGAACAAATAATTCAAAATAATGAAAATTACTGCCAAAAATTAGAAAAAATAATTACAACAAATCAAAATGTTAAAACATACGCTGAAGTTAGTGCGCAACACAAATCCCCGGTATTATATCCCATCATTATAAGCTCAAAAAACGAAGAAGAAGATATCAAGGAAATAATAACTAAGAACGTAAAGATTTCTAAAACTGGCGTTGGTATTGCTAGCATCAGAAAAACATCGAAAAACCAACTTATTATCAACCTTAACAAAGAAGAAGACAGGATCAAGACAAAAAACGAAATTGAAAAAATGAACCTTGAAGGAATTAACGTGGGTGAATTAAAGAAGAAAAGTCCGTGTATGATCTTCAAAGGAATCGACGAGAACTACAATAAAGAAGAATTTTTAAATGACTTAATCCTACAAAACGAAGACATAAACATGTTAAATGTAGAAGAAAAAATCAAAATAAAAGGAATAATCAACATTAAAAAATATAAACATATTAACATTATTATCGAATGTAACGGAGACATTAGAAACTTACTACTAAAAAAAAAAAAGTAAACCTGGGTTTCTCCCAAATTAAAGTGGAAGACTGTAACCCGTTAATGCAATGCTACCATTGCCAGAAATATGGCCACACAGCTACGCGCTGTCTAAGAATAAACGAAAAACCAATTTGCCCTCACTGCGCTGGTGATCACGGACTCAAAGACTGTCAAAACAAAAATGAAGTGCATCAACTGCACAACTAACAACCTATTTAAAAAGAGTTCTTATCCAACAAATCATAAAGCCAACAACGAAGAATGCAAACAACGCATAAAAATGTTACAATTTGCAAAGGAACGAATCGATTACAACTAAACATGGATGATTACATTACAAAAAAAATCGACCAAAACTACAACATTACAGAAGAAATATGCGAAAACGTTAACGAAATTAACAAATGGTGTCATAATACTGATTCCGTTTTTCTAGTGCTAAACATGAACATAAGAAGCCTTTCAAGAAATCTAGATGAATTATTAATAAACATTAATAATTTAAACACACCACCGGTGTGCATAGGGTTAACTGAAACACACTGCAACAGCGATCAATACATAAGTGCGCTACCCAACTACCGAGGAATTGCAACCAAAATATCTATAAACAAAAATAGTGGAATAATTATGTTCGTACGCGACGATTGTGAAGTGTTAAACACAGAAGAAGTGAACATTGAATTTGTAAACTGCTTAAAAATAGATATCAAATTTAAAAATTGTATTTATAGAATTATAACAATATACCGTACACACAAATCAAATATAACGAATTTTACAAACGAACTTTATCTATACCTGAATAAATTAACAAAGATTTTTACGATTGTATGTGGAGACTTTAACATAAATATTTCTAATAACCATAATTCAATTGAAAAAGATAACTTCTTGAACATGATGACTCATCACAACTTCAAATCGTGCATTAATAACTATACCCGAGAAGTACCAAATCAAACGCCATCTTGTCTAGACCATATTTGGTGTAATGTAAACCTGAATTACATAAAAAATGTCAAATCTACGATTTGGAAGATAAACATAACCGATCATCACGCAACACTTTTTAAATATGAAACTAAAAATAAAAACAAAAACATACATAAAGTAAGTACCACAAAAACCACATTAAGCTACCAACTATTAGAAAAATCACTCTCAACAGAAAAATGGACTGAAGTAATAAACAGTAAGTGCGCTAATGAATGTGCATATTTTTTTGAAAAAAAATTATCAGAACACATTTTAAATGCCTCTGAAATTAAAAACTTGCATCAAAACTCAAAAACAAAAAAAATTAAACCCTGGATCACTAACGGATTAGTAAAAGCAGTTAGAAAAAAAAATAAACTTTTCAAACTAGCTCATCAACCGAATGCTAAAAAATCAATTATTTCATATTATAAAAAATATAAAAACATATTAACAACTTTAATTCGAAAAACGAAAAATAGCTACTACTCCCAACAAATTATAGAGGCCAAAAATAATAATAAAAAAATTTGGACTACAATAAACGAAATAATAAATAAAAATAAAAAGAGAAGTTGTATATCCGAAATTTCAGATGGGAAAAAAACGTACAATGTCCAACTCGACACTAAAAAATGCTGTAATATTTTAAACAACTATTTTGTAAGTGTTGGAAAAAATCTGGCAAATGCTATACAAACATCTCCCAACAATAATAAAAATAATCCCCACACTACCCAACACCAATATAATAATTTCAACAAAATAACAGAAACTGATGTTGGAAAAGTTATCGATGATTTAAAGGGGGGCTCTGCTCCCGGTTATGACAACATAGATGTAAACATATTAAAAACAATGAAACAATATCTAATTTGCCCATTAACGCATATAATAAATACAAGCCTTATAAAAGGTGTATTTCCAAATAATTACAAAAGAACAATAATAACACCAATATATAAAGCAGACTGCCCAAAAGACCCACAAAATTACCGCCCTATATCCCTTTTATCTAATATATCAAAAATATTCGAAAAAATTGTAAAAAACCAAATCTGGACCTTCTTAGAACAACATCACATTATAAATTCTAAACAGTATGGTTTCAAAAAAAACACCAGCACCCATGATGCCATTGCGAAAATAACAAACTATATATATACCGCCCTAGACTCAAATGAAAAATGCATTGGAATATTTATTGACCTAAAAAAAGCATTTGATAGTATATCTCATACTAACTTAATAAAAAAAATCAAATCAATTGGAATAAATGGACTGGTGCTATCCTGGATTATAAGCTTTTTGGAAAATAGACCACAACAAGTAAAATTATTAAATGAACTAAGTGATTCCGAAAGTAGTAACTTCTCAATACCACAAGGCACAGTTCTGGGACCACTTTTGTTCATATTATATGTAAATGATATATTTGAAGTTGCTAAATACGGGGAAATTATCTCATATGCAGATGACACAGTGCTTCTTCTAAAAGCAAACACATGGTTAGAACTGAATAAAAAGGCTAACATAGACATAAATGAATTAAAAACATGGTTTGACGATAACCTACTAACATTAAACTCTAAAAAAACACATTACATACCATTTTTCATTAAAAAACCAAACACGCCGTATGAAATAAACATAAGGATCCATTCTGCACCACACACTCAACAACACCACTGTAACTTATTGTCTACTAATATTGAAATGAAAACTTCAACCAAATATCTAGGAATCACTATTGACCAATGTCTAAAATGGATACCGCATATAACCATTCTAAAAAACAGAGTACGAAAATTGACATATATTTTTAGCTGTTTGAGACACATTCTAAGTAAAGAACTACTGAGAATGACGTACTTCGCATTCTGTCAATCCATAATCCAATATGGTATAATAGGATGGGGTGGCGCCTATAAAACTCACACACAATCTCTTTACATTGCGCAAAAACTAATAATTAAAATAATATTAAAAAAACCTTTTCTATATCCATCTGAACTCATATTCAAAGAATTTAAAGTCAGAAAATTAAATACTCTCTTCCTGTATCATTCAACCTTACAAGTTTACAAAGAGGATATCCTAAACAAATCCATACCCTTCAAAAACACAGTTAATCTCAGGCAAAAATACATGTTACCAATTCCCATTTGTAAAAAAACTTTGGGTCAACAAAACTATAAATACTTAGGAACAAATTTCTTTAATAAATTACCAGAAAATATAAGATCCCTTAAGGACAGTTTCAAAAATTTCAAAACACAATTAAAAAAATATACTGAAAACCTTAACTAAAAAAAAAAAATAATAATAATAATTAAAAAAATATATACATATACACACATATGTTTCTCTTATTCTTAATATAAACTAAATTTAAAAATATATATATATCAAAATAACCTAACAAATAATACTTCCTCCTGTACACACAAGCATTTGCTTATTATGGGAGTACATTTAAAAAAAAATATGTATATTTGTATTTAAAATATTGTATTAAGTTTTTTCTTTTTTATATACTTTCATTATATTTATGTATCTATTGTATGTACTGTACCAAAATAAATAAATAAAAAATTTAAAAAAAAAAAAAAAAAATTCGCTCTACATGCCCAAACCATCTGAGCGTCCCTTTCTTAATCTTACTCATTACGCTTACATCATCAGCCTTGCATTCTTCGCGGATCTCCACATTTCTCACACGATCGTACATGGTTTTACCACACATACGCCTCAGGGATCTCATTTCTACAGCATTCAGTCTAAACACGATTTATTTATTTAAAAAGTTTGAGTTTACTATTCAGTACTTGAGCCTGTCAATACTTACTGAATATAATATACATATATGTTATCCGAGTTTTTTTACTGTAGCTAATATTTGTTTGTTCATTTATTAATATTTTGGATAAGCTACCGGGAGGATGGTGAAATCAATTTTATAAAAAATATGTATTACGTTTTTAAAAATCAATTGATATCAATCTAGAACGTGTAACAAAAATCAAATACTTGGGTATTATTTTTGACAGTAATTTAAACTAGAAAGAACATATTATCACTACAGCAAACAAACTTCGAAAATCTATATACCTTTATAGACAAACTCGCAACTTTCTTAACCTGAACCAACTCAAAATAATTTACTATGCACTATGTCAATCTCTAATCTAGTATGGTATCATAGCCTGGGGAGGAGCAAACGCTGCCGCCATTGATCCGATCTCTAAAGCCCAGAAACTAATTATAAAGATTATTCCAAAACTACCGATCACAAGCAGTTCGGATGAAATCTTTAGGAGAATCGGTGTTTTGGACATTAGGCAACTTTATGCCAAAAATATACTAATTTATCTATTCAAACATAGAACTGTTTTTGACAATATCTAAACTGTTCGTGATACGAGAACCAAAGGGCAAAATCTCTTACTTATCCCTTTCGCCAAAACAACGTTTGGTCAAAGAAACTTCAGGTACTTTGCAACAAAACTTTATAATACACTTCCACTGACCATTAGACAGCACACTAATCACGTAAAATGCAAAACAGATACCAAGTTTTGGATCACTACCAAAGACAGATCATATATCAACAATATTTTTAGAACCTCCTAATGCATGTCAACCCATTGATACGATGCTGATTGTCCTTGTACTTTTACTCTAAATGTAAATAACATTGTTGTTGTTATCCTTTATAAACTATTTATGTTAAAATGCGCCTGCTCTCAACACAGGAACTCCTAGTGAGACAGGCACAGCACAATTACCTATGTAAGATAAAAAAACTAAGATTAAATAATAATATAAATTTTAAATAAATGAAGACAATATAAGCGAAACTCAATTGAAAATCTGGAAACAGAAAAATCAGAAAAACATATTGACACCTCCTGGGTTCGAGTCCCAGAGGTGTCAATATGTTTTTCTGATTTTTCTGTTTCCAGATTTTCAATTGAGTTTCGCTTATATTGTCTTAATTTATTTAAAATATTACAATTTACAAATTACAAAGTTAAAAATAAAATAATATAAATGTTTTTATTATCATTATTTTTATTATAATCCAATTGTATTGCTTAGACACCCAAAGAAATTGAAAATGTACATACCTAGATTGATTCCTATTATGCCTTAGTACAATCTTGACTTTCTTACAATATTGTATGCTGGGGATCCTGTCTAAAGTCCAACGTAGAGCCACTAAATATTGCTCATAAATTAATTCTTAAAGTCATGTACAAAAAAAAAATTCGTTATCCATCGAAACTACTGTACAAGGAATCTAATGTTATGTGTATAAAACAGCTGTACATCTCTAAAATAATTTATAGATTTTTATCAATACTTATTCTGCAGAAAGAACCCAACAAATCCATACCACTAGAATTGGCTCAACAATGAACTTTGTCGCAATAAGTACTAAAACATCTTTTGGCCAAAGAAACTATTTATATCAGGCTCCACTTATGTTTAATATTCTGCCAGATTACATTAAGTCTTCCAATTCATTAGCTCTAAATTTTAAAAATATGTTTAGATTTTTGTGTTGTCAGAGGATTGGCATATTATTTTTTAAATACCTAATAAGATTTTTTATTTTAAAATTATAAGTTTTTTTTTTAATAATATTCATATTTTAAATAATAAGATTTTTTTATGTAACTAGATTTTATTTGAGTTCCATTTGTCAAAATCGGAGTGTCACCCTAGTTGTTTTGAACTACCTTTATTTCTTGGTGGGTATAGTAATTGAGGATTTGTTTTATGGTCTATATTGTTACAAATTACCCATCTGGTCACCAATATAATATTGTTATTTCTACTTTCTGCATATAATATTTTAGTGTTTTGGATGTAGTGTTTTGTATTTTAGTGATTTGTGTGTAAATGCATCACTCAAATTTATGAATGTTAACCTCAATACAGGCTGCTAGTCCTAGTGAGGTTAATATTTTTTAATGTAAAAAAAAAAAAATTGAGCATATTAATGAAAAATATAAAAATTGTCTGTAATATAAAAATAAACTCAGTTATAATAACGCTAAATGCTTTTGTGTTTCGGACAATGCTACATACCTATATATTGTTTGAGGAAAAAAATTGAAATATAGATCGCATTGAATTGGTTACTTTGCCTGAGGTAATTTTATGTATTTTTTATCCGGTCTGCATGTTAATACTTTCTATTGTAATGTGTGAGGGGCATTCGATAAAACTGTTAAAGTACTCAAAATCTTTTCTTTATTTAATATTCCCTTAAATATTTCTTATCTGAAACAGCGTTAGGAGGCGGGATGGGTACGCCGCCCGGGAACCTTTATTGGATAACCAACGGTAACCGACGAGTTCATCGAAAATCAATTCATCGAAAGCAAATTCATCGAAAACGAGTTCATCGAAAATCAATTCATCGAAAATCAATTCATCGAATGATTAATTCATCGAATCACCAATTCATCGAAAAACTTTTTTGTGTAGATATTAGAGCTGTCAAAATTAAATACCCAAAAAGGTCTGTTTAACTGAGTTAAATGTGTTTAGCAACTGTCAGTTTCGTAGTGCCAATGTAAAATTTATAGGTTATCTCTTCGATTTCCGATTGTCTGATACTGCAAAAAAGGGATATCTAAGGAATGGTGACTGTAAGCGACGTTTCCCGCCACTCACATAGACTGTAAAATAGGGGTGCTGGGTAGTCCTGGGTAGCCGCCAAGATGCTCGTCAATAACGCCCCGGTAATGGCCCACAAGAGGAAGAGGCAGCGTCCAAAAGGGGGGGCAGAAATGAAATCCAAGTTTTCAAGTCAAGTCCGGGAAGAGGTCCTTAGGTCAGGCAGAAGAGGCGGAGAAGTGCTTGAGACGGTACCAGATCGAGTTTGTCAAGTGCGTGTGTGCGTTGGAAACGCTTCTTGTCGAATGCTACTGATGAATGCTCGATGTTCCCGGGGTACCTCTGTATTTATAGCCAGCCCCCTGCCCTTGCCGCCGGCGCGGGTGGGCTCGAACCTTTTGCCCATTTTCCCGGCGGTTCGAGTTTTGGCGGGCTATAACCTCTGCTGTGTGCTACACAGCAGAGTTCTCTGTTGTCTCAGCTCTTCCCCTTATCCTTCTCTTATGTCTGACCCCCACGACCTCTCCCCTAGTAATTTATTTAATTTTATTATGGCATGTCAAATAACTTTCATTGGGGTCCCTGCACCCACATTTTGTCAGGGAAACTTAAATATCTAAGTCATCATTAATTATACATTTTCCAGAGATATCTATTCACATAAAGGAGAGTCCGGTCTATCTGTCCATATCATTTATTCGGTGACAGATTAGACCGAACTCCCATAATTTGACAAAACATTCGGAGCCTTTCGTGTATTTCCGATTCAAAAATACCTACTCCCCCAGACGGAGCGTTCCTATTGGTCCGCCCGGTGGGTAGGTGAGGGGAATGGTAGGAAGCCGTGCCTGCCCGTCCACGCGGGGGGATTTCACCCCCGGCCAAGACGACCAGGAGGAGCCCGTTCTTGGGGCAAAGGAACACCTACTCCCCCGGACGGAGCGTTCCTATCGGTCCGTCCGGTGGGTAGGTGGTAGGGGAAGGGTAGGAAGCCGTGCCCGCCCGTCCACGCGGGGGGATTTCACCCCCGGCCAAGACGACCAGGAGGAGCCCGTTCTTGGGGCAAAGGGAACTGGTCTTTATTCAAACAGGGTACATTTTAATTGTGAACATAATTATTAGCATATTATTTGCCTCTAACCCTTAATCCTACGTTATTTAAAGAGACGAGGACGGCCTGTGAGGGAACTCATCCTCGTCTTCGTCTACAAAATATATTTAATCTTTCTTAAAAATAAAGGAAGAAGATGTCCGGAAGGGAATCTTCTTTCCCTCGTCGACACGTCCGGTACAGTGACCAGACAACTCATAATGAAACCAACTCATAAACAACTCAGAAAGGTCATTAAGAGTGATGATAAAAAAATATTTAAAAATTGGTTAAATAGGTTAAGTTAGGTTAGGTTGGGTTAGGTTAGGTTAGGTTAGGTTAGATTAGGTTGGGTTAGGTTAGGTTAGGTTAGGTTAGGTTAGGTTAGGTCAGGTTAGGTTAGGTTAGGTTAGTTAGGTTGACCAATGCTTTTTTAACTTCTCGGACCGCTCGGCGTTTCTCTCAAATATCAACAAAATATATTCAAAAAATATATTTACAAAATATTTTCCATGAATTGGCGATTCGATGAATTGATCATTCGATGAATTGATCATTCGATGAATTGGTTTTCAATAAACTCGTTTTCGATGAACTTGCTTTCGATGAATTGATTTTCGATGAATTCGTTTTCGATGAACTCGTCGTGAACCATAAGCAACACCTCTGCCATAGGTCACCCCAAGTGGCTCGCTACGTTTGGTGATTTAGCAGGGGTACCCGGGTTCATGGGGTGAGGTTTGGAGGCGGATGACCAGGACCCACTGAACCCCAGATTCCTACCCACCCCTTAAACCCTTTTCCTTCCCAGAACTCTCCTCTCCTTCCTTTCCTTAAAAAAACCCTCCACACAGCATCCTTAAAGATGATATAGGGCCTGAGGGAAACTATTTTCCTCAGGGCCTCATGTGTGGAGCTCACGTAAAAAAAAAAATAAAAATAAAAAAAAAAGCCGTTCAAATTGAAAAGATAAGAATTTCATTAAAAGTTGAACTGTTGACTACTAGTATCTACTTGTTCAATACATTAACGGTGGGTCGACGGAAGCTACGTAAGCGATACATACAAAATGCTTGAATTTGTTCTTCGTAATGCGAGATCATTTACTAATCGAATATATTACACTTGTCTGCATCCTGGAATATAGCTCCATTATTTGGGCCCCTTCTGAACAAAACCATGTCCTAGAAATAAAAATATTAACTTACACTAGGTCCCTAACGCGTATAGATACTCGTGTGAGATCCCACGTGCTTTTTTATGCTGCGAAAGCGACAACTTCTGGGTATCAGAATGCACCATTAAACAGCGTAATTAACTGCTTAACGATTCTCCATTGAGAATCGACATCTTTCAATCGTTCAATGTCACCTACAGAGAGTTCAGTAAATATCTTTTGACATACGTCACAACATAGAAAATCTGCCCTCATGCACACATTTTTTTTAAATTTTGTAATCTTTTCCATAATATTTTAATGGATAACTGTTTTATGGAGAACCTGAAAAAATAAATATCTGAACTACTTACAATCCACACATTTTCTGAGGAAATAGATGCTTCAGAACCACACTGGCCACATACGTCGCAACATGTAGCCAGTGGGATTCTGAGGCATCTATTTCCATATAAAATATATGGAGTGTAAGTAGTCCGGATATCGTAGGGTGACGCTTACGTAGCGTACGTTGTTGTTCAAAGTTTGTACTGCAGTCGCAATTATCAGAAGAAATGTCTAGAAATTAAAGAACTTACTTTTACACTTTTTTTATAGTGACAAAATTTCTCAGCATCATTTTTGACAAATATCAAAATTCTAAATCGACATTTCTCTTAATTTCCGAAAAAGCAAAATTTATCAAAAAATGATCTCTAACGATTTTTGTCCGGATTATTTAGGCAATCTCAACTCAACATACCACGTCAATTTCGTCATGAAATATGTAGGCGTGAAGTATTTATTTAAAGTTGAAAAATAAGATAAAACTCTAACTTGTTTGTTACTTTGAATATTCAGTTGTAAAAAATAATCCATAGTAGCAAGGTAGATGGTCCTAAATAAAAATTACAATGATAATAATAATTAATCAAAATTAATTAATTAAAATCTATTTGTACGTTTTGAACGCTCCTTCTTAATGGTAAGTTTTTTTCTTGAATACGAAAGACAGCCTTGCCCACGTAATTATTTTCATTGTAACTGGAAATTGGTAATATATTTTATTTATCAAAATATTTAATACTATTTATCGATTCCTATCATTAATTGACCTGGTTCTTGAACCGACTAATTTAATTATGCGCTGGAAACTTCTGTAAACATTATACAGGGTGTTAGGGGACGTACTTCACTTACTTTAACCAGTGATTTCCGACATTTCGATGATCGATGAACCGGTGGATGCAAATTTAGCCACTAGTTGTTATAGTAGTTTGTCTAGTTTGTAGTTAGAAGTAAGATTGCAGAAATGTATTGTAAGTTTGTACCTGAGGTGATCTTCCACAAAAACGACGCCATACAAGTCATCCAAATATTATTATAATTATTTGGAGTAAAAAATGTAAATGATATTTTGGTCTCCGGTGACATTTCGATGTTTTTTTTTTAGTAAAAACATTAAAAAATTGTTAGGGGCGGGGTAGCTGGTTGGTGGTCACTCGGCTGAGTGACCAGTGACGATAAAAGTGGAAAAAAATTATTCCGTTTGATAGTGCGCCCCATTGTTGAATTTGGCAGCCCGCTCTGGTCTGGAGCCCCAAAATACCTGAAAAACCCTTGAATTTGTGTAGAAACGGGCGTTCCGCTTAACAGATTTCCTGATCTTAAAAAGCGATTTAGAGTAAAAGTACAAGGACAATCAGCATCGTATCAATGGGTTGACATGCATTAGGAGGTTCTAAAAATATTGTTGATATATGATCTGTCTTTGGTAGTGATCCAAAACTTGGTATCTGTTTTGCATTTTACGTGATTAGTGTGCTGTCTAATGGTCAGTGGAAGTGTATTATAAAGTTTTGTTGCAAAGTACCTGAAGTTTCTTTGACCAAACGTTGTTTTGGCGAAAGGGATAAGTAAGAGATTTTGCCCTTTGGTTCTCGTATCACGAACAGTTTAGATATTGTCAAAAACAGTTCTATGTTTGAATAGATAAATTAGTATATTTTTGGCATAAAGTTGCCTAATGTCCAAAACACCGATTCTCCTAAAGATTTCATCCGAACTGCTTGTGATCGGTAGTTTTAGAATAATCTTTATAATTAGTTTCTGGGCTTTAGAGATCGGATCAATGGCGGCAGCGTTTGCTCCTCCCCAGGCTATGATACCATACTAGATTAGAGATTGACATAGTGCATAGTAAATTATTTTGAGTTGGTTCAGGTTAAGAAAGTTGCGAGTTTGTCTATAAAGGTATATAGATTTTCGAAGTTTGTTTGCTGTAGTGATAATATGTTCTTTCTAGTTTAAATTACTGTCAAAAATAATACCCAAGTATTTGATTTTTGTTACACGTTCTAGATTGATATCAATTGATTTTTAAAAACGTAATACATATTTTTTATAAAATTGATTTCACCATCCTCCCGGTAGCTTATCCAAAATATTAATAAATGAACAAACAAATATTAGCTACAGTAAAAAAACTCGGATAACATATATGTATATTATATTCAGTAAGTATTGACAGGCTCAAGTACTGAATAGTAAACTCAAACTTTTTAAATAAATAAATCGTGTTTAGACTGAATGCTGTAGAAATGAGATCCCTGAGGCGTATGTGTGGTAAAACCATGTACGATCGTGTGAGAAATGTGGAGATCCGCGAAGAATGCAAGGCTGATGATGTAAGCGTAATGAGTAAGATTAAGAAAGGGACGCTCAGATGGTTTGGGCATGTAGAGCGAATTTTTTTTTTTTTTTTTTAAATTTTTTATTTATTTATTTTGGTACAGTACATACAATAGATACATAAATATAATGAAAGTATATAAAAAAGAAAAAACTTAATACAATATTTTAAATACAAATATACATATTTTTTTTTAAATGTACTCCCATAATAAGCAAATGCTTGTGTGTACAGGAGGAAGTATTATTTGTTAGGTTATTTTGATATATATATATTTTTAAATTTAGTTTATATTAAGAATAAGAGAAACATATGTGTGTATATGTATATATTTTTTTAATTATTATTATTATTTTTTTTTTTTAGTTAAGGTTTTCAGTATATTTTTTTAATTGTGTTTTGAAATTTTTGAAACTGTCCTTAAGGGATCTTATATTTTCTGGTAATTTATTAAAGAAATTTGTTCCTAAGTATTTATAGTTTTGTTGACCCAAAGTTTTTTTACAAATGGGAATTGGTAACATGTATTTTTGCCTGAGATTAACTGTGTTTTTGAAGGGTATGGATTTGTTTAGGATATCCTCTTTGTAAACTTGTAAGGTTGAATGATACAGGAAGAGAGTATTTAATTTTCTGACTTTAAATTCTTTGAATATGAGTTCAGATGGATATAGAAAAGGTTTTTTTAATATTATTTTAATTATTAGTTTTTGCGCAATGTAAAGAGATTGTGTGTGAGTTTTATAGGCGCCACCCCATCCTATTATACCATATTGGATTATGGATTGACAGAATGCGAAGTACGTCATTCTCAGTAGTTCTTTACTTAGAATGTGTCTCAAACAGCTAAAAATATATGTCAATTTTCGTACTCTGTTTTTTAGAATGGTTATATGCGGTATCCATTTTAGACATTGGTCAATAGTGATTCCTAGATATTTGGTTGAAGTTTTCATTTCAATATTAGTAGACAATAAGTTACAGTGGTGTTGTTGAGTGTGTGGTGCAGAATGGATCCTTATGTTTATTTCATACGGCGTGTTTGGTTTTTTAATGAAAAATGGTATGTAATGTGTTTTTTTAGAGTTTAATGTTAGTAGGTTATCGTCAAACCATGTTTTTAATTCATTTATGTCTATGTTAGCCTTTTTATTCAGTTCTAACCATGTGTTTGCTTTTAGAAGAAGCACTGTGTCATCTGCATATGAGATAATTTCCCCGTATTTAGCAACTTCAAATATATCATTTACATATAATATGAACAAAAGTGGTCCCAGAACTGTGCCTTGTGGTATTGAGAAGTTACTACTTTCGGAATCACTTAGTTCATTTAATAATTTTACTTGTTGTGGTCTATTTTCCAAAAAGCTTATAATCCAGGATAGCACCAGTCCATTTATTCCAATTGATTTGATTTTTTTTATTAAGTTAGTATGAGATATACTATCAAATGCTTTTTTTAGGTCAATAAATATTCCAATGCATTTTTCATTTGAGTCTAGGGCGGTATATATATAGTTTGTTATTTTCGCAATGGCATCATGGGTGCTGGTGTTTTTTTTGAAACCATACTGTTTAGAATTTATAATGTGATGTTGTTCTAAGAAGGTCCAGATTTGGTTTTTTACAATTTTTTCGAATATTTTTGATATATTAGATAAAAGGGATATAGGGCGGTAATTTTGTGGGTCTTTTGGGCAGTCTGCTTTATATATTGGTGTTATTATTGTTCTTTTGTAATTATTTGGAAATACACCTTTTATAAGGCTTGTATTTATTATATGCGTTAATGGGCAAATTAGATATTGTTTCATTGTTTTTAATATGTTTACATCTATGTTGTCATAACCGGGAGCAGAGCCCCCCTTTAAATCATCGATAACTTTTCCAACATCAGTTTCTGTTATTTTGTTGAAATTATTATATTGGTGTTGGGTAGTGTGGGGATTATTTTTATTATTGTTGGGAGATGTTTGTATAGCATTTGCCAGATTTTTTCCAACACTTACAAAATAGTTGTTTAAAATATTACAGCATTTTTTAGTGTCGAGTTGGACATTGTACGTTTTTTTCCCATCTGAAATTTCGGATATACAACTTCTCTTTTTATTTTTATTTATTATTTCGTTTATTGTAGTCCAAATTTTTTTATTATTATTTTTGGCCTCTATAATTTGTTGGGAGTAGTAGCTATTTTTCGTTTTTCGAATTAAAGTTGTTAATATGTTTTTTATATTTTTTGTAATATGAAATAATTGATTTTTTAGCATTCGGTTGATGAGCTAGTTTGAAAAGTTTATTTTTTTTTCTAACTGCTTTTACTAATCCGTTAGTGATCCAGGGTTTAATTTTTTTTGTTTTTGAGTTTTGATGCAAGTTTTTAATTTCAGAGGCATTTAAAATGTGTTCTGATAATTTTTTTTCAAAAAAATATGCACATTCATTAGCGCACTTACTGTTTATTACTTCAGTCCATTTTTCTGTTGAGAGTGATTTTTCTAATAGTTGGTAGCTTAATGTGGTTTTTGTGGTACTTACTTTATGTATGTTTTTGTTTTTATTTTTAGTTTCATATTTAAAAAGTGTTGCGTGATGATCGGTTATGTTTATCTTCCAAATCGTAGATTTGACATTTTTTATGTAATTCAGGTTTACATTACACCAAATATGGTCTAGACAAGATGGCGTTTGATTTGGTACTTCTCGGGTATAGTTATTAATGCACGATTTGAAGTTGTGATGAGTCATCATGTTCAAGAAGTTATCTTTTTCAATTGAATTATGGTTATTAGAAATATTTATGTTAAAGTCTCCACATACAATCGTAAAAATCTTTGTTAATTTATTCAGGTATAGATAAAGTTCGTTTGTAAAATTCGTTATATTTGATTTGTGTGTACGGTATATTGTTATAATTCTATAAATACAATTTTTAAATTTGATATCTATTTTTAAGCAGTTTACAAATTCAATGTTCACTTCTTCTGTGTTTAACACTTCACAATCGTCGCGTACGAACATAATTATTCCACTATTTTTGTTTATAGATATTTTGGTTGCAATTCCTCGGTAGTTGGGTAGCGCACTTATGTATTGATCGCTGTTGCAGTGTGTTTCAGTTAACCCTATGCACACCGGTGGTGTGTTTAAATTATTAATGTTTATTAATAATTCATCTAGATTTCTTGAAAGGCTTCTTATGTTCATGTTTAGCACTAGAAAAACGGAATCAGTATTATGACACCATTTGTTAATTTCGTTAACGTTTTCGCATATTTCTTCTGTAATGTTGTAGTTTTGGTCGATTTTTTTTGTAATGTAATCATCCATGTTTAGTTGTAATCGATTCGTTCCTTTGCAAATTGTAACATTTTTATGCGTTGTTTGCATTCTTCGTTGTTGGCTTTATGATTTGTTGGATAAGAACTCTTTTTAAATAGGTTGTTAGTTGTGCAGTTGATGCACTTCATTTTTGTTTTGACAGTCTTTGAGTCCGTGATCACCAGCGCAGTGAGGGCAAATTGGTTTTTCGTTTATTCTTAGACAGCGCGTAGCTGTGTGGCCATATTTCTGGCAATGGTAGCATTGCATTAACGGGTTACAGTCTTCCACTTTAATTTGGGAGAAACCCAGGTTTACTTTTTTTTTTTTAGTAGTAAGTTTCTAATGTCTCCGTTACATTCGATAATAATGTTAATATGTTTATATTTTTTAATGTTGATTATTCCTTTTATTTTGATTTTTTCTTCTACATTTAACATGTTTATGTCTTCGTTTTGTAGGATTAAGTCATTTAAAAATTCTTCTTTATTGTAGTTCTCGTCGATTCCTTTGAAGATCATACACGGACTTTTCTTCTTTAATTCACCCACGTTAATTCCTTCAAGGTTCATTTTTTCAATTTCGTTTTTTGTCTTGATCCTGTCTTCTTCTTTGTTAAGGTTGATAATAAGTTGGTTTTTCGATGTTTTTCTGATGCTAGCAATACCAACGCCAGTTTTAGAAATCTTTACGTTCTTAGTTATTATTTCCTTGATATCTTCTTCTTCGTTTTTTGAGCTTATAATGATGGGATATAATACCGGGGATTTGTGTTGCGCACTAACTTCAGCGTATGTTTTAACATTTTGATTTGTTGTAATTATTTTTTCTAATTTTTGGCAGTAATTTTCATTATTTTGAATTATTTGTTCTTGCAATTGAATTATTTTATTTTGTAGTTTTAAATGTTCGCATTTTATCGCTTCTTCCAGCTTTTTAATATTGTTTTCTAAACTTTGTTTTATTTTAGAGTCTTTAACAGTTGTTATTTTATTAATATCAGTTCTTATGTCTTCTATAAATTCCTCCATATTTAGATTTGTTCACTCCTTCGGATGTGTGGTAATTGAATTTACATGGTTTATTAAAAACAAAAGAAATTTCAATAAATAAAAAATAAAAAAAATTTTGCCGGTGTGAGTTTCGAACCGAACGCGGCAGTTATTCTGTTACTTCGGGCAAAAAGCAGTTCCGACGCGTTGGCCCACAAGGCCACGGGCTCTGTTCGGAAACCCGTGAAGAACACTCGTATTTATTTGTGTGACGGTTCACGCGGATAGCGCGTCGAGTCACTGATTATCTTTATTGTCGCACTAAAATGTTTTTGAAACTTGTTTAACTTTTTTAAAATAAAAAACACCGTAACTGGATTGTTCACTTTTATTAACTTTTATTTAATTTTACTTCCACCAGTCTTCAGAAAATAGCAGTGTTTTTTCTTTGAAAAAATTAAACTGTGAACTTTGGCGTACCGTTTTATATTTTTCAAAAACACATATTTTGATATTTTCGTGTGGAAAAATTAGAAGACATAACACCCGTCGATAGCGCGTTCAAAACTGCGCAGGACTGCACTGATTGTAATGGTCTACTTCACTTTTTATCACACTTTTAGGTTTATTATTTTAGAGGTTTACAAAATACGTTTGACGTTTCATGTACCTAACAATTATTGTAATTAATATATCTAATATATGAATGAACGAGGAAAGGAGTGTAAGGAGAATATATGACGCAAATGTGAATGGTAGAAGAAGTCGGGGACGCCCGAGGAAGACATGGCACGACCAAGTGAATCAGATACTTGAGCGGGCCATGTGAAGAGTCGAAATAATAGAAGAGCATGTATGAGACGATATATGAATGTGAACGAGACAAGGAGTGTGTGCCAAGATCGAGTTGTTTGGCGGTCCATCCTCTCTGCCTACCCCTATGGGGAAACGGCGTGATGGTTAGTTAGTTAGTGTCTAATAAATTGAAAATGTACGTTATTGCTTGGATAACCTAAGAAGAGGATGGAAAAATAACCCTTGATTCTATTGACAAATCTGTCACTATTTAGTAGCTATACATTCAGGAATTCTTCCGGAATTTATTTTTAATGTGAATACCTCACAAGAGTCCCAGCTGCTCCCGTCTGGAGCCAGTGAGACTCCATAGTCTCCATTAAAAGTAAAACACGGCTAAAGCCATTTCAAGCAACGTTTCATTTCTGAATGGTGGTTTTACACCAGGGCGACACTGAGAGTATCTTCAACTCTGGAACGTGCCGATATATTATTATTGCCGAAATATACTATATATTATTTTAAATAAATTAATTGTGAAATAATACAAATTAATCAAAGAGAATTTATTTGCCAACGCTGGAACTCTATCCCGCGACGTAGTCAAGAGGCTTACCGCTAGAGCCTTAGAGCACGCCGGCCGAATGCAGCTAGATTTCAGCAGTGCCTCGATTAGCGACGAGTCGTTAAAATTCAAGACGATAATGAACGTGTCTTTATTTGTCGCTTATGCATTTCTAAACCATTCAACCGATTGAGATGAAACTTTGGTCATTTTTTGTATGGTGAGTTCTGGCGTTATGAAATTGTTTCTTACACAATTCTTCCGATTGCGTTAAAACTTTGATGAGTTGTTGTACGCACATATGCGAAGGTTTCTGTATATATTCTGGTAAATAAATAGGTGACATGCCAGTTGTTTGAAAAATGTGCGCAATTCATTTAGTTTAGCGGCAGAGAGGGACGGTGGGAAGGACAAGGGAATCCGGGAGGGGAACGATTGGATGAGGGGGGGGGGGGGAGGGTGGAAGACAGGGAAGGTGGAAGGGGAATGCTGGACAAAAAGGGGACGCGGGAAGAGAACTAGGGCGGGAATGGGAACTCATGAGAAAGAACACGCAGGGAGAAATAATTTCTTTATTTAATTGGCATTGCAACGCGTGCTGGGAACTTGCCAGTAGCTATCTATCTTCTATATATATAAAAATCTAAAACTGTTTGTATGTCCGCTATGCGTTGCTAAACCGATTTGATGAAACTTTGGGGAATTGATGTGTGCAGTGTGCATGCCCGCGAGGGTTTCTTTATACAATAGTAAGCTTTTTTAAATTTTTTAAATTTTTAAATTTTTTATTAGGTTTGTCAACAGTGATTTACATCAGAGCTTTCATAGATACAATTACACTGAACATGGTTGATGCTATCACTAATTAAAGACAAACACAACATTGATAATATAAAACTTACATATACATTACATTCATTCACACACACATTACAAAATAATAATTAACAAGTTTTACAAGGTTAACAAGTTTTTAGAACAATGAGTCTATAGGTTCATAAGTTTATAGAACAACGTAATAGGGAGCTTTAAAGGAGATGATTTGAAGTTGGCCAATGTTGACATTGTCAAATTAATCGAATGTTTTTTATAAGCCTCATTGAAATTACGGCACATTCTCGATAAAGCTGAGTCATACCCCAGCTTAGTTCGATATTTTTTAATATTTAACGGAACATAATTTACCAGTCGTGAACCAATTCCAGGAACATTGAACCTGATTTGATGAAGTAGAAAAGGGCAGTTTATTAAACCATTAACAATTATGAAATTAAAATTTAGATCTGTATTTAGTCTTCTCTGTTCAAGGGTGCGTACTTGTAGAATTTTAGTCTATCAGTGTAGTGAGGAAGTGATCGAGCTCGCCTATCGAAATACGCCAGGTGGTACATAAAATGTTTTTGAACCTGCTCTATTCGCTGAATATGAACTTTGTAGGTTGGACTCCATACAGCACTTGCGTACTCCAACACGTTGCGGGTGAAGGAATTGTACAGCGTTATTTTTGATGTGGGATTTTTAAAATGTTTACGGTTTCGTTTGATAAATCCTAGCATTTTCATAGATCTAGAAATGATATTGTCAATATGAGGTGTGAAAGTAAGTTTTTTTTTTTTTTAGCTTTGGCAGTATGAAATTATGCATTGCTGAACCGTTTATCCGATTACGATGGAACTTTGGTGAGGTGTTGTGAGCACGTTAACAAAGGTTTCTATAAATATATACTGGTGAGCTCTGACAATATGTAATTTGTACAAAAAAATTGTAATAAATGGCATGCGAGCTGTTTGAAAACTGAATGTACAGGGACTGAATGTATGGAATGCGGGATGTGGGATGGGAAATCGGGAGGGGGGTTTGTGGGACGGGGGAAGCGGGAGAGGGGAGTGGTGAGAGGAAAAGCGGAGAAGTCAGAGTGGGAACGCGTGAGAGGAAGGAGATGCGGTAGAAGAATGGGACGAAGGGAAAGGACACGCAGGGAGAAACAATATCTTTATTAAATGGCGTAGCAACGCATGCCGGGAACTACAAACCCAGAAACTAGCATATTTTGATTTATATATATGTATGGATTTCCCCCTAAAACCATGCGAGCGAAGCCGCGGGTAAAAGCTATAAATTATAACAGCCTTACTAATAACAAAACGCCTTAACGATCGTTCAACTCAAGGGCGGATCCAATTTTGGCGCCAGGGGGGGTCACATAGTCGTGGTCCAGTCACAAGAAGTTATAATTTAATTTTGATAATACATAGATACAAGTAAAAAGTAGGTCCATCTAGGTCCTGGACCCAGCCCAGGGGGTGGGGGTCATAACCCCCCCCCCGGGATCCGCCCTTGGTTCAACTGCATATTTGTTGCTTGCGCGGTGCACTGCGTTTTTACATGGCTACTAATAACAATATCACGTATTTTATGATTTTTATGTTGGTCCCCTTGAATGTCACATAGATCTGCGCAGGCGCCGCGGCCATCTTGTTTTATAGACTCGGCGGTAAAACAATGTTTGACATGTTGAATTTTACTTGCAGTTAATTTTATGTTTTTGAAGATTATTTTTGTTTTAAATGATCAAGTCACTGTGATATTAGTGTAATTCAACATAATTACCAATGTTGGCGTTATTTTTTTTCAGTTTTAGTCCTTTAAATAATGTTTTGTTGATGATTTAGTTTCGTTAACGAAAGGTTTTAGGTTATTTCTGAAAAAAAATTTTAATGACTTTTTGCGCGTGAATTTAATAAAAGTTCCATAAAAGTTATATTATTTAATAATGTAAAAGCCTTATGCATGTGTAAATAAATACATTGCGTAAAAATGAATCCAAAATGTCAGATTTTTTCAGTTATTTTTTCGGAAATATTGTTATATTTTTTTATCCTTTTTAATTGTATGAACGAGATAAAAAGTGAAGTGACAGTTTTCTTCCAAATTCATAAAGTAAGAGGACTGTATTTTTTTAATTTTGAATTTTCCTAAATTTTTCGACCATTTAATATAATATGTTTACAGTCAGCTGTTTTTTTTTTTTTAATTTTTCATGTTGAAACTTAAAATACTGTAATTTTCAAACACGATCGTATATTACAGATACAAAAATCTAAAAGGCAATTCTATTTAGTTTCTACAAAGGTAAATGCTTTTACGACATCTTCAAAAATAAGAAATATACAAGACATTTATTTTAAAATATACGTTGGAAATTCGTTCAGAAATTATAATACAACAGTCGTACATAACAAATAAACTACCCCCCCAGGCTGTGTAAGCAGTGTATATATCTTTTTACAATTTTTTTAAAGTTGTTTAGTTTTCACATCCGCGGCCATTTGTCAATTGAATAAAATTTTCACGGGGTTTTTAAGTAAGGCTGTAGATATTTTCCATCTATTTAGGAGCGTTATTAATCGATTTATTAGTTACGTTATTTATTACCATGAGCTGTGGAATTTTGAAATATCGATTTAATCTCAAAAAATGAGTGGGTAGATTGTTTCTTGTGGCAATAACTTATCATCGTTTATGTTTTTCATTGTGTTACACATATTAATAATATGTTGATGGTTTTTTTTTATATCGACACCGATGACGAAGTCTTTCGTCATGGTCAAAGAAATGGAGCAAAGTTTTGGGCGTGGATAGTTGATACTATACGAATGCATTAATTTTCGTAAGTGATTAAAAATTAGTATGTTAGTTCTTAACAAACTTATTACAATATTGCAACACCAAATACATACCTAATTCCTCACGAGGTGATTTTATTTACTGGATAAATTTGCAAGTTTGAATATGATATGTAGTTTATTTCATAAGAAAAGTGTGTTCGGGCGAGGCGTACGGTCGGGCGAGGCGAACGGAAGTTTAGAGGGAGATATAAGTTAGTTAAGTTTTACTTCAGTCGTGTGGTCTAAAGCACACTCCTTTTATTTGTTCACACAATTATCTATGCCTTTTAATCAGTTTTATAATATTACTAGCTAGTTCCCGGCAAGCGTTGCTATGCCATTTAATAAAGAAATTGTTTCTCCCTGCGTGTCCTTTCCCATTCGACCCGTTCTCCTTCCGCCTCCCCATCCTCTCCCACGTCGCCTTCCGCTCACGCGTTCCCACTCCGACTTCTCCGCCTTCCCTATACCCAATTCCCTCCCCCTCCCACATTTCATACATTCAGTCCCGGTACATTCAGTTTTAAAACAGCTCGCATGCCACCTATTGCAATTTTTCCGGATTCAAACGTCAAGAAATTCAATTTTCTTTTGGGAGACATCAACGCATGTGAAAGGCTTAAGGATGAGTTGATGCCAGCCTGTTAAATTTCGTCCCCTCTCCCTCCCCTTGGTTGTGGTCCTTGCTGCGACTGTAGTGGGTGGCTGGGGGTGGGGGGTCGGGTGGCCACGGTATAAAAGCCGTCCGTCCTTTGGGAAAATCACATTAACACAAAGAGCGGTGGTGAGTTCTGATTGTTCAGCAGCACTACGGGCTTGTGAAGGATATTTTACATTAGAAGAGAGAAGAAACGCAACGGAAAAATGAATTTCGCGGTGAGTTTCAAAACCAAAAAAAAATACTTAAAAAATAATAAAAAAAAGTTTTTAACTTTTTGAGTTTTTGTGATCAAATCTAAGTGTGTCAAGTGCAAGCGACCTAACATTGGCCTTTGGAGAAAGGGGCAAAGTTCACAAAGGGGTTGTTTAAATCTCAGTGATACTGGCTGTACCGCTTTTTGACGAAGTGCCCGGCTTGCACTTGCCATGCTGTGACGTGATCGATATATATTTTCAGTGAAAGTGAATTGTTTTAGTCTTTGTGTTTTATAATGGCGGTCAAAACTGTGCGTTCTTTTGTTTTAATTTAGTTCATTTGTATGTTCAATGTTCAATGTATACATATATATTTTTTTATTTTAATATTTTTATATTCACTATTCTTAGGGACTAAGAATGGCTTATTTATTTAAAATACGCTCTTAGAGCTTTTATATTTAAATAATTTATGGTAACCTAACTTATTTATGATCAAATAATCGTATATAAAGAAATTATACAAATAATTGCATTTCGATGAGTATAGTGGGTTAAATGAGAGAACAATACAATGGTCCCGAGAACAGTGTCAGATGTGCGATTTTATAATTTTGCAGTTTCGTTTCTGCATTTTTACTGTTTTTGAAATCAAGATATATAGTTTTATTTTGATATTTGGCATTTGATTTCATTCAAAATTCGGAAAATACAGACTTTTAAATCAACAAAATAAGCCAACAGAACGATTTACAATTTTTAGCAGAACCGACATTGTTCTTCGAAAACGTCGAATATGTCACTGTGTTCTATAGGTTACTGCTACAAACGATTTGTATATCTTAATTTTATCAACATAAACGATTTGAATAGGTTAAATAAACAATTTACTTAAAAATAATTAATCTTTGGATTCCATAACGCATTTTAAATAAGAGAAAACACACTTATAATTCATCACAATTCAATTGAAATTATAAAAAAAATGTTATTACGGAAAAGTTTTTATCAGACGACCTTCAATGTTCCCATATTAATCTTCCGTGTTTTCACACATATTTACTTAAAATTAATATTATTTAATACGTTTAATGTAATTACCACACATAATAAACATATATTAATTGATTTCATTAATAATTAATGAACGTTAAGTTGCTATAAACGGTATTTTCGCTGTTTGTTTCGTTATACAAGTAGGCTCTACATTTCCATATTCCATTCACGGATTTGGTTCCGACAGAATTAATTAAGTTAATTGCCGTATAATTTTAACACTTTGGCTGAGTTTCATTATGCTGTGATTTGTTTTAAGATACGAATAGAACTTTGCAAATAAACTACATTAGAGAACTTGGAGACATTTTTAGAATTTCTTAGTTGAGAGATCGCAAATCATACCTAAAATAATATAGATTGAAATGGCTTACGCTATGTATAGCTACCAAGCCAGATTAACGAGATTCTTCTGATAAAAGTAAAGGCTGTTTCTGACTATCGTAATTGGGTAAATGGTATTTTAACATCAAGTACACTTTTCTTGAATGAAATATCTATAATACCTACGTTATACAATGTTTTTTAAAGTTTTTGGTTCACTATAAAATATCCCGTTAAAAGTGTATAATATACTATGTGTGTATAAAATATAGCACAACCGCTCCCTTCTGGAGCCAATGAGACCATGGCATCCCCAATTGGGGTATGTTACGATGCAAAAAGTAGTAGGGAGGAAAATGATGAAGTACCTGACTATTCAGATCTAGTCACCAAACGTTGCCAAAGCCATTTCAAGCGATGTTTTAATTCTGAATGGTGGTCTTTCACCAAGGTGATACTGAGAGTATCTTCCACTCTGGAACGTGCCGCAAATATAGTATACATTATTTTTAATTAATTATTGATGAAATAACACAAATTAATAACTGTGATATTAAATTATAACTTGGTTATAACCACTTCTCCCACTTTTGCTTAGAAAAAATCCCTTAAATTTTCAATATTGTGATGTCAAATTGTCTAACAAAAGACTCGAAGCAAATATTGTTGTTTTTTAAATCATATTATTGTAAGTAAAACTGACAAATTTTGAAAGACGGTTGCATCAGAAAATGAGCGTGTAAATAGACTTTAGTTTGTTTCTTAGATATCGACAGAGTTTTGACCCACAATATCATAATATCTTTCTTTGAGAATATTGACCTTAGAAAGTTTATGTTCATTATCAATAAGAATTATTGTCATTGTCATGGAACAAAGGATTGGGAGACCTAGATAGATTATATCTTATCAATATCATAAGATCTTACAAATAATCATAAATGGAGTAACAATGCAATCGATCGAAGGTAAATTACTATCATAATCATAGACCAATCGTTAAAACTTTGACGAAATCAGGCGATTTTAAGTTAAGTTTGTTAAACTTTTTGACATTGTTACCGAAAAAAGGTTTGGAAAACCCAGATAGATTAAAAATGAAGTTATTTTTCCAAAATTAATTGTTCTATGTAGAATGGAGAAACAGTAAATTTGATCGTAGTAGTAATTTGAGATTTGAGATTTTCACTGCTGAAAGCAAAATCGTAATTTATTTTTGCTATATTACGCCGTATTGCACTACCTACTTCTTTAGCCAATATTTCGGACAGAATTATATTTTCCGTCATCAGGGCAGATGTGTGATAACGATTCGGATAGCATTACAGTTTAATTGCACATCTGCCTTGATGGCGAACACTGTAATGTTGTCTGAAAGGTTGGCTAATGAAGGAGGTAACGCAACACGGCATAATGCCACAAAAATAAATCAGGTCAGTAATTTATCGTCATCAATCAGGCTCCATAGTAAGCAATCAAAAAGAAGTCGAAGGTAGTTTGAAAGGGAGATATGTAAATACGATATGTTAGAGGGAGCGCGCTAAATTTAAAAAGGATAATAATTAAGCGAAAATTGTAAAAATATTTTAAAAAACACTACTCGTTAAAATAAAGCAAAAATTTCACGGCAAATGTCTTAAGTAGAATTTAAATAAATACTGTGATTGTTTTCATAACCATAATGTGTTATATAGCAGAACAAAATGAGCTTTTATTAATTTTCCGAGCTTACTTTGTAATTTTTTTCTATCGAGGAAATTTCATATAAACGCAGTTTCGGTTCAGCAAATGTATAGATATTATCTTCAAATATAACATATAATTCTTTAAGAACATAAAAACATAAAGTATTCAAGGAAAATGTGTAATAAATCGGAAAAAACTTCGGTATGCCGGCCTTAAACATTGATGAAAAAAAAGTAATTAATAAAAAATAAAATTTCATCGTTATGGAACAAAGGATCGGAGGACTTACAAGATAATATCCAATTTAAGTGAATTTAATCGCTGTTCTATCGTTAATTTATCATTAATCATTGACTACAGAAGATTAATATTAATCATACCTAATCGTACGAGTCATTCAACAGTGTTTTTCGTATATAAAGCAAGTTTCCTTATTGTTGCTATGGCATTTGAGAATGTGTCACTTAACCTTGCTTTCGTTTCCCGCCATTGGACCACGCCTGCGTAGGTACTATGCAATATTAACTTGTCTGTGCCTTATTCCTTATTACATAGATCTATGCAATATGTATTACAGACCGGTATTATAATATAACTAACAACTAACTGGTCAGTGGAAGTAACTCAGGGTCGACCGGACTATATTCCGCGTTGGTAGCTATAAAATTGAAAAAAAAATTACAATAGAATGCGGCTCGAAATTCGAAAATCGTGAGCGGCGAATTCCGATTAAAATGTTTTGTTTCTGTTACGTTTTTGTTTATGGTCTGTCGAATTTGGAGTAACCTTGTAGATATTAAAATGTATCAAGTCCAACAGAAGGCGTTTGGGCGTTTCTCGGAATGAATATTTAATATATCTTTGAAATATTTAACATTCATGCGAATGGAGCAATTTTGTTTCAGATTGCATTCGTATATGGGAAAGGAATAAATTAGTAAGAAAATTGGACAAAAGTACTGATAATGGTTAAGTAGTTTAAACGGGTCAATCAGTCGGTTTTAACATCAGAACCCCATTTTTTTTTTACTACTGTCTTATTCTTAATTTGGGTACCGCCACCCCGGAAGGCGTGTATTGGGTAACCAACACCCCTTCCATAGGTCACCCCAAGTGGTTCGCTATGTTTGGTATCTTAGCAAGGGTGCGCGGATTCATGGGGTGAGGTTTGTCTTGATCTTGGCGGTGGATGCGTCTGCCCACCTACTGCGTGGTGGGCCGGATCGAGAGAGACTGGTTGAGGGAGACCTTTAAATCTCTCCGGCTGATCTCTCTCATCCTTACGTTGTAGTGGTGAATCCACTGAATCCAGATTCCTACCCACCCCTCATACCTTTTTCCTTCCCAGAACTTCCTTTCTTCTAAAGACCCTCCACACAGCATCCTCAGGGTCTATATCAAAGGTGATATAGACCCTGAATGAATTATTTTTCGTAGGGTCTCCTGTGTGGATTTAATATAAAAAATAAATAAATTTTGAAATAAAATTTTGGGCCGGTTTAAAAATCTTTCACTGTACATTTATTTTTTGTCGATTTTAAATAAAGAGGTACTAGAATTTCAAAAAAATATTTTAATGTATGTAGTTCTATCGGTATTTTGTATTTTAGGTGTCTGAAAGATCCTCTACACAGCGTCTCCAATGATCCTGGGCGAAATTATTTTCCTGTAAAAAAAAATTTAAATCGCTTTCCAGTTACCGACGTGAAGACAATCCGTTACCGATATTAGAAGTCTTACTTATAATTTTTTGTCTTTTGTTTAGATCGTATTCCTGATGGCTCTTGCCGCCCCCGCTCTGAGCGCGCCCGCCTACAACTGGGCCGCCGCCCCCGCCAACATCGTGCTGAGCCAGGACGGTCACAACATCCTGGACACCCCCGAGGTTGCCAACGCTCGCGCCGCTCATCTGGCCGCCCTCAACCAGGCCCGCGCTGTCTCCGGACAGAACAATGGACCCGTAGACGATGGTTCTTACGACAGCAGGTGGGAACAGGACTCCTATGACGCGCCCCAGCCTCAGCAGCCCCAGTGGAACTCCGCCCCTGCCCAGCAGCAGTGGACCTCCCCCGCCTCCGCCCAGCAACAGCAGCAACAGTGGAACGCCGCCCCCGCCCAGCAGCAGTACGCCGCTCCTTCCCAGTCATGGAAGAACGGACCCCAGGCTAACATCGCCCTCTCCGCTGACGGACAGCACGTCCTGGACACCGCTGACGTAGCCAACGCCCGCGCCGCCCATCTTGCCGCCCACGCTGCCATCCAGGCTCAGGTCGCCGCCAACCCCCCGCAGCAGAAGTGGTCCGAGGCTCCCGCCCAGCAGTACTCCGCCCCCGCCCAGCAATACTCTGCCCCCGCCCAGCAGTACTCCGGTGCCGCCAAGCAACAGCAGTGGTCTGCCCCCGCCCCCGCTCCCCAGCAGTACTTCGCCCCCGCCCAGCAGTACGCCCCCGCCCCCGCTGCCCAGCAGTACTCCGGAGTAGCCGAGCAGCAGTGGAACGCCGCCCCCGCGCGTCAGACCTGGCAGGCCGCCCCCGCCCAGAACAAGTGGGCCTCTGCCCCATCTCAGATCCACCTGTCCCAGGACGGACAAAACGTGCTCGATACCCCCGATGTGGCTGCTGCCCGCGCCGCTCACCTCGCCGCCCATGCCGCCGCTAGCGCGCTGGCCGCCCCCGCCCCATCCCACAACCGTCAGTGGTAATTTCTCTATCCCCTCTTCCTTCCCGCCACTTTTTCTTTCTTCTTCTCTTCTCTGCCGCCTATAAACGTTGTGATATATAGTTAAATACGCCGGGGGTCGCTCCACCTCCTGCTGGGTCCCTTCGATCCTCTTACGAATCCTAAATCTCTAGGATTCAAATTCTTTCTTCATTCTTTAAACTTTCTCTTCTAGATGAACCCAAAGCATGGAATAACTGCTTATCAAAACGCCTTTTATTAATATTTAACTTTAGGTGGGAATAAGTGGGCCATGTTTTGGGGGCACCTAGGACGGGGGCCCTTGGAGGGCTCCTTAAACTAAAGAATTGCGGGGACTGGCGCTAGTCCGCTGGGAGCAAACTCACTATTGTATTATATTTACAACTACGACTACAAAGTCTAAAGAAATTCTACTGATCGCATAAATATTTTATGTTTATTTAATAATTATTTCGTTTTGTTCGATGTGATGTCTCTCTACTTATTATCTTAAATGTGTATAGTTATTATATATATATATTATATTACTTGTATTTTATCTATTTTTTTATTATTTGTTTTATGTTCGTACTAGTACAGTTTTCTCATATTATATTATTATTGTATATACATATTTTTTATTATTATTTTATTTTATATCGGCGCTTTTGTACTATTGTAAAATATTCCTATGAAAGAAATCGCATAAAAGTATATTAAAGCAATTTTTTATAAAAAAACATCTTTTTTACATTTCATAAACCTCCCAAAAATCATCACCATCCTCTTTATCAACAGTTGATAAAATCGTTTAACTTAAGAGACGATACCGACAGTGCTTAACTTAATAGTTCTTGATATCCGATATGTGACGATTACACCAAAACTAAACCCATAAAACCATAGTATTTCAACTAATTATTCTACTGAAATCACCTCTGAGTTTATAAACATACACATCACCACAATTTACATACCTGCTCTGGTAATGGACACTGGAACGCTACCCAAAACGTTGGCTAAGAAGAAAAAAGAAGGGTGAATGAAGCGCAGCACGGCATAATAAACCAAAAATTTTATTGTCTGTTATTCCAGTTTATATTGTTGGAAAGTTGACATTCTTCTACAATCTATGTGATCTCTCTATGGTAATCTATAACTTTTATATGGTTTAAACTTGCCCACATTCGCACAATCCATGTGCACCCATTTATGCGTCAGCAATTATTATCACACCAAATACGGTTGTGTTCTCTATACTTTTAAGGAGAGAGATAATTCTGATATTTAAAAGGGGTATTTTTATTTGTTATTGTAATGAATGTTAAGGTCGACTACCTATACTAAATATCGAATTACGAAGTAGAGATGTCGCTACATAAGCTTCACTATTTAAAATCAATGTCTAGTCACACTATTTATTTAATATGCTTAAAACAACAGAACACAAATCAGAAAAAACACCGTGACTATCGACAATAAATTGCTGCCGTTTGAAACCTGTCGTTGGTCGATGGCACTGACTTTATCACGTGATACTTCAAAAATGTATCATACGCTAAGGCCTGTACTACAGTCGGCTTTGATGAACGTGCAAATGAAGTCATGTAAGAGAGAGACGATGGCATTAAAGCGAGAAAACTATTGGCGTATACGAGTATAAAGAGTATGCACGTTTGTTAGGTATTTTTTCATTTCTCCATCCTAAAACTTCTTCTTAAGTCTGTTCCTAATTGCTGAGGATCGTGATCCCTGCTCCAACTTCCATGGTGGACAAGGCTCCTCCGCTCCTCTCGGTTCTGCGCTACGTGGAGAGCTGCGGACACCGACGTACAGGACACCAGCGATGCTTGGTTACTCCAGCCCATTGGTGATCTTCTTCTACTTCTTCTGCCTTCCACTTTGCCAGTAACTATAACTTTCTCCAAGTTGAAGTCCTCAGTTTGGCTAGCAACTTGTCCAAAGTATCTTAAAATACGTTACATGCAGATAGTTGAAAGCCTATTGCGGATGCCTGGCTCTTCCAAAATGGACACATCCCAGAGAGAACACATTGTGTTGCTTACAGTATTTTGTCTGTTATTTCGCCATCCCAATATCACTTTGTAACAGGTATTTTCCCCAAAGTCTTCGAAAACTTTCTCTTCTTTCCCACACATATTTCTTCGAGGCAAAATCGGGGAGCCGGCTAAAGGGCGCGGACTCCGGGTTTCGTCTGCGGTTTGGCCGATGGCCATGCGCATTGTCATTGGGACTACCTGGTGATTTGTGGAATATTTTCTTTTCATACATTTTATTTTCCCTATGTTATTATTGTAAATACTTGCATTATTATTTTTTTCGTTATTTCTCTTATTCCAGGCATCCTCAACCGGGCGCAGCTCTTATTTTTCTTTTTATTTCCTAACACTTTTTTTATCGGTATATAATTTTTTCTATAGATTGCAGAAGAATTATTCCACGGGCTGCCACATTTATTATTCTTTTGTATTATGTTAATGTAAGTACTTGAATACTGCTTTCTAACCCCGTATGCATGGACATTGGAGGGTCTAGAGTCGTTCAAATAAATGTAGCTTCGGTCAATAAAATAGAGTCTTGACGTGTGCGGTGAAGGAAGTAACCAAATATGTTTCCTTATAACGCCGTTGGGAAAGTGGATGTGGTCCCCTCCAATGTAACAGATATTTACACCATAAGGCAATTACATTACAGCTACTTTGTAACAGGCGAGCATTTTATGAAAAGGGTAACTTTAAGGAAAATAAATTCTACGCATATTTCTTAAATAATATCTCAATTTCAAGGGATACCTGTTTTTAATTATAGTTATTCTCACAGGAAATTGATCAACGTTAATAAACATATTTGTTGCGGTTTATAAAACCCACCTTCATTCAGCGACCTGCAATTAAATTGATATAGAATGACATCTTGCGCCAGAGACCCACAATACCAGATCTGATAGTGTTGCCATTTCGTAATAAAGGTATTAATAACCACCTTCGACACTTGAATATTTCTAAAACAGACCAACACTGGTTTCTGGTTCAACACTTAGAGTATGAATCAGTGTATTTTGTTACTCACGATGAAAATTATTTTGCAATTTGTCTATATAAAGGATTCTTGTCGCTTAGGTATTGGTGTTATTAATATGTCCAATTGGAGGTTTCTCGCGTATTCAGCGTCAGTAAGATCATTTACATTTCCATTTAGGGAACGCTGTGTACTACAATTACTGGGCTAATATATACTTCTGTGTTATTGAGCCGTGAAAACAATATATCCGTTATTGGGCGATGTATGTATTAAAATTTTGGAACCATTTTGGATAACCAAAGGATACACCTGCCATAGGTCACCCCAAGTGGTACTTTTTTGTGACCTAGCAGGGGTGCCCGGGTTCACGGGGTGAGGAATGTCTAGGTCTTAGCGCTGATGCGTTTGCTCACCTGCTGCGTGGCGTGCCAGATCGGGAGAGACTGGTTAAAGGAGACCTTTTGAACTCTCCAGCTCGACTCTTTCGAAACCATCGCCTTGCACTGCAGTGGCAGAAATGGATTCATACATGGGGATGCTGTGAAGTGGGTCTGTTTAGGGAAAGGGGAGAGAGGATGTTCCGGAGAGGAAAAGGGTATGAGAGATGGGTAGGAATCTGGATTCAATTCATTGGTTCATTCATACAAAGAAAGGCATAATATTCCATACTTTTATCAGAGTCTTAAAATTCTTTCAGTGAGTGTAATTCTGTGGTACAATATTATATTTCAGCACATAAACAACCTTTTATATATAAACAGAGTGGAATACAACCATAATACTCGTTTTAACTTTAATAAAGGACTAAAATTGTATCTAAATATGGACAAAGAACGTTAAATTACATGATTTCGAGTTCTTTAAATACGTTGCCTGCAGAAATTAAAAACTGTGCCCAAAACAAACAATTGGTGAATTTACTTGACTTGGTTTACTGAAAGAATTAATTTGTAGCTTACAATGACATATTATTCTAAAAACTTTTTTTAAAGAAAGACAAACATTCCCGGGTTACGAATAACCCAACAATGTTTGAAAATCTCCTACTACCACCACAGAAAGCCGAAAATGTTGCTTGTGTTGTGATGGAGAATTTAGCCAGCCGAGGAATCGAACACGCGACGCTCGGGTGGGACCCAAGCGGTATGCCCACTCAACCACTGACCAGTCAAAATTGTTATTTATGTTTTCATAATTTTTCTTTTCTCTATATTTCAGAAAAAAAATATATAATTGTAAAAATGTCACTTTCTCACTATAATAAGATCTTTAATGTAAAGAATCCGTTAAACAAACTGCTAAAAAGTAATTTTTCGGGCCTTTTTTGTTTTAAATTCGTAAAGTGTGTAAAATAAATAAATAAAATGTGTCCAGGATTGACGGACGTATAAATCCATCCCTCCCACTGCGATGCAAGGCGATGGATCGATAGAGTCCGGCTGTAGAGTTCTAGGTGAGGTCTCTAGACAAACCTCACCCCATGAACTCAGGCACCTCTGCTAAATCACCAAACTTTGTCACACTTGCGGTGACCTATAACAGGGGTGTTGGTTATCCGATAAACAGTTCCTGGGGGGCGGTACCCATACCCGCCTCCCAAATTTAAGCTTTACCTTAATTCAAGGATTCTATCACTGATCACTATTTTATGTTTCCTGTTTTAATTGAACTTATTTTTTATAACATGTAATATTACTAATTAAAAATAATATGTCGTCATCCTTTATTGTTAGAAATATTTATTAAGTAACCGCCTCTCATTAAATGCACGCTTTTCAATGTTATCAAGAATTCAACTTTTATTAGATGGTGCGCTCAAGGCCATTCGGAACAGAAACAAAATATGTACTTTTAAATCTTGTTTTAATCACACTGATCAATTGTACGTTTTTAATATTGTTTAATTGATCGAAAACAAAACCGGCAATAATTTTAACTAGGTTTTTTTTATTATAAATTCTGTCGGAAGTTTGGAGTTATTAAAGGCTTTTGTGTAAAGAACAGAGTGAATAGTTCGTGAATAACTACCTGAATTAATTATCTGTATGGTATTCCGGGAAAACTATACCTACAAATATGCTGATGACACTGCAATCATAGTACAAGGTAAATCCTGGAATGAAGTGTCTGAAAATGCAAATAAGTGCACGTCCATTGTCAGAGAATGGCTTAACATTGTATTTATTTATTTATTTATTATTAGTTTCAATAGCAAGGTTTGTACACGTATGTATAATGTATAGTATAAGTGTAGATTCTTTTTTTTTTCACAGACCTCCTCACTAGGATTTCCTGTTCTGAGGTGGCCTGTAGTTTTTTTTTAATATTTGTATTTGGTTATGGATTGTCTTTATATCGTCTTCATGATGTTTGTAATTTTATTATCACTTTGATCTCTCAGCCATGTTTTTACTTTTGTTTTAAATATATTCATTTCCTTTATATTTTTTATTCGATCAGGTAGAGCATTGTATAATTTCATAGCATGGAATTTATTATTTCTCTGTCCAAAAGATGTGTTCAAACTGGGAGTAACCAGGATGTTATTGCTTTCTGCCCTGGTTGAGTATTTATGTTGGGCAGTGGAGTATACATATATGTTTTTTTTCAGTTTAAATAAAATATTTTTTGAATAAAGTTTCTGTACATTGAAGACTTGAAAGTTATTAAATATTTCTTCCGTCGGTATGTATGTTTTTGCCTTTTTTGCCGGCACGCTACCGTAACCGTGAATCGTCGCAGTAATCATAAAAGCGCACAATCGATTTATTATATACTAGCTTTTACCCCTGGCTTCGCTCGCCAGGGGTAGAGCTTAGCTCGCGTGCCACCTGTTAAAGCGTGACAATCAAACACCCACAGTTTCGCATTTATAATATTAGTATAATTTTAACTATCAAAAGGATTTCCATAGTAACCTAAACAAATAATAAAATGACAGCACACGTCAAATAATTACTTATAGTTACCAAGCAACGCTTTGCTTTTCGTTTGGACACTAAAAGTATAATTAAATAATTTCATAACGCCAGAGCTTATTCATAATGCCAGAGCTTACCAATATATACAGCCTATATTACTAGCAAATAATGTAGCTTTCATTAGTGAAAGAATTTTTAAAGCCCAATCAGTATATTTTGCGTGAAAGAGTAACAAACAAACATTCACATATCCCTGCAAACTTTCGCCTTTATAACATTAATAGGATTACTATATTATAATCCTACAATTCCTAACGCAAACAGACGTTAGTGCTTATATCTATTACCTGCAGATTTATCGACAGCATCAGTAAAGATTAGTTTGGCTGATAATGTACAAGCGGTGATTGAATTCAGACGGAGTTAAACCGGAATGCCGCTCCACATAGCAAAATCTATCGTCCAATCCGTTCTAGTTCGTGATTCAATACAATGTCTAATCTAAGACAGACCTGCAAAAGGCCTAAACTCATTTCACCCGGAAAATGTTCCAAATTGAACGCCTTCAACAAGTCTAAACAATTTTTAATATTAAACCCATTAAATCGAACGTAATATCAAATGGTCGTAAAACACTGTTGTGAAAACAAGTGTTTTGTGAACATATATGTTATGTCCACAATTTTATGAAAAGTAGGGTAAACTTTACCTTGCTTTTCATAAAATTGGTCAAAAATTTCAAATTATCGAGCTTTATTATAATTATTGAACTTTTTTACGTTACGCTTCAAACAGGAAACTGATTAAAAAAATCTCTGGACCTATGTCATCTTTGGGGACGCTGTGCGGAGGGTCTTTTTAGGGAAAGAAAGGTGATGAAATTCTGCGAAGGAAAAAGGCGTGAGGGGTGAGTAGTAATCTGGGGGTCAACGTATTCAGGATTGACGAACGGATAAATCCATTCCTCCCACTGCGGTGCAAGGCGATGGGTCGAGAGAGTTCCGCTGGAGAGGTCTAAGTTAAGTCTCCCTCGTTCAGTCTCTCCCAATCCGGCCTATATGTCGGCGGCCGCGCAGTATATGTCGGCGGCCGATCGTAAAATCAGGTAGATCATAATCCGCCTAGCTACATCGTGAAGCGACTGGCAGCAGATCGTGAAGTGCATCAGGCCTGATTTTACGATTTGTCTGCGACATATACATATACTCATATATATTGTTAAGGTTGTTAATGGCGTTATGGGACTTGCTTGATTTACTTTAACCTGTGATTCCTGACAATATTTTGAGTGAACAACGCAGATGAAATTTCGGTCTCCGGTGACATTTGTTTATTTTTCAATCATTTTTTTTTCAAAACCAAACAAAAAATAATTCTTCCACACGTCATAACAGGTCACTCGAGTAACCACCCAACCCCCACCTCAACCATTTATGTTTTAAGTTGAAAAGGGGAAAAACTTCAAAATTACCACCGGAGACCAAAATTTCATTTACATTCTTACTTTAAATAATATCAGAATCAGCAGAGAGTATGTTTAGATTGAAGGCGTTTAACCAGCCAGCGGCCAAAAATCCACATTTCGTCGAAAAATGTTCTTACGATAGTACAGAGCAGTTCCAATAAAAAAAGTTTAATTATTCTCCGTACCAGCTTTTTAATATCGATTTTATTTCTTTCCAAATTTGCTTTAATTTATATCTACATCCAAAAATGCTGAAAGGCGTGATGATAAAGCTATAAAAATTATGTCCTTTTTTCTAATTTTTTTTTTTTTTCATAAGTATTTATCATTTTTCAATAATGTCGAAGCAAAATAAGATTGTAAAAAAATCTGAAATATATTAGTTTGTAAGTGCGCAAATAAAAACACAAACGAACCAATTTTCGTCAAGAAACACATGTACGTATATATTTTTCAATGATGTTATTTAAACTAAAACTAAAAATCTGAATCATGTGTTTCCCAGATAATGTATTGATTTATTTTACTACATGATTATATGATTTGAAATGGGTGTTGTATAATTCAAAATCTTTTTTGAAAATTTAACAAATCTGCCAATGACCTATGGTATAACCTTATTATACTAAAAATAAGCATTTTTTCTCAAAATTTAAAACATGCATTTACTGAATAAAAGAACAATCTTTCGTAATTTAATTTATATTTTTTTGTGGAAACGAGTCAATACGTCAAAAATCTGATTTAAAAATGACATATTTCTTGTTTTCTTTGGTTATACCCTCTTAATACATTCCGACACATATCTTCTCTACATATTATAAATTAGTGTCCTGCGCGTCATCTGTCTGTCTGTCTGTCTTTCTATCTGTTCGCAATAAACCCAAAAACTACTGAACGGATTTTCATGCGGTTTTCTCAAGTAGATGGAGTGTTTCGTGAGGAAGGTTTAGGTATATAATTTGTCAAGGATTTGTGTAAATTGGTTGAAACAACGATAATTGTTAGAAATGTCGGAAAATGTCAAGCCGCCTGGTAGCTTATATCGAAAACACTGCCTAATCCTTTGAGGTATAACAAAACTATGCATGGTGGGATATTCCTCTTTTATAGATCTAAAAAAAAGTCCACGGTGATATATGTCTATCTTTTACGGATAGCTTACTACACCCATTCTATCTACTAAAAAAATGGTACGTAAAAATGGTACATCACGTACAATGCGGTAATTGGAAAGTTATTTAGACGGATACAGTATTAATCCTTATCAACTTAAATACGTTAGTTACCTTAAGCATTTCATGCACATTATTATAATCTTTCGCACCATCTCCACGTATTATAAATAGTCTGTCTGTCTCTTCGCGATAAACTCAAAGATGGCGGTGGTTATAAAGGTTGGAAAACCATCCAGTAGATGGCGTTGTGTTTAGTTAGCCATAGCAACGCGTGGCCGGGTCAGCTAGTTTATAATAATCGAAACCTACTATACAAGCAAGTACAAAAACCTGCGAGCGTGAGTGCCTACGCGTACGTATTTTTCTAAATGTTATTGAAAAAAATATTTACTTCCCGTAATCACTAATAATAAAAAAATGTGTCGATACAGTTTCTTATAGATTTGATAAAAACTGGTTTAAAAGGCAAATTGATTAATAATAATATTCATATTATTATAAATATATTTCCGACCACACCCGAGACCTGTTTGGCATTTAATCTACCTATTTTAATGTTTTGTAAGCACCTGAACTGTTTCATTACTATTATTATATAATTCGTGATGGTGTTAGCATTTATTATTAACATCTATCTAAGGAGCATCACGTAGGGTCTATTGCATATATTTGTGTATTTGTATATTAATCTACAATGTAAAAACTTTTTAACGTTTTCTTTTTATGTATCTTGCATTTTGTCATGTATTATTCATGACATTTAATCAGTCACCTGTAAATTTTGTAATTACTAACATACCTACGAGCTTATTTCTATGCCTATCTTTCCTTAAATTTATCTGTATACCTTCTTTTTTTATGATGTTTACTAGTTATGTTTTTATAGTTTATCTTTTTTATTCAAAAAAACTGTCTCTGTATTATAAACTTGTCATGTAAAAGCCCATCAGGGCGTTGAAAATTAATAAATAAATAAAAAATTAGCCCTTCTAAGCCTTTACAATTTTATAATAGGGACAAAATGAAGTCCTCGCAAAACTCAAAACACATGGAACACGCCTAATTGCGCAGGCAATTGAAATCACAAAAGCCTCAATTAATGTTAATAAAAAAGACGCGGCTTAAAGGTAAGATATACCAGACCCGCGATAATGTATGGCTCCGAATGCTGGACTATGTACAACTCCTACTCTAGACAACTCCAAACAGCAGAAATGCGAATGCTTGGATGGTCGGCAGGAGTATTACTAAAACATAAGATTAAAAGTTCACGCATTCGTGGTAGCCTGGGTGTCACAGACATAAACAGTAAGCTGGATGAACGACAGTTGAGATGGTATGGGCACATAAGACGGAGACCACCAGACCACACAGTGAAGCAGGCAATGTCTATGGAGCTTCATCGATAGTCATCCAGAGGAAGACCGAAGAAAGGCCTGGATGAAGGGGATACTCAGAACAGAAGAAACTACAACCTGAGAACGAGAAGAGCCGACCCCAACAGCCTACCTAGGCAATGATTTGGGACAGCGCAAGGAAGAAGAAAAAGACGCGGCTGAGCTCAATAGTTCTTTTTTTTTTTTTTATTATAGCGACTATATACAAAAATTTTACATACAAAATGAAATGTGAAATTAAGTAAAAAATATTGTATTTCTTAGTCCTCCTCACTAGGGGGTCCTGTGCCGAGGAGGACTAAAGTTATTTAAATAAAGTTCATTTGTCTTCTATGTCGTTTTTAGCGTCTTCGCTAGGGTTTTCTCATTGACCTCTTTAAGCCATATTTTTATTCTTGATTTGTATTCAATTGGATTTTTTATTAGTTTTATGTCTTGGGGGAGGATGTTATGGAGTTTTGTTGCAAAGTATGTATAGTTTCTTTGTCCAAATGTGGTTTTATAACTTGGAATATTTTTTATATCATTTTTATTCGATCTAGTGTTATGCATACACGGTCTAGTAGAGGATTCATTATTTTTGAAGAGCTTCAATAATATATTTTTGGAATATATTTGTTGTACATTTGGTACGTAAAAGTTATTGAAAATTTCAGTTGAAGGCGTTCTAATTGGTACTTTCAATATGGTCTTTATGATTCCTTTTTGAATCGTATTCAGGCTGTGTAGGTACGTATTTGCAGCAGATCCCCATCCTATGATTCCATATTCAATTCGAGAATGACATAACGCATAGTAGACCTTTTTCATATCCTTTTTATTTAGCACGTTTCTTAGATTTTTGAAGAAATATATAAGGCTTGTGAGTTTTTCCGTAATACCTTTGATGTGTAGGTTCCATCTAAGATTTTCGTCAATTATTACTCCGAGATATTTTATGTTTTGTGTTTTTTCAATGACGGGGCAGTAACATTGTATATTATTTCCATGGCATTCATGTAATTTTAGTTCTAGTGATTTTATTGGTTGGCCCCTTGAGTTCATTGAAAATGTTATATATTTTGTTTTGCTTATATTAAGGGTAAGCGAGTTGATTTTAAGCCAATTTTGAAGTGCACTAAGCCCTTTTTCAGCCTCACTAAATGTATCAGTCCAATTTTCTTCTTGAAATAATAAAACAGTATCATCAGCAAAACTGATTACGTTTCCTTTAATGGTAAGGTTATTTAAATCGTTGATGTAGATAATGAACAGAATCGGTCCCAGTACACTTCCTTGAGGAACGCCATAGTTTAAAGATAGAAGTTTGCTCTTTTGTTTGCCAATTTGTACTTGTTGTTCTCGCCCTGTTATATATGACTCCAATAAGTTAATTGTTGATTCGGCCATTCCTATTTTTTTTAGTTTAGTTAGTAGTATTTTATGGTCTATTGTGTCAAAAGCTTTTTGAAGATCTATGAATAAAGCTAAACATTTTTTCCCATCATCTATGTTTTTTATGGCCATGCTTGTTAGATTTTCTATGGCATCATTGGTGCTCAGATTTTCTCTAAAACCATATTGGGATGGTGATAGTAATTTGTTTTGTTCAAGAAATTGAACAATTTGCTTCTTCATTACAGTTTCCAAGATTTTTGAAAAAGAGCTTAAGAGACTTATGGGTCGGTAGTTATATATATCCTTTTTGTTACCATTTTTATGTATGGGTATAACTGTAGCTTTTTTAAGGCATGAAGGGAATACATTTGTAGATATAGACAGATTGACCAAGTATGTCAATGGGAAGGTCAGTTCATTTTGTAGTTGTTTTATTGTTTTATTTGAGATTATGTCATTTCCCGATGATTTATTAATATTAAGGGATACAATTGCATTTCTGATTTCAGTATTGGTTACATCAGTTAACTTTAATTTATCTATCTGGTTCATATTTTCCTTTTCTTCTGGTAAAATGCTAGTTATTGGTTGTCTGATTTTCTTTGCTAATTGTGACCCTATATTAGTAAAAAATTCGTTTACGTATTCGAGAATTTTGTCCGGATGCTTTGCGAAAGAGATTTGGGTATTTTCAATTGTTAATTCCTCCATGTTCTTGTAATGGGATGATTTTGCATTTGTAATTTCATTAATGATCTTCCATAATTTGCGCGGGTCATTGTTACATTCGTCTATTTTCTTCTTATAATAATTTTCTTTGACAGTTCGTATAACATTTTTGCAAATATTTCTGTACCTTTTGTAGTATCGTTGTATAAAAATGTCACAAGGATTTAATTTAGATTTCCTATGTAATTCATCTCTTTTTCTAATGCAATTTATAACGCTTTGAGTTATCCATGGCTTAAGATGTTGGTTTTTATGCGAAATCTTTTTTTCTATTGATTTGGTATTTGATACGATGGTGTATGTTATATATTCAGTGAATTTACTCCAGGCATTATTTGCATCAAGGTTTTCCAGTAAGCTTATCCAGTTTGTATTGAGTAACTGTTGTTTTACATCATTCCATTTGGTTTCTGTCTTTTGCACGATAATTGGGTAGGGCTGCGATCTTTGTATTTTCTTTTTTGTAATAGATAAAATTGTTGTATAGTGGTCGGTTATAGTAGAGGTGAATATGATAGATTTGGTTGATTTAATAGTCTTACTGAACATGTGATCGATGCAAGATTTGTTGTCATTAGTTACACGAGTAGGTTTATTTATCATACTTTGGAGTCCATGGGAGGCCAGTGTTTGTAGATAATCAGTTCTATTGGGATGACCATTTTCTAATATGTCAATATTTATATCTCCGATAAGGAAGACATTTTTTGTGTTTTTTAGAAGATTGAGTTCATTAGAAAGCGTTTCAAGAAACTGATTAATATTAGTTGTAGCTGGTGATCGGTACAGAGCTAATATCGTGGTTTCATCACCCACTTTGATCTTTAAACAGTTTGCATTTGGGAATTTTATTTCATTGACTTCAGTTTTAATGTCATCTTTAATGTACGCTATCACACCATCATTTTTTGTGTAATTCAAATTGGTTGCATATGACGTGTAATTATTAATTTGCAAGGGTGAATATTTATCCTTTATCCAGCATTCAGTGAGGATAATTATATCTAGATTTATTTTTAGATTCTTAATTAGTATTTGAAGTTCATCGAAATTTTTGTTGATACTTCGTATATTTTTATTTAATATATTAAAATTGTTTTTAAGAGTTGACAGTTCATCTGGTTTGTTTGTAGTTATTGTTTCATTATCATTTAAAGTTGTTAAAGCCTTTGGTTCAGAAGTAATTATTGTGGTATTCATTTTCACAATATAAATTATTAAGTGGATTTAGTAATGTTTTTTTTTTTTAATATAATTTGCTAAATTATTTTTACCATATCATCTAGGTGCTTTATGTAGATAATTTTATCATCTTGTTTTTTACCGATCATAATTTTGCCTTGTTTGTACCAAACGTATTGATAATCTTTTTCCCTGGCTACTTGTTTCGTTTTCCATAATATTTCTTTATGGTACGGGCTCAATTCTTCGCCGATGTAGATAGGAGATGTCGTCAAATCCTTTATTTTATCATAATTTATTTCTTTTTTCTTTTCAAGGAGGGAATCTCTTTTTCTTTTATCTGAAAAGATCGCAAGAAGTTTTGGAGGGGCTCCATTTCGTCTGTCTGAGACTCTCGTGACGTCAGTTATATCTGTGTGTAGAAGGTGGATTCCTGCTGCGGCAGCAACTTTTTTTACAATTTCCAAAGGTTGTTCGCGGTTTTGTTGTGGAATTCCTGCTATTTCCAAACTATTTGATTTTGTTAGGGTCTCCATATCAGACAGTCTGATTTCAAGCTTTTTTATTATAATATTTTTTTCCGTTTGGTCTTTTTTAATATTCTCAAAATCTGTTTGAATTACCCGATTTAGATTATTTGAGACCTCAATTTTTTTTAATATCTCATCGTATTGAGCACTGATAAAATCAATGCTTTTAGTAGTTTCGGAAGTTTGTAAATCAATTTTTGTAAATATATCTTTTTTAAGGGTTTCAAATTTTTTATCGATGTACTCAATATCCGTATCCGTATATCGGTATCCGGTAATTGATTTCTACACCAAAACTAAAGGAAAAAAACCATTTTTAATATTTCTGTAACACCAGCACGAATTGGAGCTGACAACACATAGATAAGAGCACTCTTGGCCACAATCTTCGATTACAAATCTGCCGTGATGATGGTCACTCTAACGTCGTCCGAAACGTTGGCTAAAGAAGGAGAAAGTGCAATTCGGCATAATAACCCAAAAATTAATCAGTTGAAAACTTATTCGTTATAATTTTATAGTTAATACTTAGTATGTATCTAATCTCGTTGAATTCAATGTTTCAAAGACCGAATCATTCTGATTACGTCTAAAAGGGATCGAAATGAAAATCTAGTCTCCTTCAACGGAAGCTATTATTATTATTATTTATTTGATGCAATATTATTTACATTTTTTACATAATTCAATGATGTTGGCCTCACTGGGTGGTTTACCCGTGCTGAGGCCTCCATTTCATATACAAAATTATACACAATACATATAACTATATATATACATAATATTGGTGAAAAAAAGGAAAAAAGTAAATAACAAACATACGATTAAGATAAATTAAACTTAAAAATTAGAGATTTAGAATTAACGTAAAATTAAGAATAAATAATATTATATGGTTAAAAACGATCTCGTTATCTTCCGAACAGGCCCTCCATTGATATGCTTGGTGTAACTCTGTGACCAGCTCAGATATGGGGGCTCCATAGAAACCAGAGTTACGATAGCCTCTCAAAAACTCGGGGTACCGTAGATACTTTAATAGTGCTAACTCTGTACAAATCACAAGTGCGTCCCACGGTTGAATTTGGCAGCCACCTCTGGTCTGGAGCCCCAAAATATCTGAAAAAAAAAACATCTACTCTGCGCAGAAACGAGCTGTAATATTTAATTAAATGAAGACAATATTAAATTACAATACGAAACTCAATCGAAAATCTGGAAAAAGAAAAATCATAAAAAGATATTTGCACCCCTGGGACACGAACCCAGGACCTTTTGCGGTGCAAACAACTTTTTCTCATTTTTCTGTTTCCAGGTTTTTGATTGAGATTCGCTAATATTATTTTTATTCAATTAAATATTATGTATTATTATAATAACTCCACATAGGAAGCCCTGAGGGAAATAATTTAAATTTAATATATGTTTTCTTTGGGGATGCTGTGGCGTTTTTTGACGATAGGAAGGAGTGAACTTGTTGTAAGAGTGAAGAAACATAAATGTTGGCAAAACATTCCACAACTGAGTTATTGAGTGTTGAACAAACAACGAGTGGCAGAGCGGCCCGTTCTCAAGTAACTGAATGTAAACTTTGTACGAAAATTTGAATCATCCAAAATATTGCAAAGAATGATATTGGATTTTATAAATAATATTACAATTTGGGAAGCGGTATGGGTACCGCCGCCCTGGAAATCATTTATTGGGCAACCAACACCTCTGCCGTTGAACACCTCAGTGGTTCGCAACGTTTTGTGACTAAGCACGGGTGCCTGATACGTCTATCCACCTGCTGCGTGGCAGGCTGGATCGGAAGAGACTAGTTGAAGGAGACCTTTTGACTTCTCCAGTAGGACTCTCTCGAAGCATCCTTCCCAGAACTTCATCTCATTCGTTTTCTCTAAAGATCCTCCACACAGCATCCCCAAAGATGACGTTGGCCTTGAGAGGAATTATTTTCCACAGAGCCTCCACTGTTGAGCTAATGTAAAAAAAGATAATTTAACAAATTACTGCCATTAGCACAGTTCTTGGTCTTACCGACCAATCAATATCATTGTCTATATCTAATCAAATGGGCCATTTACACGTTGTTTTTTTTCACACCAAACCGCACATGGAAACTTTACCGGGACACATATTTATTTTATTTTTAATTTTTAACTTTATGAGTAAAACCTCAAATTGTAACATTTAAATAAATGAAGACAATATATGGTCTTCAATTATTTACATATTTATTTATTTATTTATACTGGGTTTTTACAGGTTATTCACACACATGTGAGAACAACCCAGTTATAAAAACTCAGTTATACAAATTATACAAATAAGACAAAGTAAAAATTTATATATAATCAATTATCCAAATGATACAATGATTAATTTTGGAACAGTTAGTTTAAAATAAAAATTAGATAAAATAAAACAAAAAACAATTAGAAATGGAAAATTATTAAAATTCAAAGTTTACTCAAATAACAATTAAAGGGAGACAAGATAAGAGACATAAATGATGGATACATGACAAATTAGCACAAATTTTTCAGCAATCACAGAGCATTTTTTTTAATCCATATAAATCATTGTCGATAAAAATATCTACTTCAGCACACTCTATCTTATTACATAGTCGACACATTTGGGTCAGATGGCTAAAATAGGCGATATTGTTTTTAAATGTATTCAGGTTAAACATATTATGGTCGTAAGCAATGGAAATCGGGAACATTTATATCAATGTTGCTAAGACACAATGAAGTATCAAGATGGCCGTGAATTATTTTATGTAAACACATTAGATCACTCACTTGCTTTCTGATTTTAAGTATATTAATTTTGAAGTATTCAAGTCGCATGTCATATGATCCAAGATATTCATGTAATTGACATTTAAAAGATAACAGTCTTAGCATTTTTTTAACTTATTCTACAATGTTTTCAAACTTGCAGTAACGTGGATTGCAAATGGTGCTTCCATATTCATGTTTACTTCTAATTAAGGCGTTGTAAAGGGTTAGAATTGATAGAGGATCTTTGAAAGGTTTACATATTCTATGAATAAATCCCATCATTTTAAATGTTTTGCACATAATGTCGTTAATGTGTACATCAAATATGAATTTAGATAATTAGAATATGAAATATCTTTTCTTAACCCGATCATTATTTCCATACTGTCGGTATTATTGTTTATGCTTGTATTATTTTAGTTTGGGAGGCGGGATTGGGTACCGCCGTCCCGGGAACCTTTATTGGATAACCAACACCACTGCCATAGGTCATCCCAAGTGGTTTGCTACGTTTGGTGATTTAGCAGGGGTGTCCGGGTTCATGGGGTGAGGTTTGTCTAGGCATTGGAGGCGGATGACCGGGACACACTGAACCCCAGATTCCTACCCACCCCTTAAACCCTTTTCCTTCCCAGAACTCTCCTCTCCTTCCTTTCCCCCAAAACCCTCCACACAGCATCCCCAAAGATGACATAGGCCCTGAGGGAAATTATTTTCCTCAGGGCCTCCTGTGTGGAGCTCATGTAAAAAAAAAAATTGTTCATGTTATCGCACTCGTATGGTTTTTTTATGAATAATGTAAAATAAAATTTAATATTAGTAATGTTTATGCTGTTTTGACTAGTTTTTCTTCATTAGGAAAAGAAGGATGTTGGTATTATTTATTGTCTTTGCATTTTTCTACCTCATGGTCTGTGGTACGATTCCTGTCATTTTGGCACTTGTAAACTGAAGGTCAGCTCAAGAGATTCAATAAACAAGTTTGTAAAGATAACCGTGTTTATTAATATTTGCCACGACATAACACATACTTATGATTTCGTAAAGATAGTTGGCATTAGAGAGGAAATGGGAGGAATGCAGATCCTGCCAATGTCTGGAAATTTAATAAAAAGTCACTTTCTAGATGAGAAAAGTGTGGAGAAGCTGAATAAAAAAAATTAAGGCGCGCTCGGCAAAAATGAGGGAGATACAGCCGTTTAAAGTATAAATAAAATTTCACTTCGTGAACCGATACTACGCCATTTTGTCACTGTTATGTTGGTATCCCAGACCTGATACAAACGAAGCTAGATACGATTGTAGCCGACTTCGTGGGATACATGAGGCGCGTAATTATGAAATTTGTCTAGCGGGCTTTTTTTCAACGATTTTTTTAACTGTTTTTCACCTTCCAAATTAAAGTAACCCAACCTAAGACTACGCTAAACATGGTTTGTGATACAAAAGAAAGTGCCCCTTTATAACGCCTACTCGCGTCAAGGCAAGAAAAACATCCCAATTTTCAAGTAGTTTAGCGGCTACGCTAGGTTTGTGTAACAAGGTTTGTGATTCAAAAGAAAGTGCCCCTTTATAACGCCTACTCGCGTCAAGGCAAGAAAAACATCCCAGTTTTCAAGTAGTTTAGCGGCTACGCTAGGTTTGTGTAACATGGTTTGTGATTCTGGCGTACAATTTCACAAGACGAAAGCTAATTTTAATTTTACGTAAGCGAAATTTAGAATGAAATATTTTCCACTTCCCCCAATGCAATTAGTTGCCTTTTAATTTTTTTTAATTTTTTATTTATTTAAGTTTTTATTCCAGCAGGGCTGGGAGGGTAGTGCAATCCCAGTCTGCCATATTACATAAAAAATGAAAATAAAATTCGAACATAAATAATAGCAATAAAAATTAATCACAAAATTAAAAACAAAATAAAATTAAACAAAAATAAAACAGAAATTAAAATTTAAAAAAGAAATATTGTTTTTTTTTTTTTTTTATCGTCCATCAGGGAGGTCGCCTCATCATTTGCATCCATCGCTCATTCAGTGGGGAGCTGAGCCACCCGGATGCAGCCACGACAATGATGTTGTTTGATTTTCGTGTCCTGCTCCAGAAGCTGGCTAGCCGGTGGCGAAGTAATGCTGGGAATGAGTGCACCCTCCCTTCGGTGAACATCGTGGAGGCGCTGCAGAACCTCGGTAGTTGCATAAGTTGCCTGTATGCATTGTTGTAGCACACCCTCAGTTTGTCCCATTGCGCTGCTGGGTATTGCGTCCAGAGTTCAGATGTGTACAAGGCAGTGCAGTATGTCTTGAAGAGTAATTTTCTGACGTCGTCGCTACAGTGGTAGAACCGCCTTGAGAGCATTCCCGCCCGTATGTTAATTGCTCTTCTTTGTCGTTCCATATCTTCTATATCCTTCATGTCTTCGGTTAGGATATGTCCCAGATACTTAACCTGTGAGGCCACAAGCAGTTCGTTTCCTTCTAGATATATTGGAGGAATATTCAATGGCTCCTTGTTGTGTTTGAAAGCGACGATGACTGACTTTTTAGAATTGTACAACAAGTTATGAGAGTTTGCGTACTCTTCGCATATTTGCACAAGTCGTCTCATCGCTTTAATCGAAGGTGCAAGCAGCACCATGTCATCCGCGTAATTAATGTTATTACTGCCTTGTCCGCAGATATGACAACCGATTCGTGTATCGTTCAACTCTTGTAAGAGGTCGTTAATGTACACATTAAATAGAGTTGGAGACATATTTCCCCCTTGCCTGACTCCGCTTTTAAGGAATAAAGGTCTTGAAGAAGCTCCTGCCCATTGTATGTGATTTTCCTGTTGTCCGTACCAAATAGCCAGCATATTGACCACTGCTGCTGGAACATCTCGTTTTATGAGTTTTTCCCATAACAATTGATGGGAAACCCGATCAAAAGCCTTGCTTAGGTCCAGAAAACACCCATAAACGGTGGTTTTTCTTTTTTTGTAGTAGGCTATTATTTGTTTTACCCCATAAATGGCCATATCGGTTGATGAGGCGCTCTTGAAGCCGAATTGGTTGTCCAGGGTAAATAGTTTTTCTTTGACTAGCGCGAATAAGATTTTTTCAAATAGTCTTGAAAGCATTGTCGCCAAGGAAATCGGTCGGTAATTTCCTAATATCGAAGCATCCAGCTGATTGGATTTCAGGATTGGTACGATAATAGTTTGGCTCATGTCCATCGGCATATGTGTGTGTCTTAAGAGGCTTGAGTACAGGGCGGCTAGAATAACATGAAGTTGATTTCCTGCGTATCTTACGTGCTCAATACCAATAGCGTCGTGTCCTGGACTTTTACCGTGGGCGGTTTGCTTAATTGCGCTTTCAATCATTTCAGGAGTAACATTCATGACCAGGTCATCATTGGCCGCAGGTGGACATGTCATTATCGAAGGTTTCGTGGTATCTCCTTGATCCTCGCTTAAGGAGAAAAAGTCTCTAAATTCGTTAGCTATGTTTTCATCCCCCGTGATGTTGTTGACGCATAGTGGAACTTTGCTCTTGGCTTTCAGAACGGTTGAAGTTTTTTGCCAAAACTTTCTGAAATCTTTGTTATGCATAGATGTGGCTATGCTATCCATTCATGCTTTGTTTTCCGAGTGTTGGCATTTTCGGAGAGCAATTTTAAAAGATTTTTTACTTGTTTTTCTTTCGTCTGCGAAACGGCCTTCCGGCTTCAACCCAGCATAGGAATGCATGTCTTGATTTGCGGTACAAAGTGGAGATTTCATTGTTCCACCCAGGAACAATGTCATACTTTTTTTTGGGTTCTTTACTTCTGAATGCTTGTATGGCAGAGTTTCTTAGTATCTGCACAATATTACCGTAGAGAGAATCTAGCTCAAGTTTATGAGTCTCATTATCACAGTTATGTCTTTGACATTTTACGGCATCTGGGAATTTTATTTTTAACAGTAGTTTATTGGCCAGGGCGTTGTAAGTTTTAATATCATTTTCGGACTTTGCCGTCCATTTTCCAAAATCCCTTGGTCGATCCTGTCTGTTGGAAATAATGGGGGTTAGATTTAGATCTATTTCCACAGTTAGTGGGAGATGATCTGACCACGTTGCATTGGCTGTGATTTTTACGCTCCTTACTGCACAATTCAACCCCTTAATGTAATTAAGGTGAATCAAAAGGTTTTTTTTTAAGTGCATATTAACCGTTGCCAGCGATCTCCAAAAATTACCATTATTAATTCTGTTTTTCATAATTACGCGCCTTATTATTTATCCCACGAAGTCGGCTACAATCGTATGTATCAGGTCTGGGTTACCAACATAACAGTGACAAAATGGCGTAGTATCGGTTCACGAAGTGAAATTTTATTTATACTTTAAACGGCTGTATCTCCCTCAATTTTTCCGAGCGCGCCTTAATTTTTTTTATTCAGCTTCTCCACACTTTTCTCATCTAGAAAGTGCCTTTTTATTCAATTCCCAGATATTGGCAGGATCTGCATTTCACCCGAGGAAATAATAGTTTGGAACGGTGTTAAATCTTCGCAGGTATCTGTCATTGGTCTTTGCCGTTGCCGTCAACAAATCATCCAAAATGCACTTGAAATTTACATTGCCGAACAGTAATATACTTCCACAATCAGTAATAAACACATTTTACGCTGTGTTTACCTTAAATATAAAACGAAATACACATGCAATATTTCCTTATAATCACTGTGCCGTAAAACAATGACAGTGTTGGATGTTGTGTGTTGTGATTATCCTATTTTATATTTAAATTCATTTAGCACTGAACACTTTTACTGACTCCAGATACCAATATCTACAGCCTGTATGTCGGACAAATATCTACAGCTCATATGCAGTACCGGATTATCCCTAAGGCAGAGTAGGCAACTGCCTAGGGGCCCCGCATCGGCTAGGGGCCCCTCATCCCGAGAAAAACTGACTTGCTTCAATTAGTGAGCAACGAAGTTTCGGAAAAAGTCAGTTTTCAAGATGTTTTCATTTTTTTTATTAGAAAAATTTACAGGTTAATAACATTATGTTCACGCATTAAAGAAAACAACAAATTATAATAATAATTAGCTTATAACCCAATAAGTAACTAATGTTCATATCATGCACAAACAATAAATAAAAATATAAATAGTGGTTTATACAAAGTTATATTGTTTCATTTTTCAATAAATAAAAAGTCTGTAATTAAAACAAATATATAATCATAGTTGTATTTTACTTTAACTTTCCTTCTTTTTGTTGCAACATTACTTAGTATCTGAAGTGATTGAAGGTGCCGTGTGTGGTTTATATTGGCCTTTGTTTTGTTTTATTTCTAATTATATGTTTAAAATATAAATGTTGTACAAGCTTCAGTATGCACTACCTGTCTGCTTGCTAAAATTCTTTGGGAAAGGTTGTCTGGAAGAGATCACTTTAGTGACAAGACGGATCTTTTTATTAATTTTTTTAACAATATATATTTTTGTTTCTACATATGTATGTGTCCTTTTATGTGCAATAAAGGGTTATTGTATTTTATTGTATTGTATTCGTTTTCTTTATTAAATGGGGTGATGGCATACCTTTTGTAACGTAGTAAATGAACAGATTAATTATGAATAAAATTACGTTTTGGTAGAAAAAAGAAGAAAAAAATTTGGAAGTTAGAGAAGGGTAAAGTGCAGTGGCGGACTAAACCCGTCAGAAGCCCCGGGCGGCAAAGTTAAATGAATCCCCCCCCCCCCTTCCTCCCCTTAGTGAAGTTGATGTAATTTTACAAGTTTTTTATTCAGTTCACACGGGCCTCTGACTTTGGGGGGGCTCTAAACGCCACCATGTTCCCTTGATCAAATCCTAAACAAGGCTTTAAGGCCACTGCAAAAAAAAATATTTTTAATTCATTTTCTGAAAGATGCATTTGTTAATAATGCTCTCACTATTTGAGGAAATTGGTAAAATTGATAGAGATACAGCATTTTATATGAAACCGTTTTTAACAGTTTGTATGTTGAATTATCCTCAGCAAAACTTTGAAAGCGTTTTTCTCGAAAGTTTTTAACACGTTTTTCAACCTTGTTAACAACATATTAAAAAAAACTATACATTCGATTTGCATGCACCAAGTAACGTAATATGTTTTCCTAGGTAGTCAGAGGGAGTTTTTATTCGATTTTTTTTGGCTGCATTTTGAAGTGAAAAACGCGATTTTCGCTAAAAAATTTCGGTGAATTTGTTATTATAAAATGATAAAAAAAACTCATCGCATCGGTCAAGTCAAGTCAAAAAAAAAATAGTTTTAAAACCTTACCTACCCCTCCCCCCCTTAAAGTTTTGTTAAGGATTTGATCAAGGGAACTAGGAGGCGTTTGGAGGCCCCTTCAACCCCCCCCCCGCCCTCCCCTCCCCTCTCCATCACCAATTAGCCCACCATTGGTAAGGGGGGCCCCGAGACGTGCGTTGCCTAGGGGCCCCGGCATGGTTAATCCGGCCCTGCTCATATGTTGAACTAATATCTACGAACTTCAAAGTGTTGACTAACATCTACAGAGCTAAGGTCGGACGAATATCTATGACGGTCCCAGTGTTGAGTAATATCTACAAAGCGTAGGTTGAACTAATATCTACAGAGCGTAGACTAATCAGCTAAATGTGTCCAATAGTCCGATATTAGGGATTTTTACATACATACTTACATAAATTAAGTTTTTTAAACTGCATACGCAATATTACGTTATTCCAATATGCTATACATAATTGCAAATCCAACCTCTGCCAGTGCTGTAGATATTCGTCAACACTTTGGTTCTCATAGATATTAGTCAACAGTTTGAGCTGTAGATATTCGTCAACACTTTGGTTCTCATAGATATTAGTTCGATTTTTTCAGTTTTTGGAATTCCTGTAGATATTCTCCCTTTTACTTATCATTTATTCTAATCTCGATATGTAGAGCCTCTTATCTTAAACTTTCCTGTCTAGGCCACCTCTTACTAAAATATTGCTATGAATTGTCTGTCTATAATCTATTTTGTCTGTGGCATCTCTGTATAAAATTATTCACAGAATAAACAGTACAAATATCCAGTATCAACATATGTATTTTTACTACACAAAGGATAACCTCAAACTCTCTCATCTCATTTTACGTTCCTCGGTGTGCAGCTGAAGGGAGCTGACAAAAGTAGCTCAACTTACACTCTGACTGCAGCTATCTGGAGAGAACCACACCTGGAATCTACGCATGATCATTTGGAGACACTCCTCTAGATATGAGATCAGCGGGCTTTTGTTGGGTTGAAATATGTCTCCATTGTCCCTGCGAGGTTTGTCCTGAATCTCAGACACGCGGTTGGCGACAAAGGTTTTCCAGACAGAGTTAAATAATGTCCGCCATCTTACACAGTACGAAAATCAATAGCAATATAGAACATGTCCTTTTTTACCCGTAATCCATCTTATTATTTCCTAGGTCATTAATCCGATTGCGATAAAACTTTTGTAATTTGTTGTGCGCACGCTCGCGAAGGTTTTTATATTTAATAGTGATTTAATTTAATAGCACGTTCCATAGTGGAAGATACTCTCAGTATCGCCCTGGTGTAAGACCACCATTCAGAATTGAAACGTAACTTGAAATGGCATTAGCCGCGTTTGGTGACCAGATCTGAATAGCCAGGTACTTCCCCACCTTCCTCTTACCTATCTCTCTCCTCCCCACTACCTTTAGCTTCTCAACATACCCCAATTGGGGATGCCATAGTCTCACTGGCTCCAGAAGGGAGCAGCTGAGACTCTTTCTGAAGTATCACAAAAAAGTGAGCTGAAAGTGAGATATATGAGTGGTGGCGTTATGAATTTTTTGAAAAATGTCTGTATTATTTTTGTGGCTGGAAGAGAAGGCGGGAGGGGGAGGGGAATCCGAGAGGAGGGAGGGGAACAAAGGAGTGGGAAGGGTTGGGAGGAAGGTGGTAGTAACGCGGAAGGGGAAAGAGACGCGGGAGAAGGCGAGAACGGAGAATCATGAGAAAGGACACGCAGTGAAAAACTTTCTTCCAGTGGCATTGGAACGCATGTAACGTATGAGAAGACAAAGCATCGCGTAAAACGCCCATGACTCTACTTAAATCAGTTGCAAGCGATCAGTAGTGACGTCACAAGTCGCCACTATAACTGCAACTTGTCGATAACACAACAGATATAGTTGCAGTAGACCATTATTAGCATAAAAGTGCAACCGGCCGCAGATAAAGCGGATATCTTCGGTCCATATAAAACAACTTTCGCTGGCCATTTTTTTAACAACTCGTGCATTTTTTCTCCATCCGCCGTTGTTTAATTAGTTAAATTGCTGTCAAGGTAGCAGCAAGCAGCAAGCAGGTGAAATATTGCGTTGGTAAAGGAATTGCAAAATAAAAAGTGGCAAGTATTTACTTACCTACCGATTCACCTTGCGAAAATTTAATAAAATGGTGCCCATTACTTATTTGCGTAAATGTCGTTGGTAGGTACCTGCTTATAAAACTTAACTGGCTTGCTAATTTTACCCAAAGTCATCTTTGGAGACGCTAAGTGGAGGGTTTTTTAGTGGAAAAGAAGGAGTGAACCTGAGTCTTGAAGAGACCTCACTTGGATGGAGGAAACACAAAGGCTGGAACTCAAGGCAAGCCGCAGAAACGACCCGTTCACATATGACAAATGTCGGAGGCGCGTTTCGCGTGTTTCCCGACGGTGCACCGGTGCCGAAGGAATCAAGGTGGCTAGTTCCTCAGAGCATCGTCCATTGAAACACCGGTAGAACAAGGACAGTATTCTCATCTGACGCCTGCGCTCTAAAGATTGTAATCCATTTGTTAAGATAGGAGTTATGAATATCAAACGGGCCACCCGTTTCTGCTTAGAATCGTGGTTTTTTTGGGACTCCAGACCACATAAGTGGCTGCCAAATTCAACTGGTGGGCGCACTTGCAATTTAAACAGGATTAGCAGTTGTGTACTATTAGAGCATTGATTTTCAAAGTGGGGGGTGCGAAGACATGTACAGGGGGGCGCGGGCGCGGGCGGCGGTTATCCCTCCGGTCGCCCGCCCACGCCCGCGCTACCGCACGCACCTCACTCCCCGCACCAAACGCGCCTAGCTAACACGTTTGTCAGAGTAGTGAGTGACAGGTTATTACTTCTATTTCGCCATGATTTTCATGAGGTGTGCCGCAGTGTGTTATTTGTTATGGGGTCGTCCATTGATCACGTGATGTTTTTTAGCAACTTTTGAACCCCTTCTCCCCCCCTGGTGATATGTGGTAAGGCTTTCGACTACCCACCCCCCCCCTTGTCAAAAAATCTGGTCAAAAACATGCAAGCTCATCCGTCGTATTGACTTTTCTTATAACAAGTGTGTAAAAGCAATATTTTTATCATAAAACATCTGAAAATGTATTTTTGAACTTAATTACCTATCTACTCTTATTTTATTTACAATTGCTTGGAGAGCTCACTTGCTGCTACTTGCTGGACCCTGGGCCGAGGGGGTCGCGGGCATATTCATTTTAAGCAGTAGGGAGGCGTGATACTTATAAGTTTGGGAACCCCTGTATTAGAGTATCTGCGGGCCCTGTACAGTATGCAGTATGCCCTTTTTTCCGATGGATCCGTGTTGTAGCAGGTGTTGTGGTATTTTAAAAGTAAATAAATATTAACTAATCGTAATAAAAACAATTACCCTTAGATGGCGAAAGAAATTAATTTAACCCTGACGTTAGACAGGCGACTACTCAGATTAACTTTATAGTTCTTCTAAGTCCTTCCAATTCTTCCACCGGTATTTGAATGGAGTCTGTTCGAAGGAACTAGCAAGATGGACACAAGCGGAACACTCGTTGTTATCTAGTTTTTTTTTTCAAATGTTTCTGGCTTCCACCCTTCAAGGGTGTTTGTTCTAGGTCATCGTTTCAAATTATGGAGAAAGGGTAGGTGAATTTATATACATGTAAATAATGTATAAATTTCAAAATTATGTGGAAAATTGGAGTTGAGATAAGATGTTGAATGGAGACAATTTTGGATAAGGCTTGATAGAAGAGAGGATATTTGTTTAGAGATGGACAATAAAAAAAATTGTGATCTAAAGTTCTCGTTTCTGGACCACAGAGTGTACAATCTGGGAGGTCAAGCACGTGAATTTTATAAAGGTGAAATGTCCGAATCTTTTTCGAATAATTGAGGAAATTTCTTTTATGGGAAAATGGGAGAATTTTTTAAACAATGGTTTTGATATATTTATTTATTAACGAACTTACGTCCAATCTTAATATATAAAACAAAGTCGGGTTATTTCAAAAAAGTTACAAAATAAAATAAAAAACAAAATAAGTATTAAAACATCGCAAAAAATTACGAAAAAGAAAGTTATGAAGAAAATTCATTTCCTCATACATATTGTATGGAACGAATTTTCATCTTTTGAAAGAGCTGTAGCAATGTTGTGTTAGTTGAAGTTTGCGTGAATTCCAAAAATTCAAAAACGTCAAATGTCAATGCGCTGATTGTTCGCTTTTGTTCTTAAACATTATAATGCTGCCTCTATTTCTTACACACTAAATGTCAACAGTCGAAAATGAGACAAAAGGTTAACGTGTGTCTTCACCCTCCCAAAGGAAAAATACAATAATTATAATTAATTTCCCTCACACGTATAAAGAAAATGAAACGCAATTCCCGTAAGGGCCATCCATAAATTACGTCACATATTAATGGGGGGGGTGGAGTAGGAAGTGTGACTAGGGGTATGGGCTGGTCATCAGCTCTGTGACGTCACATTTTAAAAAAATTGAACTACTGTTTTGATTATTTTTGGATGTAGGGGGGAGGGGTCTCATAAATGTGACGATGTATGACAGGGACGGGGGGGGGATGGGGGTAAAAAAATAATGAAATTCGTGTAACGTAATTTGTGGATGGCCCCTAAGTAAGTGGGAAATTAAGAAAATCTAAATCCGTACACAAGGTCATCTCTGATTCTGACAAAAACAAAACACGGACAGTTGCGGATCGATATTTGCTTCATTGTGTAATTTTTAAGTTAATAAAAAAACTGAATTTAATACAGCTAATAAATTAACACAACAGTTATTGATTCTGAGGGGGTACGAAGTTCGCCGGGTTAGCTAGTTAACAATAAAATGACACGAAATTTAAAAAAAAAACGAGTGTGCTTTAGACCACACGACTGAAGTAAAACTTCACTAACTTATATCTCCCTCTCAACTTCCGTTCGCCTCGCTCGGCCGTTCGCCTCAATCGATCACACTTTTCATAACGCTCTCGTCACGCATTCACCAGCTTACTCCCCAAGTCAAGCGTGCCTAAAGGCCCGACCGTTCGCCTCGCCCGATCACACTTTTATGTTTATTATTTGTGCATAAAGAAGTTTTACTTAAAAAAATTTAAATTATAAGTTCAAAGAATGGTATATGAAAGCAGAGATAAAATCAAGACTTAGCAAAGTTATAAAATATTGTTTAATGACTGACAAAATAGACTCAACCCAAAAAAATCAAGGTCTGGACTTGAGTCGACCAGTCACCATAATTACTACGGGAAGCTATATTAAGAGGAATGTGTTGTGATAATGTAAGTGAACCAGTAATACCATATACATATGAATATTACTAGACCAGAACATAAAGGTAAGGGGGAGAAACCAACTGTAGCGGGGAGAGCGAGAAGATGAATTTGGTGATATGTGATTCGTCAATAACTCAATCTGAGAGTATATGGGCATCTCGCATTATAATATCACCATTTAGTTCTTAAAAGTAAACTCTGCTTTTGAATGAATAGACCTTTTTACATGGGAGCGCAAATTGCTATCCGCGTAATGAACAAATTTGCGAATTCCAAATACGGCATAGTAAAGTTCGCATATTTTCATAGTCCAATATTTTGTTGAAGTATTTAGTTAAGACATTTTTACAAATGTTTCATGATTTACTTACCCCACTAAACAGCGACGAGCACACGCCATGTATCTCGAGTGATAGTGTGTGTTACAAAAACGACCATATTATGTGATCTGAATAAGCTTAAAATAAAGTAAAATAATGCTTGCCTATGGAATGTAATACGACAATTGGGTTTATTTTCTTTTTCACTTCTATTTTTACACATTTTCAAAACACCAGCCACTATTTTTGCCGTGTTATTTCGTAAAATACACCGATGAGTGCTCGACGCTGGCTCGCAGAAGAATGATTACGTCACATTTTTTAGATGCACGCGAAGCCATACTCGATCCCAGCCGGTTCCAATGGAACCGGTATGGGGAGGGGGAAATAATACGCTATTATCGCTTAGGGCAGGTCTATCAATATTCATATGTCTATGAATAATACGATTGATAATTTTGAAGAAATCAATGACATCAATTTGTTTCTTTATCCCTGATAGGATTCTTTGTATTGAGGCATAGCAAGCTCCCTTGGATTGACCAGCAATATGCCAAATACCGTGGGATCTGTCTTTGAGGATGGAAAAATGTAAGATAGGGGAATGTGGTTTACGAGGGTTGGACGCTTCTATGGGGTTGGATGCTCCTTGTTTCACCAAAGAATCCGTAATAAAAAGTTATGCAAATGGTATAATTAATAAGTAATATGTCATTAAATAAAAAAGAACTATCAATGTCACAACGTTAATTAATACATTTCACGGCGCTGATTAAATTACATCAAATCAATTAACGGCTTAATTTAATCCGTAAATGGCGCCTGAACACTGTCGTAAATAATGACAGTTATTTTTATCTGCTGTTGTGGATCGCCCTGTTATTGGAAATTTCATTACCATATTTGAGTGTAACCAGTAACCATGTATGACACCTTGTAATACCACTTAATACGGAATGTTCGTCTTAACCACTAAATGGGTATAATATGCAAGTAAGTCTTAATTACCAAGCAAGAACCGGTTTTTTGTCTGAAATAGCAAACAAAAACTCATAAACGATCTCTAACGAGCTCTATTTTGAATGGGTGATATTAAAAAAAAATAAAGAGTAGTTTTGTTTCTTTCGTTTGTATTTATGTATCTCCCTCTTTTTTTCGTTATTTTTTTTGGGGTGTTATGCCGTGTTGCGCTACCTCCTTCTTTAGCCAACGTTTCGGACAGCGTTGCAGTGTCCATCATCAGGGCAGATCTGGCAGATCCGGTAGATGTGTGATGTGTATAACACCCCAACACGGCATAACACCCCAAAAACAAATAACGAAAATACTTTTGGCCGTGAAAATCTTAAAATGTATCTATCTCCCTCTTCTTTTTGAACTTTTTATAACAAATAAGGCCCTAGACTACGGCCTCCGTAGTCTAGGAGTAAGGCTCTTGACTCGCAATCCGGAGGCCGCGGGATCGAATCCTGGCATGGTCAAATAAACTTTATTTGATTAATTTGTGTTATTTCACAATTAATTCATTTAAAATAGTATATTGTATATTTGCGGCACTTTCCAGAGTGGAAGACACTCTCAGTATCGCCCTGGTGTAATACCACTACTCATTATTGAAAAGTTGCTTGAAATGGCTTTAGCTATGTTTGGTGACCAGATCTGAATAGCCAGATATCTACTTCCCCACCTTTCTCTTCCCCGTCTCCTTTCCCTCCTCACTACCTTCAGCCTCACAACATACCCCAATTGGGGATTCCGTAGTCTCACTGACTCCAGACGAGAGCAGCTGGGACTCTTGTGAGGTATCTATATTAAGGTTGACGTGTACTATAAATGCTGATTGTTGCACACAATAATTTTAAACGAATCTACTCATCTGAAAAATTACCAAAATCTTTACATTTTTTAAACAAGTTTTTGGTATATTTAGGTTCATTTTTGGAAGGTCAGTTCTTCAGGGAAACCTACAAAAAAATTGTCTACGTAGGTATTTTAGATTCGTTTATAGAGGAACTAGCAGACCCGGCCACACGTTGCTGTGGCTAACGAAACACAACGCCATTACCCAACCTTTATAAAATCCACACCACCCGCTTGCCCGCTGCCCGCTGCCTGAATTAAATATTTGGATTTATCGGCTTTTCTCTACTATGATAAGCATGTATTTTACATATAAACTAATTAACTCGCCACTAATAAGGAACTCCAGTGAAAAATATTATGGCTTTAAAAAAATATGTTCATATAGACCAATAAACGCTGATTCTGAATATATAAGTTTTATTTCATAACATTAAGCGTAGAGTTCTTAAAAAATTATTAAAAAGTGCATTTTTAAACCTCTCGTCAAAACACACTGTAAAGTTGGTATTACTGAATGGTTAGTGTTGACGTCACGCGTCACCAGTCATTGTATTGAAATCTTTGATAAGCCATCAGTATTAACAACATTTCATGTTATTCGTTATTTCATAATGTTTATAGAGATTTAGTCGGTGTGTTTATTGAAACAATATTTAAGCCTAAATAATTCAGTATCAAAAATAGAGGTATCGCTATTAGTTATTCTCTATTATTTAAAATATTGAAAAACTACCTACTGCACAAAAAATAGTAATGCTACTTCTAGGGAGAATGCTTCGAATAACGCTATTCAAAATGGCGGCACTCGATCAGCTGATTGCCCATCCTATAGTAATTTTTCAGGAGTGATGACGTCACACGATTCACCGTACATACGGTGGTTTTTGGAGGGAGGATCTTGAAAAATTTAAACTTTGACAATTATTTTAACTATTAAAACTAACTCCAAAAATAAAAATAAAAATGCAGTTATTTAAGTTAGAAGGTCATTATTCATTAAAAAAAATTAAAAAATGGACTGGAGTTCTCTATTATACAATGCTTGGTTACGCATTGCAATATGTTTTGTTTGTTCGAAAATTTAAATAAATACATATCACAAGGATGGTACTTACTCACTCCTTGGATTTAACAGAGACACCTAAATGGATTGTTTTTAAAAATAGAATCTAAACAAAAAATAACTGACATCGTCTGTTTTATTGGAAAATTTTCATGTCATTGTGAAAACTTATGAGTTGTGTATTGATTGACAAATCTTATCTCTTGTGCAAATTTTCAAGTCACAAAAGGAATTACAGATCTGAATTTTAAGCGGATAGATTACGGAGGCCTCCAAACTGCATATAACTACAAAACAAGGTGGATTTGTTATTTTCCCTGGAGTTTTTTTCTTTATGCCATCCTTTGTGATATATTTGTTCGCGCAAGTAGAGTTTTCATAATCATAATTTATTGGGTATTAAGCCCAGAGGGTCTGGGGTTATGTACACACCTCAGGCTCGCATATTATAATACAATGCTTGCAATGCAACACTGGATATTTGAAAAGGGAAAATCAAATACCTACTAACTCTAGGACATCTATTTTCCAATTTCTTCCGTAGAACGAATTTCAGCCGTTTTAAATCGCTCAAAAATATGTTTTCTTTTAATTTATCGGCTTTTCTCTAATATAATTTGCATGTATTATGCATATAAACATTCCTCTTCAATCACTCTATCTATTGGTGAAAACCGTATGAAAATCCGTTGCGTAGCTTAAAAGATTAACGCGCACATACATTTTGAGCGACTTCATTTTATGCTATGTAATGTAATGATTCATATTAATTATTATTTTTTAATTTATAAACTAACGTTTAGACAAGATTTTTATGCATAGCACAAAGGGTAACAATTATTATAAGCAATAATTGTCAGCCTGAAACACTCATTTACATTGAAAAATCTTCCGAGAAAACATACTTGCCGCCAACGGGACTTAAACCCGTGTCCTTCTGATTGCCGGTCGGATGCTCTGACCACTGAGCTATGGGGGCTTATCAAATACCCGCCAAATAATTCAATATATACTAGTGTTTCATTCAACAATTACTGCTTGTTATATTTTTTCCACCTGAAAACAACCAACTTTATTTTTGCGAGAAAGACATTGTTAATGTTAAATCCCTCGCTAGGTGGCGTCGAGACAAATTATGTCTGCATTTATTGGGGAAATACTTAAACTTGTTAAATATTAATTATTATTTTTTAATTTATAAACTAACGTTTAGACAAGATTTTTATGCATAGCACAAAGGGTAACAATTATTACAAGCAATAATTGTCAGCCTGAAACACTCATTTACATTGAAAAATCTTCCGAGAAAAGATACTTGCCGCCAACGGGACAAGTATGCGGCAAGTATCTTTTCTCGGAAGATTTTTCAATGTAAATGAGTGTTTCAGGCTGACAATTATTGCTTATAATAATTAATGATTCATATGTTTATATTCATACTATGTAATGTAATGATTCATATAAATTTTATAAATTCAACACAATTAAAAAAATATACTGAAAACCTTAACTAAAAAAAATAAATAATAATTAAAAAAATATATACATATACACACATATGTTTCTCTTATTCTTAATATATACTAAATAAAAAAAAAAATCAAAATAACCTAACAAATAATACTTCCTCAAAAAAAAAAAAAAAAAAAAAAAAAAAAAAAAAAAAAAAAAAAAAAAAAAAAAAAAAAAAAAAAAAAAAAAAATGTTCAAACTGACCTCATTAACGCACGCGTACCTGAAATCTGAACCCATTTACACCACTCCCCACCCCACCCCACCCCTAATCAATCTCTCCAGAATTAATTGCCCCCTGTATTTCACTTCAACCCCTAACAAATAGGTACCCCAATTAGGTTTCAATTCCGATTAACATTGGCAGTTCGATCCAATACCGCGATAGATTCATTTACAGTTATACCTACATGTAGATTGTATAGTCAAGTTGTGATCCGATGTCACCTGACGTGCGATGTTGGATAATGCAAACACATCCATAATTAGACTAACTGAAAAACAGGGTTGTACAAATTGTCAACATTTTAATGGAAGATAGATCACAGCTCAACAAAAAATGTAAATTTTTTTGTTGCCCTGAATATCTCTGCGGATTTTTAAACTTTCAAGTACTCAGTTTACCGATATATTCATGAAAGTACTGAATGGGCTCTGGTTTTTATGATTTCGGCATATCTTATATCATCATTACGTCATAGTATAAAGTAAAGCCGCTCCCGCTGTCTGTACGCTTAGATCTTTTAAACCGCGCAACGGATTTTCATGCGGTTTTCACCAATAGATAGAGTGATTCATGAGGAAGGTTTTCAGGCACATAATTTGTCAAGGTTTTCTGTAAATTGGTTGGAATATATAATATATGCGGGTAGAGGCAGCGGGCTGGGGGAAGTGGGCAGCGGGCTGGCGATGACGTGGATTTTTATTTATTTATTTATTTATTAACGCCGATTATAGCGGCTTTTACAAAAGAATTACAATTATTTTACATATGAATAGAGAATATACATAGATAAAGAAAAAGAAAAATTTAAATTTTAAATATAAATATGGATTTGATATGTATGCAAATTAACAGATGTCGTTGGTTATAAAGGTTGGATAATGGCGTTGTCAGAAGATGGCGTTGTGTTTCGTTAGCCACAGCAAAGTGTGGCTGGGTCTGCTAGTTTAAAATAATTAACAGTGTAAGTTGGCTCTTCAGAACTAGAGTTACTAATAAGAGGTTAGTTTTTTGGTGAAATTCGCTTCATGCGATTTTATTTCCTGTAATAATTAAAATAAATAAAATAAATAAAATAATTAAATAAACATCGTTTATTTAATTATTTCATTGAACTAAAAAAAAAATGCAAAACTCACACACAAGCTTTTACTTTGGGGGGGATTTTGTGGTTACACTTTGTTACGTTACCTTGTATTTTTAAACGACTTCGAAAAGGAGGAGGTTCTCAATTCGACTTTTGTTTATGTTTGTTACCTCAGAACTTTCGACAGGGTGAACCGATAATGATGATTTTTTTTTATTTGAAAGCTGGTGCTTTCCGTATGGTCCCATTTTAATTTGGTCCAGTTCTAATAATGGCATCTATGAGAAAATCATATAATTCTTAAATTAGCATCAAGTATGTGCGCAACAAATTGACGAATAACTCTATTAATATCACGCCAAACCGATTTCGATGATTCTTTTTTTATTGGAAAGGATGTACTTCAAGGGTAGTTTGATGAGAGTTTTGTTAGATTCTGATTATGGGATCCATGACAAAGTAACGGAACTCTCCAATTCTTAAGAGCAAATTAACGATACTCGGCCGAATCTTAATCGAATTAGTAAGTGTACTTCAGATTTACTAAAAATCAAAAAATAAACAAAAATTTAAAAAAAAAACGACTACCCGACTAAACGAGGTACCCGGCCAGGCGTGTTCACTTGACAGCTCCCCTCCGGCCGCGGCAAGCTCTCGCCTCTCACCTCGTCAAGTTGCGCGTGCGACACAAGCACATCTCACCTATAACTATGTACGTAACAAACCTACCTTGGCTGACACCGACTCCAAAAATAACAATCGTACCTACATATTGATACAGTAGAAAAAGTAAGTTGATTATTAAGTTGTAGAAGAATACGAAATTATTTTTTTACTTTTTAATGCATTTTTTGAAGTCTTTCTTTTGTTTTGTTCAAAATTTTGTTTTTGTATCTTTACTTATAATATTCAATATTTTAAAATTGATCCAATATTCAAAAACTTTTAATTTATAAAGATTAGACACAAACGTTTCAATTTCGTCAATGATTCACTTATATTACAAAAAAATGCGTGGATTGAAAATAAAAATAATAAAAACAGTTAGAAGCTAAACGTTTATTCTTAAATAATGCTATGAACAAGAATAAGCAGGAATATTTCAGAGTAAAAACTATTTACGAGATTTAGGAGATAACACTTTCAAACATCTTACAATTTAAAATATTTTTATGCTTAATAATAAAATTGATTCATGCACGTACCTATACATAGGAAAGAAGTATCTACCCGACTCGACGTAGTTTCTGAGCTTGTTTGGAGTAAAATGGGTAGATAGCATTTTAGTCTCCTGCTATATATTTTTTAAAATACAATAATAAACAAATCTTTCACATGTTGTGACTGAGCATATTTAGTTTCTTGTATCTAGCCTGTTCAATCACAGGAAACGATATTTGTTCCAGCTCATATAGCTCTCACATAAACCGCTGTATTTCCTTACCATCAGAGAAATATGTTCTAAACGGTGTTAGAAAAATCTAAAATGTACATCTTCACGGAACTAACGTCTTAAACGGTAATTTGAAAAAAAAACATTTTGAAACTCTGATAATGTTTTATCAATTATTTTCTTGTATATATCACCTTTCAAAAACAGTTTGTTGCTTTCGGATATGTTCAGAAATATTCCATTTATTCTATTGTAAAGCGGAAATATTTTACCATCTGAAAAATACGCCAATTTTGTGAAGGGCTATCTTAATCTCGTCACTTTGTTTTCAGTTTCTTTTCCACTTTAGTCAAACTACGAACGATCATATATAAAACTAGTGTTATGAAAGCGGCTCCGGCTAAAAGGACGGCAAACACGTCCACCATAAAGTACTCGTACGCAGGAGTATCGACAACAGGGGACCGAAGGTGCTGGGCGCCTTTGTGTCTCAGTACGTATTCCGTCCACCAGACAGCCCTCTCCATGGATGTTTGCGGCTGGTCATAAATAAGGTCTCTAAGATCTGCGATTTTGGTGCGGTAACTGAAAATCACAAAATAATTTATTCAACGTAACATCAATATATATTATAAGAAAAGTGTACAATGTGAGTGACACTAAAACTCAGAAACGAGTCCCGGTAATATAAAGGGAGTTATATGGTGTGGTAGGCCTCTATCCCCCATCCATGAAGAAGGTTCCCGTTTTCATGTGAAGGGCGTGGTTTTAAAGATATAGGGGCTGTAAGTTTTGCCCTCTAAAAATTTCTAGAATATTCCAGAACATTCGAGAGCTTTCCACAACATTTCAGAACATTTTTGAATATTCGGGAATAGTGAACGTTTGGGAACATCCCGGCACATCTAAGATCATTGTGGAACATTGTGGACCATTCGAAGTTTTTTTGTACGGGTGGGGCTACTCATTTGTAGGAGTGCATAAAGCAAGATTTGTCGTGGGTTCGAACGTCAGGTCAATCACATATAGCGAAGCTGGGTATCCCAGCTAGAATATTTATAAAAATCCAACATTCACTTATTATTTTTAATTTATAAACTATCGTTTAAGACAAGATTTTTATGCATATCACAAAGGGTAACAATTATTATAAGCAATAATTGTCAGCCTGAAACACTCATTTACATTGAAAAATCTTCCGAGAAAAGATACTTGCTGCCAACGGGACTTGAACCCGTGACCTTCTGATTGCCGGTCGGATGCTCTGACCACTGAGCTATGGCGGCTTATCTAATACCCGCCAAATAATTCAATATATACTGGTGTTTCATTCAACAATTACTGATTATTACATTTTTCACCTGAAAACCATTTTTCACCTGAAAACAATAATATTGTTATCAGGTGAAAAATGTAATAATCAGTAATTGTTGAATGAAACACCAGTATATATTGAATTATTTGGCGGGTATTAGATAAGCCGCCATAGCTCAGTGGTCAGAGCATCCGAAGGACATGGGTTCAAGTCCCGTTGGCGGCAAGTATCTTTTTTCGGAAGATTTTTCAATGTAAATGAGTGTTTCAGGCTGACAATTATTGCTTATAATAATTGTTTCCAACATTCACTTTATAATACATAACAGAAAAGGGAAATTTATCCAAATCAGGTTTTGAACAGTAGGATCTTCTGATTACTGTGTAAATTTTGTTGCGACAACCTTACCTTGCTGTTGAAACATTATTTACATGTGCAAATAGTATGTGAAAACTTATTTCGGACTATATTTTTCCAACAGCGGCCTCCACCATTATTTATTTCTTGGTTTCCTAGTATTAACTCTGATCACCTGAATTCATGTAGACCCATAATTAAAAACCTTAAACTTCTGACAGTGACTGACAAATATATAATGGAGTTATGCCTGTTAGTTCGATCATCTCCAGAAAAGTTCCGACACACAAAACTCAACACATAAACACGCTACAAGGCTACAATAAATGATTAAAAAAAAAAATTACGTTATTTTCATGAAAAAATTAAACATTTAAAATATACCTAATATACAATCTTAACCTACCTACCGAATCGAAATAACACACAGTAACAGTGATCCATTACAAATTTCGAATAATTGTATTTATTAGTAAATAATACAATCCGAAACAGTTACAAGATACATACAAGTGTTTACTGCATTAATAGTGATATAAATTCTGTACTTTGAAACAGGAGTATTTAAGTGAATAATAAATATTAATATCGGAAAATAGTGACAGTGAAATTGAAATATATTCAAAGCTAATGAGAGCTCTTGTGATTGGCCAACAACATCGCCATCTTACACTGACCATACAGCTTGCTTGCTTGCTTCACTGTCTCAGACCGCTCTTGTGCATTGTGCTGTTTTTGCAGAAATACAGTCTACTACTAGAGTGACCATGAGTTCGAGCAAAAAAACCGGTACCCAACAACAAGATAATTTGAACACAAGATCCAAAAACAAAATGAATACTGTGCCTGATGACTTTAACCCAGAAGAAGATGTTTTTTCAAAATTTGCATCATACGTAGATTCAAAACTGGAGAAAATAAAAACTCAAATTCTTGAAAACATTGACAAAAAAATGTTAGAGTTTCAAAAAACAACAGAATTTATTAGTCAAAAATATGACGACATCATTTCTCGCTTAGACTCCATAAATCATGTTAAAGGCGAAGTAGAAAGTTTAAAAATCGATTTGGAAAACAAAAGCAAAAACATTAAGCAACTGGAAACTAGACTGGCTTACTTAGAACAGTCCAAACTTGATGACCAAATTGAAATTACAGGAATTGAGGAAAAAACTAATGAACATCCCAAAATAACCGCTATCAAACTAATTGAAAGTGCTAATATTAAAATAAGTTCAGATGATATTACCTCAGCAATAAGGCAATATGATAGAAGACCAGGACATCCGAAAAAAATTATCCTAAAAATTAGAAATCCAGAATGTAGATTAAAATTATTGGCAAATAAGAAGGTGATTTCGAACCGGGAAAACATGATATTCCTAGGAGAATCACTAACTCCTTATTTTAAAGAGCTACTTTGGAAAGCCAAAACAAAAGGAAAAGAATTAAAATATAAATACATTTGGTATAAAAATGGTTCGGTTCTAATGAAAGAAGATGATGGCAAAAAAATTAAGGAAATAAAACACGAAGACGACCTCAATAGATTATTATAGAATTTGATTAATAGAGGCACCGAAAATATTTACATCATTAAAAATGGATGTCGATTTAGGAAAATGCGTTAATTTGAGTGACATCACAGAACCTAATTTAATTATTAAAGATTTATTAACTTGCAAAAATTTTTTAAAACATTCCAAGTTTTCTTTACTTTGTTTGAACGTTAGAAGTTTACATAAAAACTTTGATGAAACCATAACTATGCTGGATGGGATTGAACACCGTCCTGAGGTACTAGTGTTTACAGAAGCTTGGCTAAAAAAAATTACCAATATACCTAACATCCCTGGATACACTGTTTACAACACAAATTAAAACTGTTTGCAGAACGATGGTGTAGTTGCCTATATAAAACAAAATGTTCACGCGACCGTTGATGAAGTTGTTCTCCCTGGCGAAAACTGCCTAAGCATGCAGATATCGAGTAACTTGTGTGTAATAGCTGTGTATAGATCTCCGTCCCAGGCTCAAACAGATTATTTCCTTGAATCACTGAGCGAACTGCTTGACTCTACATCTATCCAAAATAAGGAAATCATTTTATGTGGGGATATAAATATTAATACTTTGGATTTGAGCGATATGAAAACTCAGAAATACCTCTCACTTATGGCTTTTCATGGTTTGAAACCAATCATAAATTCACCTACAAGAGTTTCTTCTACCGGTTCAACCTGCATCGATCACATTATGGTGAAATCTAAATTCGAACCACAAGGAGCTGTCTTCACTACTGGCATAACAGATCATGATGTGATATTGCTGAGATGTATGAGCCTTACACTTAAGAAAATAGCAAAGGATAAAGTGAAAATCAAAACCGTCATAGATAACAATCTTTTGAAGGACAGATTAAAGGAGGAATTATGGCAGTCAGTCCTATCATCTCAAGACGTTAATTCAGCTGCTGAAAATTTTATAAAGTGTTTAAAAATGCACGTGAAAAATTGTTCGTCTGTACAAAGTGAAAAACATAACATGAAGTACTTAAAACCTTGGATAAATGATGGAATTATTAAATGCCTCAGAACCCGTGACAAATTGCACTACAAATGTCGAGAAGAGTTAAATAATATTCAATTGCTGAACTATTACAAAAAATATAGAAACTGGTGTACAAAAATTATAAAATATACAAAACAAGCATATTACAGAAGAAAATTGGATAACGTCAATGGAAATACCAAACAACAGTGGAAGATTATAAAGGAGGCTGTAAATATACGAAAGGAACAATTGTCTATAAAAAAATTAAAAATCAATTACAATATTATCTCAATGGAGGAGAATCCAAATATAATCACCAATCACGTAAATAACTTCTTCAGCGATATTGGTCCTAGATTCGCCAAAAATTTGTGCAGCGCAAACAAAACTACCGAAATGTGTCTTGTAAACAATTTTATACCTAGTACTCAAGTAACAGAAGACACATTTGAATTTAAATCTACTAACATTTATGAAGTTACAAAAGTGATACATGAATTAAAAATGTCTTTTTCCTGTGGTATTGATGGCTTAAGTACAATGGTGTATAAACAAAACGTTTCTGTATTGGCTGGTCCCATATCACATATTGTTAACATTAGTTTTAAAAATGGCGTGTTTCCCTCTCATTGTAAGATTGCTAAGGTTATACCTCTTTTCAAAGGTGGAGATCAGCTAGATGTTAATAATTATCGACCCATATCCTTGCTCAATACTCTCTCAAAAGTAATAGAGGGATTGGTAAAGTCAAGATTAGTTTCATTCTTAGAAAAGCACAAAATACTCTCCGACATTCAATTCGGTTTCAGAGAGAATAAAGGTACGAGTGATGCTGTATTGAAGGTACTGACCAAAGTTATAAGCTCGCTGGATTATGGCAACAAAGCTTTAGCGGTGTTTTTGGACTTATCAAAAGCATTTGATACAGTTTCCCATGAATTGCTCCTTAAAAAATTATCATCTCTAGGTATTGATAGTACAGCAATGGGTTGGTTCAGATCTTATCTTAGTGATAGAACGCAGCAAGTAGAGATAAATAAAATATTAAGCAATGGTAAATCAATCTCCTTTGGAGTCCCGCAAGGTAGTGTGCTTGGGCCAATATTGTTTCTAATATATATAAATGATTTATGTAATCTGAATATTCCTGGTAACATCGTTAGTTTTGCAGATGATACTACCTTAATATTTGAGGGTAAAACTTGAGATGAAACATTTAACAAATGTAATACAGGTTTAAGAGTGGTAAATAGTTGGTTAAATAATAGTATTTTAACTTTGAACCTACAAAAAACCAAATATATCACTTTTAGCATTTCAAGTAAAAGTCAACCTTCCGCCACTCATAATTTAATAATACACAATTGTTTGCAAACCTGTAACTGCAACCCTTTAGAAAATGTAGTCAGCATCACATACCTTGGCGTAAAAATAGATAAATTTTTAAGATGGAACGATCATGTTAATATGTTGGTAAATAATACTAGGAGACTTACCTATATCTTTAAAGAACTCAGACATATACTAGACAAGGAAAAATTGAAGACGGTTTATTTTGCAATAATCCAGTCTCTACTTTCTTATAATATAGTGTGCTGGGGATCTTGCCAAAAGTCTTATATAGAACCACTTAACATTGCCCAAAAACTGATCCTTAAAGTTACGTTCAAGAAAAAGTTTAGATATCCAACTCATATACTTTATAAGGAATGTAATGTCATGAATGTAAAACAGCTGTATATTACACAAACACTTTGTAAATTTTTTAATAATATAAATATTGCAGAAAGAACTCAGCAAATTCGTACTACTAGAATTGGGTCTGGTCTTAACTTTGTGGCAATTCAAACTAAATCTTCTTTTGGTCAAAGAAATTACTTCTATCAGGCTCCACTCATATTTAATAGCCTTCCAGAACATATTAAGTCATCTAATTCCTTGTGCACTTTTAAAAAAATGGTTAAATTATTCGTATTAGCCGAGGATTGCCAATTGATTTTTTCTACATTGTCATTTCTAAATTCTTAGCATATTGATTATTTATTACAGTATATTTACTGTTAATATATTATTTTTTATTTTCTTATTAACTTACCATTACATATTAATTTTCTAACTGAACCTAATTTTAAATATTATAGATTAAACAACTTGCAAAAAAAATGTTATTTCAAAGCTAGATTTCAACATATGGTCACCCTACATGTTTTACGTTATAATGTATTATTTGTTCCTATAGTGCAGTAGAGGCCCATTCTGTGAGAAATATTATTGTAACAATATTGTCTTTCAACACATTATTTTGTGTACACTATAAAATTGTTAATCTTAAGTCAAAATGAAGTTCAAAATTTCAAGTTAAACAATAACACCTAAATTAAAAAGGTAAAGAAACAATAACACCTAAATTAAAAAGGTAAAGAAACAATAAATAAATCAATATATATGGGTTATCGTATCCCATAACTTTGTCAAAACTAAAAGATCACACGGATGGCATTTCTAAGGTGTCACTTACACTATAAAATACAATCATATTTTAATGAAAACGGTCACTTAAATGGAATGAAAATAATAATATTGTGATCAAAACGGTTTCTTTCATATTTATTTCATAATTATTTGATAGTCACTTTAATATTGCATAAGAAAGATTCGCTCTAATGTAATCGCTTATAAATCATTGTTTTGTTTCATTTTTTATTTTTTACACATATTTAAAAAAAACCTAAGGACAAATATTTTTTTAAATTTTATCTGTTGTTGAAAATGGTATGAACTAATGATGTAATGAATGAGAACATTTTGTCTGATCTCTTAACACTTTGTTATTAATTCATATTTTTATCACTTATTATTTTCTCTGTTTATCATTTTATTTTTAAATTTTATTATTTTGCTTTTACTTAACTGTTTTGCATGACCGATATTTGCGTGTGTTATTTTTATTAAATTGTGAAATTATTAACCCCGATACAGGCGAACCCTAGTGGAGTTAATAATTACATGCTAAAAATATATGTATATAAATTGTGAAGAAGCAATAAATAAATAAATAAATAAATACCTTCGGTTCCCGATGAGATCAGAAACTGCATTTCTGACTTTTTTCACTGTTAATTTATTAACATCGAGACCCTTCCCGATTCCCAATGAAACCATTTTGTTTACATTTACATTTTGGTCCCCCATGAATGGTATCCCAACCAATGGTACTCCGTAGTGGATTGCTTCTTCCATCGACTGTTGTCCACCCTGGGTAATGAACGCCTTTATATTAGGATGGCCTAGAACAAGTTTATCATTTTTGATGATAAAGTACGATTAATAATTTATTAAAAATAATATTTATGTTCTTTTATGTTTTATTTCTTGATTTCGATTTATTTATTTTAATATTTGAAAACACATAAGCGTGCAGGTGTGAAGACTTTAATATTTTTGACGCAAGTAAAAGACAAAGGAGATAATATTGATCACACAATAATAAAGTATACAGGTAAAAATGTAAAACAGTTGCTAAAAATGTCTGCTAACATTATCACAGGGAGACACAGTTATCACATTGAAATAATTTTGGTTAAGACACATATTGAATAAGCGAGACAGGTCAGAGAGTATTTATCATACGATAGACAGACAGTATTGATCATATAATAGACAGATAGTATTTTTTTATTCATTGTTTTGGTGGTAACATATTTAGTAGATTTTTCGACAACCATGCTAGGCATATGCCCGTGTTACGGTAGTCGTAGTATTGATCATACAATAATAATTTCTAATAAAGAGAGAAAAGGGACAAAATTGGTTTTACCTAATATATCTTGTTGTGGAAACCATTTTGAGATGATGACGTTTGAAGGCTGATTAGGAAGCGTATCGTTCTCCCATTTCCACAGCACAGTGTACGGCATCTCCTTGAACGCATCGAGGAAGATTCTCCTGATCTCTGCCGGGAGTTGGTTGGACTTGACGTTACTTCCCAAGCTGAAGTACACCACTCCTTTCTTTGCATTATCCAATATCTCTTTCAAAGCCTGATAAAGAAACAATGTTTATAAGTTCTTAATTTAGTATTGGTCACACATTTCAATTGGTTTATCTCATATTATAGAAATGAAACTTACCGGCGGCAAAGGTTTGGGTGGTTTAATATGCATGCTGCCCAAGTGAATTAATGCTGGTACTAGTGGACGTATTCCTGACAAAACCGGGTGGAAATTCAAAAACATCATATCTGTGCTTCTCTCAATTTCAGCCAAAGGTCTAATATTGGCACCAAAGTGTTTCTTCACTATTTCATCGTATGCAGGCATATATTTATAATAATACATGTATTGCAGGTAGCCAGTTAGGTATAATGAATACAACTTTTCCCAAATTCCAAGAGCTTCATCTCCGAAAGGAGATATTACTTCTCTATACATTAATGGATGAGAAGGGTTTCCTACGGCGTTATAGTTTGCTGACATACCCGTGAAAGAGCTCAATTGTATCAATGGACATTTGAACCGATCTTTAAAGGCAAACATGACGGGAATTATCACTTCAGCAATGACCAGATCAAATTTTTCGTTCGGGTCGTTGATTATTCGTTGCATTTCCTTAGTGGAAAGCTGGTGATCCGTCATTTCTCTAATTAGATTGGAAAAAACAGTCATCATTGAAATGGGTCCAGAATTAGCTACGTCGGCGGCAAAATTAAAACATTCCGTCCATTTCGCGTAGGAATATTCATGGACATCGATTTGTGTTAGATTCGCGAATTCAGGTGTAGTATATTTGACGGGGTCCGTAGTCAATACAACTAGGTGGTGGCCTCTTTTGGCAAGTTCTTCCATTAACGCCCTGAACACTACTTGATGACTTATGGATGGAGTGGGAAACAATCCAAGAATCCTTGCACTTTCACACAAATTAAAACACGCCAGAACCGCCCCCACAAACCGTAATTTGATAAACATTTTTATAAAATATTTTTCTTTACTTCACTTTTGAGAAATGGGTACACTGTCCTTGACTAGACATGAAAAATACCCTTCTTTGTCTGAATACGGTAAATTAAAAATGTTATTTTTAAATGAATTTATAAATGTTGTGTCCCGAAACGTTCTTGAAGACTGAGGATTTTAAACTATGTGGTCGATAATGTATCTTAAATTCTACAAACAAAACATTTGTGACATGCTAAACAGCTTATTATATCATTAAAATGATTGTTTTACGGAAAATTGTATGACCCCCGTACACGTGCACGATAGTTTTACTACTGTGGTTGAAAATCGTAAAAATTTTGAGTTTTATGTTTACAAGTTCTTATATCAGCGTTATCTTTATTAAAAAACAAGGTTTTATCTGACACGCTTCTCTCCCGACATCTTGACTTTGTTCCCATGCTATTTACATTGCATCCACCTGACCAGATCCACATAAGTTACATGGTTTTATTTCATAACAATTCGGATATTAAAAATGTTTGAAGGCTGTGTCATTAAACAATGATTAGTGCTCTTATTAAATGTGGGAGTGATAAAATGTGGAAAAACAGGGAATACTATTACATAATACTAGTTGAAACGGAAAACGTTGTTCTGCCGTATAAATTATTTCTGGTGAATATTTTGGTTTTAAATAAAAAAATAACGATTGTAAGTGTGGGGATGGGATCTATGACAGAAATGGAAATGGAGCGCTGTAGACAATGACCGCCGATAAAAAAAACACCAACCATTCATTTTTTCAACTCAATATATATTAAAGTAACTGACATAATGACGCGACGCTTCCCGTGAATGACTTGCGCATGTGTGGATGAATGTTCGATGTGGCTGCCATTCAACAATATAAATAATTATGTTATTTTTGAAATACGAACGAAGGTTAATTTGTTCATACAAAAATACTTAAATCGCGATTAAAAAATGGGTGGATCGCGATTAAAAAATAGGAGGTTGGGGGTAGGAAGGTGAAATATTAAAAAAAATTTAATCACCGCCGTATGAAATATACTTTACGACCTTTTCTCATACCTACCAAATATACATAAAAAAATTTCGTAAAAGTTGGTCTAGCCGTTTCGGGGGAGTGCGCCCGCAAACATCGTGATACGAGATTTATATATATATATAGATTACTACTATTACACAGTGAAACACCGAAATAAAACATCGATTTGGTTTTACAGCATTGGAGGCATTTGGTTTGCCATTTGGGAGGCGGGAATGGGTACCCCCGCCCGGGAACCTTTATTGGATAACCAACACCTCTGCTACAGGTCACCCCGAGTGGTTCGCTACGTTTGGTGATTTAGCAGGGGTGCCCGGGTTCATGGGGTGAGGTTTGTCTAGGTCTTGGAGGCGAATGACCAGGACACGCTTAACCCCAGATTCCTACCCACCCCTTAAACCCTTTTCCTTCCCAGAACTCTCCTCTCCTTCCTTTCCTTAAAAAAAACCCTCCACACAGCAGCTCCAAAGATGACATTTCCTCAGGGCCTCCTGTGTGGAGATCAAGTAAAAAAAAAAATAAAATAAAAAAATAAAATAAAAAAAAATATATAAAATAAAAAAAAAGATCCGTTTTAAATATTTTTCCATTTCCCCTAGGCACCACTTTGGGGTCAATGAACATTTTGACATCATTGCAAGCTTTTTTATTCTTACACCGCGCAGTGGGGCCAAGCACCTCACTTCGATTCAATAAACAAGCAACAAAATTGAAACTTACAAAGTCGCTTTATTTGTAGGATGGTACCCCTTTATGAGTTTTTTATAAAATGTTTACCCACTCGCTATGAATTTTTGATAAAAATTTTACAATGCGCGCGAGATTTTCGAAAAATGTGTATGCTTCATGTAGTTTAGCAGCAGGGCATGAAGGAGGTAGGGGAGGGGAATCTGTGATGGGGAAGGGGTGTCCAGCAGTGGTGGTCCGTGAGTTTTCAGTGAGCTAAGAGTGCTAAGATTGAAAAAAATTACGTTTTTGATGTTGTAGCTGAAAACGAATTAATTTTTTTTTTCATAATTTCAACTTTTGGAAAGACTTCAATTTTTTCAAAATACTTTCTCTACTGAAATGTGGATACGCCGCATCCACATTTCGGTAGAATACTGAAAATTTCATACAAAATGTTGAAATTTAAAAAAAAAAATAAAATTCATTTTCAGCTACAACAACATCAATAACGTCGTTTTTTTCAATCTTAGCACTCTAGCTCACTAAAAACTTACGTACCGCCACTGGTGTCCAGGTCTCGACAGTGGATGCGCCTGCCCTTCAGCTACGTGGCGGGCCGGATCGGGAGGGGTTGGTTTGGAGAACCCTTTGATATCATTTTTTCCGTATTTTTGTCGTCGAATTCCAGTGTACCTTTTCGTATACATTGGTGATTTTATTAGTATTTGAGTTTTCTTCTTCGGAGTCGCCAGAGGTCGCTTTCTTTTGCCTGTTTATTTTGGAGTGGTTTGAAGATTAGATATTGATTTTAATAAAAATAAAAAATTTTCGAACTCGATCCTTGGTACGCTAAATGTCTGCAGAGGTTCATCGGGCGCTTTGTACCAATACACCAAAGGTGACTCGCGGGGGACTATGGATTTTTCGTATTATATTGGAACCGAGTACCCGTGAAAGCAATAAATATTTTCATCGAGTTTTAAATCACAACGGTGCTAAAGAAGTTTTTACTTTAAAAAAAAAACAAATAATTACCTAACATATCCACCTATACCTAGGTAGGTACTTTCATTTTATGTTTAGGAAGAGCGCAAGTCACTGTGACAAGATGTTTGTTCATCGCCTGGTTCTGTAAGCATTAATAGCGAGAATTATATTTACGATAATGCTAACAATGATGTGCATTTTTTTTGTTGGCCAGCCAGCGTGGTGCGTGGCACATGGTGAACTCATGGGCGCATGCGCGATAACCGTGTTGTGACATCGCGTACGTGGACTGATACCTGTACGCAGATTAGAAGTGATCTACCAGTCTAGACGTACCTGTAAACAGTCTTCATTATCATCACATTACACAATATGGTTTTTTAAGTTTCAGCAAATATTTTTTTCAAATTTGTTATCATATTTCCCAAATGAGCTATAAATACCATTAAAGAGGGAATTAAGAGAGAAAACCGGAAACATGCCATTTTTAAATAAATTTAAGACGTATTGACTCTTTTCCAAAAAAAAAATTGATTTCAAAAGACTGCTCATTTATCTAGTAAATGTATGTTTTAAATTTTGAGAAAAAATGTTTATTTTTAGTATAAAAAGGTTATACCATAGGTCGTTGGCAGATTTGTTAAATTTTCAAAGAAAATTTTGTATTTTACAACATACATTTCAAATTAAATAATCACGCAGTAAAATAAATTATCTAGGAAAGCTACGTTTCAGTATTTTAATTTTATTTCAAATAAAATCTTTTAAAAAAGACCCAGTACGTCTGTTGTGACGAAAATACTTCAGTTTATCTTTACGGTGTTACAAACTAACATATATTAGTTTTTTTTTAATTTTTATTTTGCTTAGACGTTATTGAAAAATTATAAAAACTTATGAACCAAAAATAATTCCAAAAAGAACATAATTTTAATAGTTTTATCATCACATGTTTGAGCATTTTTGAATAAAGATATATTATATTAGCGAGCAAATTCTTATTGAAATAAAACCGATATTTAGTTATTATTTAAAAATGCTAATACGGAGAATAATTAATCTTTCTCATCGGAACCACCCTGTACAGCTGCAAGGGTACAATCGCATGACCGTCTTTCGACGAAATTATGAATTCTCGGCCGCTGGTTATTGCAATACATTAGACACTAACTAACTAACTAACCATCACATAACATAGAGGACGGACCGCCAAGCAACTCGATCTTGGCACACACTCCTTGCCTCGTTCACATTCATACATCGTCTCATACATGCTCTTCTATTATTCCGACTCTTCACATGGCCCGACTCAAGTATCTGATTCACTTGGTCGTGCCATGTCTTCCTCGGGCGTCCCCGACTTCTTCTTCCATTCATATTTGCGTCATATATTCTCCTTACACTCCTTTCCTCGTTCATTCGCTCTACATGCCCAAACCATATGAGCGTCCCTTTCTTAATCTTACTCATCACGCTTACATCAGCCTTGCATTCTTCGCTGATCTCCACATTTCTCACACGATCGTACATGGTTTTACCACACGTACGCCTCAGGGATCTCATTTCTACAGCATTCAGTCTACATTGGACATAAGTAGCGTTGAAAGCGCGAGCGCTTATATGTTTATCTCCGCGACTTTTCATCCCCGACAAAATACTCTCTGACAATATATCCTACGGACAAAACATCTACTAAAACATAACCTAACCTAACAAAAAAATGGGACAAAAATAATATAGTCATCCTAATAAATAGAGAATACCTATTTAATTCATTTAATTAGAATACCTATTTAATTCTTTTAAAAATAATATAGAATACCTATTTAATTCATTTAATTAAGGAACTGTAATATTTAATGTGAAGCATAAAGGTTGTATATTGTATAGAGCTATTTTGACAGACTATTTTTGTCGATAATTGCATCTTATTCGTGGGCTAGTCCATAGACTTTTATATTTGATATTATACTTATACTCCAGCATCCCTTATACAAAAAGTCACCGAGCGCCACTGCTATGTACCTACATTGTTGCGACTCCAGATACTAATATATACAGTCTGTATGTCGGACGAATATCTACAGCTCATATGTTGGACTAATATCTACGAACTTCAGAGTGTGGACTTATATCTACAGAACTAACGTCGGACGAATATCTATGACGGTTCCAGTGGTGACTAATATCTATGGAGCGTAGGTTGGACTAATATCTACAGAGGGCAGCTGAGCAAGAGGTTGTACGGAAAAGCATAAATTACTTCAAATACGTAATTACTAATTACGTAAAGGCTTGAACGTTTAAAGTACGTACATGAAGTTTTTGCATAATATTACGTATTTTGCTGTTTACGAGGACAATAATTTATTGAACAAATATGGAGGTCATAATACAAAGATATTTATTTATTTCGAAATACACGGCACCAAAACCTAACCTAACTGACATAGAAATGGTCATGGTAAAAGACTAAATAATTTAGAAGCTCTCGAAATACAGAAAGCAGAGCTGTTAAAACAACCTAATCCTTAATAATCAGCTAAATGTGTCCAATAGTGCGATATTAGGGATTTTTACATACCACACATAAATTAAGTTTTTTTAACTGCATACGCAATATTACGTTATTCCAATATGCTACACATAATTGCAAATCCAACCTCTGCCAGTGTTGTAGATATTCGTCCACACTTTGTTTCTCATAGATATTAGTCAGCAGTTTGAGCTGTAGATATTCGTACGCACTTTGGTTCTCATAGATATTATTCAGCAATTTGAGCTGTAGATATTCGTACGCACTTTGGTTCTCATAGATGTTAGTCCGATTTTTTTCAGTTTTTGTAATTCCTGTAGATATTAGTAGACGCCTCGCATTGTTGCCACCTCGGTAACAAAGGGTTAGCAGCTGTGTATTACTTTGAGTAGGGTGTTAATCCTAACCTTAGACTCGTAATAACTCGTGATTACTCGTGATTACGTGTTTGCTTATGGTTAGTGTAATAAAACTAGTCGCCTTACTTTATGGTCCTCGTAAATAAGATCCATATTGGTAATGTTCGTTGATATCTAGAGTTATCAACCTAAAATGGATGATGCGAGGAGCAGATGGTATGGTGGCATTATTTAATAAAAAAAATTAGTCGATCTGCTTAAAATATCTGTATGTCGGTTTAAAAATTTATTTTATTTTTATACATATCTATAGATTTATTCTTAAATAATGGGTACCGCCGCGCGCCGCCCCGGGAACCATCTATTGGATAATCAACGACTCTGCAATAGGTCTCCCCAAATGGTTTGGTACATTTGGTGACTTGACAGGAGTGCTCGAGTTCATGGGGTAAGGTTTGTCCGGGTCTTGGTGACGGATGCGTCTGCCCACATGGAAGGCCGGATCGGAAGAGAATGGTTGAGGGAGTCGCCTTTGACTTCTCCAGCCGTAGTGGAACATCGCCTTGCACCGCAGTGGGAGGAATGGATTCATTCAGTCTATCGTCACTTCTGGACACACTATCCCCCAGATTCGTACCCACCCCTAATACCCTTTGTTTTCCCAGAATTTCCTCTCTTTCCTTTCCTAAAAAGACCCTCTACACACTACAAGTGATGGAAGAGGCCCTGAGTGAAGAGGCCCTTAGTGGAATTATTTTCCTCAGGGCCTCCTATTTAGTGGAGTTAATCTAAAAAAATGGGTTCCGCCGCCCCAAATCTCATAAAATAATTAGGTACGTTTGGTGACTTAGCAGGGGTGAGATTTGTCCAGGTCTTGGTGGCGAATGCGTCCACTGAACCCCAAAGATCTTACCCACCCCTCATTCCTTTTTCCTTCCAAGGTCTTCGTCTCCCTCCTTCCTTAAAAATACCCTTCACTTACCACCCCAAAGATGATAAAGTCCCTGGGGGAAGTTATTTTCCTCAGGGCTGCGGTTAAAAAAGAGGAACGTCACTGTCTACAAGTCGTGTAAAGCCCGAGCAATGCCGGGGAGTTCAGCTAGTATTATATTATTAGTTCACCAATCTAATAAAATAAAAACATTTTTTCAGCAGAAAAAATCACCTGCCGCCACTATTAAAGCATACATTATGGCATTGGTTTTTATTTATTTTATTAATTACGTTAACTTAATATAAATATTTATTGTTATTAAGTTTATTTTGTAGAACTCCATTTTTTTATTTCTTTTATATATTCAATTATATTATTATTTAATGTTTAAAAACAGTTTATTATAAACAAGTTCTGCTTCGTAATTAATGTAAATACTTCATTTAACTGACTTATATACACTAATATACTTAATTGGAGAAAACTATGAAGAACTAATACACATTTTAAATAATGAACTAAATGATGTATCAAGATGGCTAAAAATAAATAAGCTTAAATTAAATACAAAAAAAAATACAAAATGTATGGTGATTGGATACAAGAAGACATCCAGTGAACGCAAAATTAAAATTGATGGTGAAATTATTGAAAAGGTTACTGAAATAAAATACTTAGGAGTTATATTAGATTCCAAACTAAACTTCAATAGACATGCTGAATACACCCAAAAGAAAATTGGCAAAAAGATATCTTTTTTGGTTGGTAGAATTCGGTAAAAAAATTCTATAAAAACTGCAATCACCATATTCAATTCAATACTTTTCCTATGTAACGAAAGAGAACAAAATAAAATACAAATTCTCCAAAACAGGGCAATGAGAATAATTTTTCGACGAAACAGATTTTCAAAAATAATTAAAATGATAAAGGAACTAAATTGGTTGACCGTGAAACAGATGCTGACCTTGAACACGATGGTATTTATCCACAAAATATTGAATAATAATAATAATAACGTAGTATATATATAGCGCACTTTTGTGATATTTCACTTCAAGTGCGCTTAACAACACGTTACCAAAATACTTCTCAAATAAAATTGTATACAATAAAGACATTCACAGATATAACACAAGGACGTGCAAGGAAATTAGGCTACAAAAAAAGGACAAAGCGAATACGCAGAACAGTCTACTTGTCACGATAATATTTATTTTGATTAAATAAATATTGTCTTGACCTAGTTAATCTTAAACTCACCTGGCCGCTCAAATCATAAGTTTGGTACGTTCTTTTATTATAGATGGAAATTTCCTTAACATCTTCCAACACGTTTTCGTCACTTGCTATTCAATTTTTCACTTAAACTTTTCCATCGTTGTTTAGGTGTATCTTTTTTTCATCTTTAATTTTTCCATATTATCTTGAAAACTGCGGTTCCTTACCTCTTAATTTACCCTTATGTTTAGTTTCAAACGCGGGTTCAATGTGCTCATGTCCCTGAATTGGTCCCTGTTTCCCATGGAGTTTATTCACCTCTCGTTCCGATGAGAACGAAAGGATAATTAATTACATTCTTAATTGCCGAGTCCAAAGGTCGATCCTTTGTTCCCCGTTGGTGTACGCCTTTCTGTTTATTGATTGGTTTGTTTAATATTTTATTGTTTTTGCTGCAATCTAATTGGCTGTCAAGATATCAATATTTGGAATTCGGCCTAAATTCGTCCCTGTCCGTGGTTATTTGTTGATACCATCTGTGATTTTTTAATCAATACTCGTCTCACTTTGTCTAATTATAGATCCCTACCGTAAATATGAATTCACTTTACTCTGATCCGATAGATGTCGTAGGTGTGTCCGTTTTATAAGTAATTGATATTTTCTTTTTAAATTAAAGTGGGAAACTACGGTATTTTCTAATTTTCACTGTTGATCAATGCAATACATCACATAAGGCTGTTGGTTTCGACAATATTGCTGCCGAATACTTTAAAGGAGATAGCCATATTATTCTCACATGGTTGTGCAAACTTTTTAACCAGTGTTTAGAGGAGGGTTACACGCCATTAGATTGGAGAAGGGCTGTAATCATGCCGTTATACAAAGGTAAAGGGTCACGTATGGAATGTGGAAATCATAGGGCTATTAGCCTGCTAAGTTCAGTCGGCAAGCTGTACGGAAGAATATTGATTGAAAGGGTAAGAATGGAAACAAAGGATAAAATATGGGATGTGCAAGGTGCCTTTATGAGTGGAAAGGGATGCATGGACCAGATTTTCTCCTTGCGTATGCTTACTGAGAAGTTTCTGGCGAAAAACCAGAAACTTTTCTGCGCCTTTGTAGATCTACCAAAAGCATACGACCGAGTCGACAGGAAAAAGCTATGGAAGGTTTTGTGCAAGAATGGAGTGAATACAAATCTCATACAGGCAATTGCGTCTCTGTACGAGGGAAGCGTTGCGTGTGTTAGGGTGAACGGTGGTTTTACGGGGTGGTTTGACATCACAAAAGGTGTCAAGCAAGGCTGCGTAATGTCACCATGGTTATTCAATCTATACATGGATAATTGTATGCAAGAATTGAAAGAGGTGGGATTGGGCGCAAAATTGAGTAATCTGAAAGTATGTTGCCTGTTGTATGCTGATGATGCGGTGCTGATTTCTAACACTATGGAAGATCTACAGTCTCTCGTATCTAGGATGAACGAAGTATGTATGAAGAATAAGCTAATGATGAATGTAAGTAAGTCTAAAGTCATGGTGTTTGAAAGGGAGAGTACGAAAATAGTATGCAACATAGTTGTGACTGATGAATACTTGGAGCAGGTGGATGAGTTTGTGTATCTGGGTAGTATGTTTACGAGAATTAGGAAGGCTGAAAGAGATATTGAAAGAAGGGTGAATGCCGGTAACTCCATTAATGGTGGACTGAATGCCGTTGGCGCTAATAAAAAACTGTCAAAAAAAACGAAGCTAGCAGTCCACAATGGAGTCCTTGTACATACCCTAATATATATCAGTGAGGCATGGAACTGGCAGAGGAAGGATGAAAGTAAACTGAATGCTGTTGAAATGAGATCCCTGAGACGTATGTGTGGTAAAACAATGTATGATCGTGTGAGAAATGTGGATATCCGCAAAGAATGTAAGGCTGATGTAAGCATAATGAGTAAGATTAAGAAAGGAACGCTCCGATGGTTTGGGCATGTAGAGCGAATGAACGAAGGAAGTAGTGTAAGAAGAATATACGACGCGAATGTGAATGGTAGAAGAAGTCGGGGACGCCCGAGGAAGACATGGCACGATCAAGTGAATCAGATACTTGAGTCGGGTCATGTCAAAAGTCAGAATAATAGAAGAGAATGTATGAGACGATGTATGAATGTGAGTGAGGCAAAGAGTGTGTGCCAAGACCGAGTTGTTTGGCGGTCCGTCCTCTCTGCCTACCCCTGCGGGGAAACGGCGTGATGGTTAGTTAGTTAGTTAGTAAATATTTACAACAGCGAATTCATCTTCCGAAAAACTTGGAGCTCAATTTCGAGAAATTGGGAATAATTTGGATCAAGAAATAAATATCATCACCTAAAAATGAGTATATGCTACAATAACAACTCAAAAACTGACGTCTACTAGTGATTGTTGCACTTTCAGAAAAATATTTACTACTTAAAATTGTACCTTATATCACATATGTAAACTTGTACCTTTTCTTGTAAACACAATAAAAATGATGTGGGACTTTGGTTTCCAGAATTGGGACTGTCTTGGCAAGAACTATTACACATAAGTTTAACGCAGTTGACTTCCAACCGTAGCGACCAGGGAGATTACCTAAAATAAGCACCTTAGAAAAATTAAGGATGTTCTGTCCCCCAAAAGTCCGACCTGATTTTGCCCTATAAAAATAGAAGGCAAACCGGTAGGAAGTCAGTTCAAAACTATCAGCCAAGAAGAAACAATACTCAAGGAACCAAAGTCTCCATGTTCAAACCTCTTTTCAATAAGTCTGACATTCAGTTTACCTCTCCCAGTATCCCAGTATAATCAGGTTTTGAACACTGGGATCTTCTGATTACTGTGTAAATTTTGTTGCGACAACCTTACCTTGCTGTTCAAACGTTATTTACATGTACAAATAGTATGTGAAAACTTATTTCGGACTATATTTTTCCAACAGAGGCCTCCACCATTATTTATTTCTTGGTTCCCTAGTATTTACTCTGATCACCTGAATTCATGTAGACCCATAATTAAAAACCTTAAACTTCTGACAGTGACAGACAAATATATAATGGAGTTATGCCTGTTAGTTCGATCATCTCCAGAAGTTCCTACACAAAACTCAACACTTAAACACGCTACAAGGCTACAATAAATGATTAAAAAAAAAAAATTTGACGTTATTTTCATGGAAAAATTAAACATTTAACGGATATCAAAGAATAATATGTATCGTAAAAATATATCTTCGGTTCCCGATGAGATCAGAAACTGCATTTCTGACTTTTTCCACTGTTAATTTATTAACATCGAGACCCTTCCCAATTCCCAATGAAACCATTTTGTTTACATTTACATTTTGGTCCCCATGAATGGTATCCCAACCAACTCTCTTCCACCTTTGGTCAACGTAGCTTTAGATACTTTGCCACAAAAATATTCAACATTCTCCCAGAAAACATCAAACTGAGTCAAACACAGAGAGAGTTTAAAAAATATGTTAAAATATGGATACATTCTAATGATCGAGCCTATACTGGTGCCCTCACCCAAACGCCCAGTCATTGACAGTTGTTATTGTAGTAATAACCTTGCAGTTTATGAATTGTGAAGGTATATGCAAACAATAATGTTAACTAAAATAAAGTTTTTGCTGTATGGAAACCTACTTTACACATTTATAAAAAAACCATAGATAAAATTGCGAGAAACAATTAACAAAATTTCTGCCACAATACAGGTTCACCTAGTGAGGCAGGCAATGCACAACTAAAAATACTGTATAACTATACTACTCCTGTGTAACCTTTCTTACATTACTTTCTGTTTGTTAATTTTTCTGTACTGATTGATGTAATCTATTTGTAAACTACATTGAGTATGTAATTTTTTTTATTTTTTTTAGTTATATTGTTGTTATTTCATTGAATAAAGATTATTATTATTATTATTATAATGGTACTCCGTAGTGGATTGCTTCTTCCATCGACTGTTGTCCATCCTGGGTAATGAACGCCGTTATATTAGGATGGCCTAGAACAAGTTAATCAGTTTTGATGATAAACTACGATTAATAATTTATTAAAAATAATTTTTAGCTATATTTATGTTCTTGATTTCGATTTATTTATTTTAATATTTTAAAAACACATAAGCGTGCTGGTATGAAGACTTTAATATTTTTGACGCAATCAAAAAACAAAGGAGATAATATTGATCATACAATAATAAAGTATACAGGTAAAAATGTAAAACAATTCTAAAAATGTCTGCTAACAGTGGACTCGTTGGAGAACCCACGGGAAGCCCTTTATTCTGTTGGGAGACACAGTTATCATATTGAATAAACGAGACAGGTCAGAGAGTATTGATCATACGTTAGACAAACAGTATTGATCATATAATAGACAGATAGTATTTTTTTATTCATTGTTTTGATGGTTACATATTTAGTAGATTTTTCGACAACCATGCTAGGTATACGCCCGTGTTATGGTAGTCGTAGTTTTGATCATGCAAGAATAATTTCTAATAAAGAGATAAAAGGGACTAAATTGGTTTTACCTAATACATCTTGTTGTGGAAACCATTTCGAGATGATGACGTTTGAAGGCTGATTAGGAAGCATATCGTTCTCCCACTTCCACAGCACAGTGTAGGGCATCCCCTTGAACGCATCGAGGAAGATTCTCCTGATCTCTGCCGGGAGTTGGTTGGACTTGACGTTACTTCCCAAGCTGAAGTACACCACTCCTTGCTTTGCATTATCCAACATCTCTTTCAAAGCCTGATAAAGAAACAATGTTTATAAGTTCTTAATTCAGTATTGGTCAAACATTTCAATCGGTTTATCTCGTATTATAGAAATGAAACTTACAGGCGGCAAAGGTTTGGGTGGTTTAATATGCATGCTATCCAAGTTAATTAAATCCGGTACTAGTGGACGTATTCCTGACAAAACCGGGTGGAAATTCAGAAACACCATATCTGTGCTTCTCTCAATTTCAATCAAAGGTCTAATATTAGCACCAAAGTGTTTCTTCACTACTTCATCGTATATAGGCATATGTTTATAATAATACATGTATTGCAGAGAGGCAGTTAGGTAAAATGAATACATCTTTTCCCAAATTCCAAGAGCTTCATCTCCGAAAGGAAATATTACTTCTCTATACATTAATGGGTGAAAAGGATTTCCTACGGCGTTGAAGTTTACCGATAAACCTGTGAAAGAGCTCAATTGTATCAGTGGACAGTTGAACCGATCTTTAAAGGCAAACATGACGGGAACCATCACTTCAGCAATGACGAGATCAAATTTTTTATTGATCATTGATTATTCGTGGCATTTTCTCAGTGGAAAGCTGGTGATCCGTAATTTCTCTATATAGATTAGAAAAAGCAATCATCATTGAAATAGGTTCAGAATTAGCTACGTCGGCAGCAAAGTTAAAATATTTAGTCCATTTCTCGTAGGAATAATCATGGACATCGATTTGTGTTAGATTCGCGAATTCAGGTGTAGTATATTTGACGGGGTCTATAGTCAAGACAACCAGGTGGTGGCCTCTTTTGGCAAGTTCCTCCATTAACGCCCTGAATACTACTTGATGACTTATGGATGGAGTATGAAATAATCCAAGAATCCTTGCACCTTCACACAAATTAAAACACGCTAGAACCGCTCCCACAAAACGTGATTAGATAAACATTTTTATTAAATATTTGTCTTCATTTCACTTTTTAGAAATAGGTACAAAACCTTTCCTTGACTAGGCATGAAAAATACCCTTCATTGTGTGAATACTATTAATTTAAAATGTTACTTTTAAATGAATCGATAAATGTTGCGTCCCGAAACTTTCTTAACGGATATCTATTCAATGCAGACTGAGGATTTTAAACAAGTGGAAAATTTATATACATTTGTGGATAAACGGCTTTTTATAGTTCCGCGAATCATCATTACGATGCTTGTTATACGGAAAATTATATGTGCCCTCATATTCGTGCACGATAGTTTTACTTATGTATGTAGTTGAAAATGGTAACAATTTTGAGTGTTATGTTTACAAGTTCTTATATATTACACACAGCGTTATCTTTAAAAAACAAGGTTTTATCTGACACGTTTCTCTCCCAACATAATGACTTTGTTCTCATGATATTTACATTGTATCCACCTGACGTTACATTGTATCCACCTGACGTTTTATTGTATGCACCTGACGTTACATTGTATCCACCTGACGTTACATTGTATAATAATAATAATAATAATAATAATGTATATCTTAGCTTTGATCCCAAAACATATAAATATTTGAAAATAAGTATATTAGATAACCTAAGAAATAAACTGCCAGTCAACCGTAGGATATTTAGATAAATAAATACGATATAAAATTTTTCCTTTTGTGAGGGCTTCAGTAACCAAGGTAAACAACAGTATTTTGAGATTACTTTGAAATATATTTTGCAGGTAAATTTAATTATATATTTTATTTTGATAACATTATTCTAAAATATAATATTTATTATAGATTTGTAGTATTGAAGGGTAGTTTACATTAAAATATTTAATTTGGCCAAATTGAAAATTATTTGTTGACAAATGACAGTATTAGGTAACGACGACAGTTGCTTGGTTACTGGAATGTAGGAATAATAATAATTATTATTTCCAAGTTGTTTTGAACGGTGACAAAATGTCATTTTCAACCAACGGAAATGAAAATGGGTTGATTATGTCATCTTTACAGATGAACATTGATAATCTGAGACCCCAAAAAACAAAGCAGGTATTCCTAGGCAGAGAATGAAATGGACGAACGATGTCAATATGTTCATCGTTCGTTCATATTTTTATGTGACGAAACTAGAAACAGATATGTTATTGTATAGGAAAAAATTACATTTACTTTTCTCACAAAATTATCCGGTTGCCCAAGTAAACGAACAAAGATTAGCTGACCAAAAAAGGGCAATTTTCAAAAATAATTTAATCCCTGTAGTAACATTAAATCAGATAAAAAAGGAAATAGGAGATAGATTGCAATTAGAGAATAATTTAGAACAAATTAATACGAGTAGTAATGTTATATTAGATACATTGAATGAAGACAGTTTAGATAATATTCTAGTAGAAGAATCTAATGATATTACAGTAGATTCAAATAACTTAGACGCTATTCATAATCTTAGGGAAATCAACATTGCAAATTTAAACTTACTAGATGATAATGTAATAGAATTAGCTAACTTGCTTCATAATAATATAAATAGATATATAGATATAGAGCCCACAGTTAGACCAAAATTACCAAAATTGCATACGTCAAAAAAATTATCTAAATTAATTTCTGAATTAAATAATTTAATTTTACCAAAAATAATATTTGACGATATTCGTTTTTTAGATCTTCATACGTTAGTGTACGCTAGTGCTATCACTATATGTACTAGGTTAGGAGTTAAATTAACATCCTCTGATGATAGATCATATAGTTATAGTAAACCAGAATGGCAGATTAGATTAGAAAATGATGTAGTATTTTTAAGAAGAAGTATAGCTAGAGTAATTGAATATAAAAATGGGAATAGAAGTAGAAATATTTTGAGACATGTAGATGAAATTGGGAGAAAATTTGGTTATAACATTGGTAGTAATAATAATGAAAATATAATCAATGATTTATTAGATTTATTAAAACAAAAATTAGGTGTAAAAGCTAGTAGATTAAAGAGATATAATTATACGTATAATAAAAGAAATAATAATAGATTATTTCAAAAAAATGAGAAAATATTTTATTCCAAACTTGATGATAAACCAAATATTATTTCGAATAATAATATTCCGTTGCCATCTGAATCAGATATGCGCGATTTTTGGACAAACATTTGGAGTAAAGATATAAAACATAATGAGGCAGGTTCATGGATAGAAAATGAAGAACTCAATTGTTCAGACATTGAACAAATGAGTTTTTCTGATATATCGGTTGAATTGTTAGCCAAAATTATAAAAAATACTCATAATTGGAAAGCCACGGGTTGCGATTGGATACATAATTTTTGGTACAAACGTCTAACTACTTTACATCCTCTTTTTGCAAAAAATCTTTCTAAACTTGTCAAACAACCTCAAAATTTTCCTAATTTTCTAACTAAGGGCATTACTTATATGTTACCTAAAAGCGAAAATATTAATAATCCCTCTCAATATAGACCCATTAAATGTCTACTGACAATATACAAAATTTTAACCTCTTGCTTGACAGATTTAATATATACTCATTTGGATAAAAAAAATATTTTATCTGAACAACAAAAAGGTTGTCGCAGAAAACATATGGGATGTAAATTATTGATTCTGTAATTTTAAAACAAATTCAAAATCAAAAGCGTAATTTACATACTTGTTATATAGATTATCAAAAAGCTTTTGATAGTGTCCCGCACTCGTGGCTAATAAAAATATTAAAAATATATAAAGTTAACCCAATTATAATTAGCTTTTTGAAAAATATTATGTCGTTTTGGAATACAGATTTACTAGTAAATTTAAAAGGTAAGAAAATAGTAGTACCGGGCATTTCAATAAAAAGAGGGATTTTTCAAGGAGACTCATTGAGTCCTCTTTGGTTTTGCTTAGCATTGAATCCTATGTCTAAAATGTTAATTAAAAGCAAGTTTGGAATAAAAATTAAGGGTAATACAAGAGAGAGTAGTATAGTTTCACATCTATTATATATGGATGATATAAAATTATTTTCAAATTCTGAATCAAATTTAGAAAAAATGATTAAGGTAGTTAAAATTTTTTCAGATGATATTAAAATGACTTTTGGTTTAGATAAATGTAAAACGATCCATATAGAGAAAGGCAAAATTGTAGATGGAGACGAGGGTATATTTAGAAATTTCAAAATTAAAAGTATGAAAGGGGATGAGGTTTATAAATATTTAGGATACCCGCAATCGAATAGATTAGATCACACTAGTATTAAAAATGATATTAGGATTAAATTTCAAACTAGGATCAGAAAAATTTTAAAATGCAATCTATCTGCTAAAAATTTAGTAAAAGCAATAAATACTTGGGCAATACCTTTATTAACGTACTCATTTGGCATAATTAAATGGTCCAATACAGATTTAGATAGTTTAGAACGATTAATTAGAACTATGTTAACAAAGTTTAATTGCCATCATCCAAATTCAGCTATAGAACGAATTAATTTACCTAGAAATTTAGGAGGTAGAGGTATAGTCAAAATAACATCTTTGAAACACAATCAGGTAGAAATGCTTAGAAATTTTTTCCATAGGAAAGCTAATAGCTCAGAAATGCACAAAATAATTTGTAAGGCAGATAGAAACATTACACCTTTAAATTTATATGACGAGAATGCCAACATTCTTATAAATACTAACCAGGAATTATTAGATTCCTGGTCAAATAAAATTATTCATGCAAAACACTTCAATTATCTCAACCAAACGTATGTTGACAAACTTTCGTCAAACAAATGGTTGAGTATTGGAGAGTTGAGCGCAGAAATAGAAGGATTTATGCTTGCCATTCAAGATAGAGTCATTAATACTAAAAATTATAGGAAGCATATCATCAAAGATATAAATCAAATTGATGATTTATGTAGAAAATGTTTGGCTTTTCCGGAAACTATAGAACATATTATATCGGGATGTTCTATATTAGCGCCGTCCGAGTATACATTTAGGCACAATCAGGTTTTAAAAATAATCCACCAAAGTTTGGTAATTAAACATAACTTGATTGACTGCCGTAATATAGTACCATATTATGAGTATGAACCAAATTCATTTTTAGAAAATGAATTTTATAAAATATATTATGATAAAACTATACTAACAGACAGAACAATTAGTCATAATAGACCTGATATAGTTTTACATGACAAAATTAAAAAAATAACTTATATCATTGATGTAGCTATTCCAAATTCCTGTAATATTCAAAAAACTGTTTCTGAAAAAATTAGAAAATACACAGATTTAGGAAATGAGATTAAAAGAATTTGGCATTCTCGGAATATAAAAATATTACCATTTGTTATTTCGGCTACTGGCATTATACCTAGGTCTCTGATTCAAAATTTAGGCGTATTAGATTTGTCAAAGAATTTATACATAAAAATGCAAAAATCGGTAATTTTAAATACATGTAGGATTACAAAAGATTTTTTAAATATTTATATTGAGGGATCAGTAGGATTTATAGGTTCAATTAGGAATTCCACAGAGCCGAACCCTCTGATATGAAAATATCTGGAGTCGGTGAATTATTTTCCCATCTGGTCTCTGGTAGGTTGACATGTTGTTCTTGTATTGTTTTGTAATTATAATACATATAGTGCAATTGCATAACGTGGATTGACCAGATGATCATTTGGGAAGTGTGTGAAAGGGTTTAGTTTTTCCTGTGGGGAAAATTAAACCCGGACATTGCGTAATTTTTTTTTTTTTTATTGAACAAAAAAAAATGAAGATTTATAACTACAAAAACAAAAAGTACATCATAAGTACAGTAAAAGTACAGTTATATACAGTATACACCTGACGTTACATTATATCCACCTGACGTTAATTATATCCACCTGACGTTACATTGTATCCATCTAACGTTCATTTAAAAAAAAAAAATTTAATCTTAATGTATAAAACAAAGTCGGGTTAGTTACACTATTTATAACTCGAGAACGGCTGGGCTGATTTTGATGATCTTTGATTTGTTGGATTTGTCTCCGCCCCAGATAGGATAATAACTATTAAAACATCACAAAAGTTTAAGAAATAAATAGTTATAAAGAAAATTATTTTAACCCGTACATTTTGTATGGAACGAATTCTCCTATTTTGAAAGAACTGCAGCAATATTGTAATATTGAACTGTGCATGAATTCCAAACATTTAAAATCGTCAAATATCAATGCGTTGATTTTTGTGCATTTGTTTTAATCATATAATGCTGCCCTTCTTTCTTACACACTCAATGTCAATAGTCGAAAATGAGACAAATGGTGAACGTATGTCTGCACGCACCTCCAAAGGAAAAATACAATAATTATATTAAATCTCTGAAATGAAACGCATTTTTTACATAAGCTCCACACAGGAGGCCCTGACTTTAAAGTCTCTGGTAGCTTCAAGTCTCTGGTGGATATAATTCATCCCTTTGTACAGAAAACTGTTCTGCGTATTCACTGTGTCCTTTTTTGAAGCCTGATTTCCTTGCACGTCCTTGTTATGTCTGTGAATGTCCTTGTTGAATATAATTTTATTTTCGAAGTATTTTGGTAAAATGCTGTTAACTATTTTATGTATAAATATCATCGTATTCAAGGTCAGCATCTGTTTCACGGTTAGCCAATTCAGTTCCTTTAACATTTTGTTTACTTTTGAAAATCTATTTCACCGTAGTATTATTCTCATTGCCCTGTTTTAGAGAACTTGAAACTTGTTTTGTTCCCGTTCCTTACATAGGAAAAAGATAGTTGAGCAGTAGTTAAAATGTGGAGCAATAATTGATTTGTAGGTAGTGATTGCAGTTTTACTAGATAGTTTTTGCCGAATTCTTCCCAAAAAAGAAATTTGTTCCCAATTTTCTTTTGTAGCATGCTTGTTGAATGTTAGTTCGGAATTTAAAATAACTCCTAAGTATTTCATTTCAGTAACATTTTCAATAATTTCACCATCTTTTTTAATTTTGCTTTCACTGGATGTCTTCTTATATCCAATCACCATACATTTTTTTTTTAAATTTAACTCATTGTTTAGCTCATTATTTAAAATATTTAGTAGTTCTTCATAGTTATCTCAAATAAGTATATTAGTGTATCATAGGCAAACATTCGTACTTTGCATTTTAAAAATATTTTCACCGTGTCATTAATATAGAGTATGAACAATAGAGGTCCAAGGACCGACCCTTGCGGTACTCCTAATTTGTTTTCCATTGGTTTTAAAAACTGATTATTAATTTTTGTTAAGTATCTGTTTTCTGTCTTTTAAATACTCTTCTATTAATTTAATCGCTACAGATGTATCCGTAACCATTCGGGAATTAGACACGAATGGGCCACAGTTAACTGTTTTGTGAAAACTTTACTGATATCTGTTGAGACACCTCAAAACTACATATAACTATACGAACGACATCTGTTGAAGCGCGTTGTTACTACAAACATATTCAAAAACATAATATTTATTTATTGCTATTCTAATTTACGCATTCAAAAACCAAGATAACTTTACACAGACAAACTCGGGCCGATTCACAAGATCTACATTACCATCTAGAAGAAAGCACAATACAATACTACGTACATTCCACCAACTGACAACTAAAACTACTTTTGGACAAAGAAATATGCAATACTTCTCTATAAAATTATTTAGTACTTTCCCTCTTGCAATAAAAATCGTTTAAGAAATAACTGACTTCAAAAGAAGCATAAAAATATGGATTATGGACATGGGAAGGAAGAATATAGATACAATTTTGCAACCTAACAAAGATTAATGCTTGTATTGTGCTTTCTTTTAAATATGGAATATTTCACTGATACACTATAAACATGAAATAATAAAAACATTTATCCATAATTTAAATGCTCACTAAGGATTTTTTTTTTGTAAATTTACTACATCGACTTTACAAAATTATTTTTTTAAATTTAAAATATTAAAATTCAAATTGAACAGTTCCGAACTCTTACAACTTACGAACCTACATCTACACATAGCGGTTCATGCTACCAGAAACCAATAAGTACTTAGGTGTTTGTTATTCATGATTATTATTGTAAATTTGTAAACACATCTGATCACCGTACTTTAAAATTTTTGTTCCTTGAATATTTATATATGGGTGTATTTTTTTTTTAATCGCAACTTAATTGTTTTTATTTCTCACTGTACTTTTTTTTATTTTTGTTGCTTTTATTTTTATATCATGTTTGTATTTTTGTTTTCTATCGTAACTTTTATTTATATTATATTTTTCTTTCTTGTGTTAAAACTGTACTGTCTTTATATAAAAAAAGCCCTCTGGGCATAAATTAAATAAATAAATAAGTTTATAATTTTCCTATTGTAATATTAGGTAAGGTATCTTGTAAGGTACTTATTTACAATTCAAACATGTACACAAGTACAATGTGACCTTAGCAAAGGGTAATTAGGTAAGGACACATTATTTTCTAAAAAAAATTGTAGAAAATAATTTATTAAATTATCATTTACTAAAACTAAAAAATATCGTTATTTTTCTCACCCCTGAATTTCCCCCACGCGATCAGTATACCCCTTGCGAGCGATAAATTCGATTACCGATCAGCTCCACCGATACCAGGGCTCCCACACGATACGAAATACGGTTAAATGCCACTATTAACAGGGGATGCAATATTGTTTAGTTTACTTTGGCCAGTTAGATACATTCCGAGCGCAAACTCTGCTGTTGAGGGCAAATATGAAGTAATTATTTATACACGTTTAGCTAATGGTTACTGGAAGTTCATTTAACAACTACTTGTGAAGTTTTTAAAAATTAACACGTTGGGGTCTCAAAACAAAAAGTTTTTGATTTTTGAATAAAGCATTATAAGCTCAATTCAGACAAGGAGTATTTTAACGCAATACAGTGGTCTCGTTCTGGAATCTGACGTAAAGGGGCGAATTTTGACGAGATGAACACTAGTTTCATCAATCATCATTTAATATTATGCAACCCTGATGATGCCTGGGTACAGGCAAAACCAGGTAGGACTTTAAAGTATTTAAAGTGGTGTTAAAACACGGTTACTGTTTTATTTTTTAATGTTGCCTGTTGTTTTACACTTGCACCTTACCTACTCTCCCAAATATAGACCCATTCCGACACGTTCCGTCCCGACCCAACCGGACTCAACTCGACCCAACCCGACCCAACCCGACCGAACCCGACCCAACCCGACCCGGCATAACTTAAGAGGAATATAAACGCTAGAAATATTTCGATTCTCATGCCTGCAAAATTTAAAATCTAGCGTCTTATTTGCGCGAGGCAAGTAAGCGAAAAAGTGGTTTTTATTTATTTTGTGCATAATTTTATAAGAACGAAAAAATGTTAGAACATAGAAAACCTTAAAAATAGTCTTAGCCAAAAGGGGGTATTTTTGAAAAATTGTTTTTGGTATTATTACTTCATAGTTAAGTCATGAAAAATCATTTTTTTTAGTGGTTTACGCTTATATTTTTTGTTATGTAAATAATAATTTTATTGTATTTCCAATACATAGAAAAGCTAGTAAAAGCTTCATATTATCCGTAGCATATTTTTTTATGTTCATACTGTAAGCCGATTCGTCGTAAAGATTAATCTAAATAGTATCTAAATGGGTTTTCACGTATAACTTCATCCCTAAATTATCCCAAACCAACCCAAATCAACTCAAATCAACTGAATCTCTACTACTTATATGAATCCTTTACACAATTTTGAAAATGACACTTAAATTAAAAACAAATCCTAATTCATTAAACCAAAGTTACAACCATAGATAAGCAACCGAATTTAGCGTTTTGTACAATTAAATGTTCATAAATTTATTAAAAAACCTATAAAATTTCTCAATGTGAGCGAAATTGCAAATTGAAATTAAATTTAGAATATTAATAATTATTTTTTAATTGATGAACTAATGTTTAAGACAAGATTTTTATGCATAGCACAGGGGTAACAATTTTTTATAAGTAATAATTATTAGCCTGAAACACTCATCTAAATACATTGAAAAAAATCTCCCGAGAAAAGATACATGCCGCCGACGGGGCTCGAACCCGCGTCCTTCTGATATCCGGTCAATTGCTCTTATCCACAGAGCTACGTCGGCTTATCTCCTGCCCGCCAAATAATTCAGTATATGAGTGTTTCAGGCTAACAATTATTACTTATAGCTGGTACCCGGCATGCGTTGCTATGCCATTTAATAAAAAAAAATTGTTTCTCCTTGCGTGTCCTTTCCCATTGGTCCCGCTCCCCTTCCGCCTTCCCTTCCTCTCCCGCCACCCATTCCCCTCTCGCTTTCTCACTCCGCCTCCTCCACCTGTCCCGCGAACCCACTACCCGGGGTCCCCTCCCCCCTCCCGCATTCCATACATTCAGTCCGGGTACATTTAGTTTTCAAACACACTCGAGTGCCACATATTACATTTTTTATACAAATTTCATACTGCCAGAGCTCACCAGTAGTTTTATACAAACCTTGTCCTGACAATAACGAACTCAAAAATAAAAGAATGATCCAATTTGGTGCAGTCGTACGGTAGTTATGCGCGTACATCAGTACATACATTTCGGCGATTCATTTTTATTTATATAGAAGATAGCTGGATAACAATTGTAATAAATTTAGAATAACTGAAGTCAAATAATGAAATAATTTTGCTACCCGATCATTATAATTTAATTATTGATCTAATTTCATTAATTTACATTTACATTGTGATATATTCACATAAATAAGTTAGAACCCTACCCAACTAAAGTGACGAACCATACTGCTGACTGCTCTTCGTATAAACGATGAACAGACACAAATAAAATGGAAACTGCAAGTGATGTTAAAATAAAGCTTCGAAAACTTGACGTCAGAGCTTCGTAAAAAAGTAGATATCTATGGAATTACAACACAGAAAGCTCTGAAAAATATGTTGGTTATAGAAATGCGCGAAAGAAAAGGTTTTTGCTTTCAAGGTTTATTTTAAAAATAAATTTCAGTTAAAACATCGTCCAAATAAGGTAACGATTTGTTACCCTTAATTTAGGTGACCATAGGGTTAGAAGGGAAATGAATAATCTAGGATCTAGTCGGTCTGTCCCCGCCCACTTATCGCGTCACTTTAACTAATCAGAACTGGATCTATAGTTGATTGGTTTTGCAATCAAACAGAAAATACGTTTTAACGTTTAATTCGTCATTCCTTTCGTTGATCCCTTCGAGTACGTTGTAACGAGCACTTCCATCAAAATTAAAATGGACTTTTTAACAAGGATACCAAAAGGTTGGTAAAAAAATTATACCAGTGCGTAATTCAAATTCGAAAAGTAAAATAAAATGCCTATAGACAAAACGTTAGACACATTATTAATTACGAGTACATCCTATTATAATATTATAAAGGCGAAATGTATGGATGTATGTTTGTTACACTTTCACGCAAAAAATACTAAATGGACTTTAAAAATTCTGTCACTAATAAAAAAGCTACATTATTTGCGATTATTATGGGCTGTATATATTTGTAAGCTCTGGCGTTATGAAATTATTAATCATACGTTTATTGTCCAGACGAAAATCAAAGCGTTGCTTGGTAACTATAATTAATTATTTGACGTGAGCTGTCATTTTGTTATTTGTTTAGGTTACTATGGAGATCCCCTTGATAGTTAAAATTATACTAATATTATAAATGCGAAACTGCGTGTGTTTGATTGTTATGCTTTAATGGGTGGCACGCGAGCTGTTTGAAAAATGAATGTAACGGGTATGGAGGGGGTGGTGTGGGGGGGAGGGGTGGTGTAAAACTACTAAATGGATTTTAATGAAACTTTACAATAATATAGCTCATATATCAGAATAACATATAGGCTATAATTTATAAAGCAAGCTGGGGAGGAAACGCGGGAGGCGAACGGGAACGCACGGGACAGGTGATTCAGGGAGAAACAATGTTTTTCTTTGAATATGGCATTGCAACGCTTGCCGGGAACCAGCTAGGTACTCATAATTTCGTTTTATCAGAATTTGTTTACATTTTAAACAGAAATTTGAATTCATTCATCGGCCGCGGTGCCTAAAAAATAAATGTAAGCAACCCGCTTCACACGAATAGAGCCTCTTTGCGTTTGCTTATTTTCCATCTATAATTAAAAATAAAAAAATTAACAGGCGTAATCGACTATTGGGAAAATATATTTAATAAAACACGACTTTTTTTAAATAAATTGAAAAATTTTGTTAACTATTCGAGTGTTAGGGTTAATAATTATTGAAATACGTGTCAAACGCCCGGGATTTTTGTGCGTCCGATTTGGAAATTTTCCGTCCTCATAAAAAAAATGTACAACCGAATTTTTATACGGATAAACACTGCTCGTAGTGTTAGAGATCCATTCAGTTCACCTGCGGTTATTCCATGTTTTGAGGATTCATAAAAAAATTGTAAAAAACGTTAAATTTCGCATATTATTCACTTTAAATCTATATAATATTAATTCATTTTTTTAAAGTTATTAATTATTGACGTTTTTTATTCATTATTGTGCATGATGTGAACCTTCTGTCACATCATGCACAATAATGATGCATAATAATAATAGAGAACTGCAGTCCATTTTTTAATTTTTTTTAATGAATGACCTTCTAACTTAAATAACTGCATTTTTATTTTTAGAGTTAATTTTAATAGTTAAAATAAATGTCCAAGTTTTAATTTTTCAAGACCACTCATCATCACTCCTGAAAAATTACTATAGAATCGGGCAATCAGCCGATCAACTGCCGCCATTTTGAATTCCGTTGTTCGAAGTATTCTTCCTAGAAGTAGCATTACTATTTTTTTTTGTGCAGTAGTTTTTGAATATTTTCAATAATAGAGATAAACTAACAAGAGATACCTTTATTTTTGAAACATTATATAGGCCTCAATGTTTCAATAAACATGAATTAATTAATACGATGGCTTGTGTCATATCATACATTCCCATACAATGACTTTACGGCGATGTCACGACACGTCGAACAGTGACGTCACCACTAAAATTTCAATAATGCCAACTTGACGGCGTGTTTTTACGACCCGATTAAAAATGGATTTTTTAATTTTTTTTTGAAAACTCTGTGTTTAATATTATTAAATAAAACTTATATATTCAGAATCAGCGTTTATTGGTCTATACGGGGTGTTAAGGGACGTATTTGACTTATTTTAACCAGTGATTCCTGACATTATTTGGAGTAAAAAATGTAAGTGAAATTTTGGTCTATAAACATAAAAAAATGGTGGTTGTTGAACAGTTGGAGGCGGGGTAAGGGGTTCGTCGGACATCTGGCTGAGTGACTAGTGACGACATGCGCAAGAAAAAAATTTTTGTTTGATTTTGAAGAAAATTTTTTTGAAAAAAAAAAAAAAATCGTCAAAAAAAAGTCACCGTAGACCAAAATTTCTCTTACATTTTTTACTCCAAATAATGTCAGGAATCTCTGGTTAAAGTACAAGTACGTCCCTTAACACCCTGTATGAACATATTTTTTAAAGCCGTAATATTTTTCAATGGAGTTCCTTATTGTCAATCTCATATTTCAAATTTTTAGACTTAACAATATTATCTTCAACTAATTATATTTCCATATCATTAATACATAATACTTACGTAAAAAAATAATGCTTTATGATTTTCAATTAGGTGGTTGGAATTATTAAATGGCAAGAATAAGGACTCCAGATTCAAGCACAGCCTCAATAATTTTCGCAAAAAAGGAGTCACTGTCAAAGACAACAAAAGCAAAAAATATAATCAAAAGCGCTAAAAATTCCATCAACTTCTTTAAAGGAACTTCAGAATTAACAATGAACCAAGGCACCCAAAATTGGAACACCATTCGTCCAAGAAAACAACAAAATGTTACCACAATCTTTTCGTCTTGGGGAAATAACAACTACGATGAAAATAACTACGGGAAGCATGAAGACTTTAAAGCCAAACGAAATCCCAAAGAAGTTCTTATTTCTAAAAAGACATCCTCGAAGAGTTCAAAGGAAAATAAACTCGAAAGTTCCCTTGGCCGTTTGAAAGGAAAGATAGGACTGTCTAATTTTAAGGGCGTCAGCTCGAATATGAGGTTCTATCTTCAGAAAAGCACCCTCCATGGGATGCGGTATATTGGGGATGGGAGTCTGAGTTTACTGGAGCGGTAAGTCAAACAATTTATCAATAATTTTATAACTATTAGTGCCAAAAGAGTGATTCTACAAAAACCGTGGATCCACCAAGTGAACGCTTTTATTATTACCGTGACAATTCAGGGTTACGGGATCTTGATGATATAAAAAAGGCAATAAATGTATGTTCCCTATCACAAAAATGCTACAGCTCTTTCAAAACGTACGTGAGTCTTTTTTTTACATGAGCTCCACACAGGAGGCCCTGAGGAAAATAATTTCCCTGAGGGCCTGTGTCATCTTTGAGGATGTTATGTGGAGAGTTTTTTTTAGAGAAAGGAAGGAGAGGAGAGTTCTGGGAAAGAAAAGGGGTGGGTAGGAATCTGGGGTTCAGTGTGTCCTGGTCATCCACCTCCTAGACCTAAACAAACCTCATCCCATGAACCCTGGTACCCCTGCTAAATCACCAAACGTAGCGCAACACTTGGGGTGACCTATGGCAGAGGTGTTGGTTATCCAATAAAGGTTCCCGGGGCGGCGGTACCCATTCCCGCCTCCCAAATTGGTCTGATTCCTCAAAAGGAAAAAAGTGATAATTTTCTTGCATCTCTCTCATTCACCGCGCCGTAACGTCTCCGTAGACCACTTCAATACTACTTGCCGTGACGATAATTTTGAAAGTATGGAATATAGTTACGAGGATAATATTGAAGTGTGAGTGCATTCCAAATATTTAAAAAACGTCAAATGTTAATGCGCTGATTACTGCGCTTACACATTAAGAGGAACGCATGCGTGGCCTGTTTCATACAAAATTTTGTTTTGGATTTACGGCTAAAATATCAAATTAATTGTTTTTTTCTTTTTTTTAAATGATAAATTAGTCATGTATACAGTTAGGATGTGAATCCGATTTTCGATTTTTGCTTTAAATTATAAAATATAGGCCCCAAAAGATGACGATTTATCCATAAATTTAGGAGGCAACTTTGGAATTTTTTCTGGGCATATGGACGCAATTTAAAAAAAAAACTCCTCACATCCTGAGTCAGGAATATGATGAAGTATACGACAAAATTTTATTCTGCTTTGAAAACAGTTTTATTCGTGTAAAAAACCGAATTTAGATACGCGCAGATTTGTAGTAAAATTACTTAGGTTTTTTTTGTTGTCTCATCCACTCATTTGCCAGCCGGACGGGGCAGCTTGTACGGGGGAGCTTGCGCGGGCCGGGGGGAGGAGTAAAATCGCGCCAGACAAACTAATAGATACATAACTCAATCGCCATACATTAACAATGGGTGTATCTATGTCTTTGTTTGTTGACAATATGCAGGTGTTCGTTGTTTTAGAACTCTTAATATTTACGAAAAAATCGAGAACCATATTCAACGTATTGGTGTTTCTTGGTAGGTAGTAAGATTATCATTTTTTGCAGTTCAGCTTTTATTTTTTAAATATTTTCTACGATATCGGGGTACCTACCTACCTAGGTATTTATGGCAGTGAGGCATGGGAACTGGCAGAGGAGAATGAAAGTAGGTACCTAGACTGAATGCGAGGCGGGTATGCGTACCACTGCCCCGGAAACCATTTATTGGATAACCAACACTTCTGCCATAGGTCATCCCAAATGGTTCGCTACGTTTGGTGACTTAGCAGGGTTGCCCGGGTTCATGGGGTGAGGTTTGTCTGAGTCTTGGTGGCGGATGCGACTGCCCACCAGCTGCATGGCAGGCCGGATCGGGAGAGAATGGTTGAGGGAAACTCTTTGACGTCTCCAGCCGTAAGTACTCTCTCTGAACATCGCCTTGCATCGCAGTGGGAGGGATGGATTCTTGCATCCGTCACTCCTAGATGCACTGACCCACAGATTCCTAATCAAGTAATCATCCGCAATACTTACCCTTTTATTTTTCAGAACTTCCTCTTCTTCCTTTCCTAAAAAGACCCCTTATTTTCCTCACGGCCTCCTGTGTGGAGCTAATGTTAAAAAAAGCTGTAAAAAGAGATCCCTGAGGCGTATGTATAGAAAACAAATATTTATACACAGTAAATTCCGAGACGCCGATTTTGCAACTTTACAGAATAATTGAATGTGAAGTTACACATATTATTTGACTTTCAAATCTGACATATTAACAAAGGACAAGATTATGTTTTTATACAATAGCTCTACACATGCCCAGGAAGAAAATAATTCTCCTCAGGGCCTATGTCATCTTCGAGGATGCTGAGTGAAGGGTATTTTTAGGAAAGGAAGGAGAGGATGTTCTGGGAAATAAAAAGGTAGAAGGGGTGGGTTGGAATCTGGGGTCAGTGTGTCCAGGAGTGACGGACGAATGATTCTATCCCTCCCCGTGCGGTGAAAGGCGATGTTCCGAGAGAGCCCTACTGGAGAAATCAAAAGGTATCCCTCAACCAGTCTCTCCCAATCTGGCCTGCCATGAAATTGGTGGGCAGACGCATCCGCCGCCAAGACCCGAACAAACCTCACCCCATGAGCTCGGGCACCCCTGCTAAGTCACTAAACGTAGCGAACCACTTGGTGTGAGCTGTAGCAGAGGTGTTTGTTATCCAATAAATGGTTCCCTGGGCTGCGGCACCCATACCTGTCTCCCAAAATGAGTATTAACCCATTCATGACGAACTATTTTTTTTTCGAATTTCGCGCAGAAAATTCACAGAGTGGTTGGTTTTGAAAGTAGAATAAGAACGTTTTTTTCGGAATTTGAAAAAATCGTCTCCTCATCCCCCAGGAGCCTCGAGAAGGATGAGGTCCATATGGATCTTTCGGCAAATAACTAGTCAGAAATTTCATTTTTTCATCTTTATTGTTCCAAAAGTGTAATTTTCAACAACATTATTTAGTGTGATAGCCCTCGAAGCATTTCACGCATAGTCCGACCTTACATGTGATGCAACGGATGCGCTGCTTGCTTTTACAAGATGCACAAGACAGTTTTCCTCCCTTATTAGTCTCAGTTATCGGTATTGGCCCAGGATAATGGGGGACGGAGGTATCATACTGCATTGCCGTTTGACCTATTTTGGTGAGTTTGTCGGGTGCCTTGAAGTATTTCTTGATAGAATACTTCTCACAGTAATGCTTTGATATTTCTTCACGGAATTCTAACTGCCCCAATTTAAAATTGCCCGTGGCTTTGCGCTTCAGAAGCCAGCAATTCTGAATGGTTACATCAATGGCCCAGGTAAAAATGGACCACCACCATTTCTGTTGGCGAACAGTAATGCGATAACATGCAACGTTTTGGTCCATTCTGTCAGTTCCACCCATATTCGTGTTATATTGATGAATTGCATATGGCCTCTGTATACTGATCTTTTTTTGCTCCTTCCGTGAGTAACGGCTTGCTAGATCCAATGGATTCTTTCCGTATTTTGTTGAAGCTACAGAACAAACAGCGTTATCAACCCATTGAGTAACGTAGATGGGGGTCTTGCCAAATGATGTCTGCGCACTTTCAGTATGTCCTCGAGAAAGCACACCTTTGTTGTATTTTGACATTGTTGCCTTCTTCTTGGGGATAGGAGATGAACTGGGAATCCGATTGTCTCGAATTGTACCTGTGCCATTGTATCCATAAAAATGCAAATAGTACAGCAATGGCATACCCGTAAAAAGATTATCAAAGTAGAAGTGATATGGCAATTCGCGCTTTTCCACTGGCAATTGATCGACCAACATAAGTAGTGGTGAAGCATTCAAGCCTACAACACCATACTCCTTTGGAATCCGGGGATTGCTGCCTTGGTAGATCTCAAAATTGATCAAGTAACCGGAGGTTGTATTTAGGCTCCACACTTTATATCCGAATCGAATGGGTTTGCCTTTTATGTATTGCTTACATCCATGGCGGCCATAGTATGGTATCATCGATTCATCATAACTTAAATTTTCTTCTGGGTGGAAGTTTCGCATAAACCGTTCAATAAGCCTATCTGTAAATGGACGTAACTTCCACATCCGGTCTGCACTATTGAACTGATTTGGTGAAGCAAAGTGTATCATTTTGTGTATCTGTTCAAATCTATCACGAGACATGGTGGACGCAATCTGCTTATTGTAGAAAGGGCGAGAGCTGCTCCAGTACAATCGAGTTGATGGAATCGGGCATAATTTATTTATTTATTTATTGTTTTGGAACATTTACAGAGTATTAACAGAAAAAAGTCATTGGATTAGCATTGTAAAAAGCGTACATGTTAATAGTCCACTTAAAAATGTTCACAGAATGCACAGTTTAATAGTTGTTAACAGAAATTAGGAATATCAAAATATAAACGGAGGTATAAAAAGAGATAACAAAAATAGTGATGATACAATATAGAGATAACAAAGATAAAAAAAGATCGATATACGATGTAAAAAAACAGAAAAACAAAAAAAGTAAAGTACAAATAGAGTGAAGAACAGCCATTCACATTCAAGTTCAAGATAAGTATTAAGATAAGTATTTTCAATTCTCAATTACATGTTAGGTTAGTCTATTGTTAATTTGCTTTTTAAAGTAAGCGAGACTATTTGCATAGATGTCTATATGGTTACATTCAATGGAATTATACAGTCGACACATCCGAGACAGTGGATTGAAGTATGCAATATTGTTTTTAAATAATTCAAGATGAAATATATTCTGATTCCTTAAATTACGTCTATTGGGGACCTTAATAAGAATATTGCTCAGGCAGTGAGTTGTTTCAAGCTTATCATGAATGATTTTGTATAGACTCATTAAGTCAGCAACTTTTCTTCTTTTTTCCAGAGTAGTAAACTTAAAATATTGGAGTCGTTCCTCGTAAGATTGGAGTAAGGCATTTAGTCCAAGTTTAAATGATAATAATCTCAGAAATTTTTTTTGCACAGATTCAATAGTTTTTGAATATTTTAAGTAGTGTGGATTCCAGATAACACTACCATATTCTAATTTGCTTCTGACCAATGAGTTGTATAGGGTTATAATGGATTGGGGTTTTTTAAATGGTTTAGATATTCTATGTATAAACCCCATCATTTTCAAGGATTTAGTCGTGATATCACTGACGTGTACATCAAATTTAAATTTTGAATCAAGAATGATTCCTAAATCTCTGATGGTTGTAACTGCATTTAATCGAGCATTATTTATGGAATATGCATAATCTTTTTGCATTCTGTTACGGCTGAAAGTCATAATGTAACATTTTTCAATATTCAAAAACATATCATTCTGAATACACCAGTTATGTAGTGTGAAAAGGTCTTCTTGAAGCATAACTTGGTCAGAATCATTGGAAATTTTACGGTAAATCTTTAAATCATCGGCAAATAAAACAAAATCACAGCGTAACATGGGGCCTAGGTCATTAATGAAAATTAAGAAAAGCAGAGGGCCAAGATTGGACCCTTGGGGTACACCAGAGGTTACAATTACGGGAGGTGACTCATACCCATTTATAAGAACGAGCTGTGTTCTGTTTTCCAAATAGGATTTAAGCCACCTAAATAGATCACCGTGAATACCTATACGACCAAGCTTCTGTAGTAAAATAAAATGATTTACTTTATCAAAAGCCTTTTGAAAATCTGTGTAAATAGCATCTACCTGAGTTCTTTCATTAAACGCATTGCAAACATAATCACAGAAATCGAGAAGATTGGAATTTGTGGATCTGTTAGGAACAAATCCATGTTGATTGATGCATAATTGTGGTTTAAAGTGTGCGAATATGGAACTATAGATTATAGATTCAAAGGCTTTTGCAAAACATGATAATATACTAATTGGTCGATAATTTTTCACAGAAGATTGATCGCCAGATTTATGTATTGGGACAATATGTGCATTTTTCCACAAATCTGGGAAAGTTCCCGTAGATAATGATTCGTTAAATATAATGAAAAGTGGCTTGATCAACGCGCTAGAGCAACATCTTAAAAACAAAGGAGGTATTTTATCTGGTCCTGGGCCTTTATGTATATCAATGCTTTCTAAACAAGATTTGATAGTTCCCATGCTTACGTTAAGTTTACTAAGATTAAATTGGTTGAATTGAGGAACATTCAGTCCGGAAGTATTTGATGTGGGATTCGACTGAGTATAAACCGATCCAAAATAATTAGAGAACATATTGGCAATCTGCTGTCCATTGTTTGCAATCATAGAATCCATATGCATTGTTTTTGGAATCGAATTTGAATTACGCAATGATTTAGAATAAGCCCAGAAAGCCTTAACATTATCTTTTATCCCACGCTCAACTAGATTGATGTAGGATGTGTAGCATTCTTTTAGCATTTTTTTTGATCTTTTTCTAAGAGTAGCAAACTCGGAATAGTCTATCGGGTTGTTATATTTTTTAGCCCGAAGTCTTACTTTATTTTTCTCTTTGAGGAGCATTATTAGAGATTCGCTAAACCAATTGGGATAGTGATTTCTTACGTATGTTTTTTTTTTTGGAATGTGCTTGTCTATAATATCCCATAGTGTATTGTAGAATAACTGTACCTTATTATTGAGATGACAGTTGTTAAAAAGTGAGATCCAGTTTACATTTGTTAGATCATGACAACATCCTTCATAATTACCTTTTTTGAAGTTGTATTTTACGGGAGAGTGATTTTCTTGTAGGAATTGCATTTTTTCTAGACTTACATTTATTTCAAAACAGGGATGATGGTGATCAATTTTTGATAAGTTAGCTGTCGTTGAAATATTAATATTGGTTTTATCGGAAAGAACAAGGTCAAGAATATTAAAATTTTTGTTAGGTAAATAATTAAATTGGTGAAGGTTGCACATTGAGGCCAAATTGACAAGGGAATGAGCTTTGTGACTAAAATAATTGGATGGAGCTAGTATTATGTTATTATATGTTATGTCAGGTGTCCATTTAATTTCAGGTATATTAAAATCACCAATGATTATAAATTGAGATTTGGAATTAATATGTTGCAAATAAATATCCTGAATATTTTTGATTCGATTACAGTAATCATCAACAGATAAATTGGGGGGAATGTACAGAACACATATATAGATGAACGAGTTTGAATATTCATGCAGTTTTATAGCTAACCATAAATCTTCACCGTCACTTTCCCAAGATGATTTTCTAGTTGTTATTAGATTCTTGTTGACTGCCGCTAATACCCCCCCACCTTTTTTAGATGTAGAATTAGTTGATTCGCGATCTCTCCGAAAGACCAGGTAACGCTCATCAAACAATTCATTACTGAATACTGATGAACTCAACCAAGTTTCGGTGAAGCAGATTATATCATAGTTATTGATAATAACTTCGTTTTTTATGTCATTTGTTTTGGTTCTAACTCCCCTAACATTTTGGTAGAAAATTTTCAGATCCATTTTGTAATTTTTGACAAGACGTATACATTAGGTTTAAAGGACGGAGGAAGACGGGTTTGAGGGTGATTTGTCGGTAAGATTCTGTAGTACGGCCTTGTTCTTCACGAGCAGTGGTGGAGACATGTCATTCTTCCTTAAGAAGACGCGCCCATTTTTAATCCATACGTACTTGAAGTTCAGGTCCTTTGCTGCTCGCCTAGCTGCTGCATGAAGTTCCTTGTTATAAGGTGACAGATGTTCACATACGTATATCGGAGAAGAATCTGTGAAACCAAGGTGTTGACTATTCAGTTTCCTATCCACGTTCCTCTTGTTGAATACCTTAACTGCAGACAGCAATTCGTCACGGATTCGAGGGCTGGGCAGAGTCAGTACAATATTTTTTGGTCTTGAGTTGGGAGTTGCGTCAGGGTGGCGTGGTGTACGATGACAGGAAATTATTTGCTCGTCCTTTACAGGATAGTTTACTGATGTACACAGGTTTTGTATTGTAATCATGATGTCTTCGTTCCTCTTCTCCGGGACCATCTGAATCTCCAGATTGCAGTTCCGGTTAGTTTGTTCGATTGCGTTCATTTTTTGGGATAGTATGTCGTAGTTCCGCTGCAAGATTTCATTTTCAGAACTCAGTTTGGATATTTTCGTCTCATTAGCCTTGCATGTAGAATTTAATCTATCATATTCTGCAGCGAAGTATTCAAGAGATGATTGAAAGTCTTCCATATGGGACAGCTTGTTTTTTATATCCCCTAGTTCGTCCATTATTTTGGAGTTAAGGTATTGAAATAATTCATGTTTTAGGGTTTTCAGTACCTGGTCTAATTTTTCGTCTATGTGTTCTAAGATTATTTTAGATACGTCGCTTGAACTCGCAGTTTGTGGGGTGGATATAGAGGTGTCATTAGTCTTTTGTTTGGAACCTGTTGGTTGTCCGTGCAATATGGTGGGGGATTGAAGAACCAGAGTTTCTGCGTTATTTCCAGTAAATTTCTGTTTTCCTTTGCAAGGGACACATTTCCAAGTAGTTCTATATTGTTTAGATTGCTTTGTGTAATTTTCTTTGGTAGTTCCTACACATTTAAAATGATAGCTTTGGGAACATTTACTGCAAGTATACCCATGTTATAAGTATACCCATGTACGCTTTGATATCCCCGACAGTTAAAGGTGATACTTTATGACTATTTTCAGGGTCTTGCTTGGTCTGATATTTGTTGGATTCTGTAACGATGAATTCGTACATTTCGTTGTCAAAATTTAGTTCAAATAATTCCACCGGTGATAAAGCAGCTACGTCGGTATAATTTCCTTCGGGAAATATGCTAGAAACAATTGGCGTCACATCGTTAGACTTCCATTGAAACATAGTTTTCGGACCAGGCATACGTTTTGGAATGCGATAAGGTGGTTCAGCGGGATCATTCACTCCGTCTCCAGTACTAACACGGCATCGTTTCAAAGGAGGCTCGAAAGAAGTGCTTGCAGACGCTTGACCGTGTGATGCTGAAGCGTCGAATAAATTTATGTCGAAGTCACTGAAAGTTGAATCCAAACGCTCGTCTCCGAAATGCTCTAGATTAGGGTTCTCTTGATCTGAATCATAATCGGGCGTATCTTGTCCCTTTTTGTGTCGACGGCGATTTACGATTTGGCAATTAGAAAACAATTGCGCTCGAGAAATATTGGCAATTATTCCACCGTCATCTTCATCAGCTGAATCTGCTCCGGACAAATCACTCTCATTTGGCGGCTCCACATACACATCCACTACCTCATCATCCTCCAAATTCGTATCCGATTGTTCTTCAAGCAGTAACATCACTTCTTCAACAGTCAGACCCCTAAAAAACACGAAAAAACAATGAAATCTGCGAAAAATTACAATTTATGTATAGTGAGATCTGCCGAAAGGTCCATATGGAGCCAAAAATCAAAACTTTCAATTCAAAGTACTCTCTTTGATACAATAAGGATTATTTTTGTAACAATATGTCTATAAATAGTTAGTAAATTTCATTCTTTACGGATCATAAACGGTTTTGGAAAAAAAAATCAAATCTACACATAAGTTTAATGGATTACTTACTTCACTCGTTTTGACATTTTGAAAAATTTGCACTTTTTTTCAAACTCCGTTTATACACGTCTGTCCACGCCGGCACATGCAAACGAACTGAGCGCCTCTAAGACAAACGTGTTCGTACATGCTTGTAGACTACATAAAACTGAATTTCGCATCGCCATTTTAATATATCGGCATGATGTGACTAATTGAGGTCCAACACTTTTTCGAGGTCCATATGGCACCTTCGTCATGAATGGGTTAACACTCAAACATTTATAGGCGTTTTTATTGCTGTTTTTTTTTTATTCCAAAAATATTCTACGTCTTCTACGACATTATATTGATAAACTTTTCCTTGGAATTAACTCGCTGAGAATTTAAATTGTTATTATTTTGAATTTAAGTTTTCTAAAGGTACAATATTTTATTTCTTACTGGCGAGTTCCCGGCATGCGTTGCAATGTCACTTAATAAAGACATTGTTTCTCCCTGCGTGTCCTTTCCCATTCGTCCCGTTCCCTTTCCTCTCTCTCGTACCCTTCTCCTCACGTTTTCCCACTATGTCTTCCCTCTCTCCACTCCCATCTTCCGCTTCTCCCGTCCTGCTAACTCCCCTCCCTCCTCCCGCATTCCATAAATTCAGTCCCGATACATTCAGTTTTCAAACAGCTCGCGTGCCACTTAAAGCATATATACCAGAGTGGAAGATACTCTCAGTATCGCCCTGATGTAAGACCACCATTCAGAATTGAAACGTTGCTTGAAATGGCATTAGCCGTATTTGGTGACCAGATCTGAATAGCCAGGTACTTCCCCACCTTCCTCTTCCCGATCTCTTTCCCCTCCCCACTACCTTCAGCCTCACAGCATACCCCAATTGGGGATGCCGTGAGGCATCTCACTGGCTTCAAATGGGAGCAGTTGGGACTCTTAAAATTCTAATAATATTTCTAAAATTCTAAAATTCTCTTAATATTCATAAAAAAAAAATCTCACCACTATATATATTAACCATCGCGGGCATGCGCACATCAAATCCCCAGAATTGCATCGCAATAGGATGATTGGTTTAGCAACGCGTATGGTCAAACATACATACAAACAAACATACATTGATTTTTATACTTAGATGTTTCCTAGAGTTCTTTGCAGAATTGTATAATATTATATATTATCATTATTTTTCCGGAGCTCTTCTAACAATACATGTCTCAGCTAATATTGAATGAACTAAGCAAAAGGGTGATTTCTCGTCTTGACGAAAATATATTGACATATAAAATTAAAATTTTGTTTCGGTGGTTTCTCGCGTTTTTACTGTGTACACGTCGAAACGCGGGACACCGGACACACTAACACCATTACGAAATATGTCGGGAGTCTCCCATATTATAGGACGTGTCGCTATAGATATTATCAACAAAAGGGGCATTGCACCGTCTTCGTGCAAGTATTCGGGCATGGAAATAAATGCCTTATTTTGTTTAACTCTATTTTACTAATTTACAATTTTACGTCATGCATCCGATTCCCGTATCTCCTATAACAATATAATATCTCCGTTAATTTCAAGGCACTACACAAAAAGATCATTTCTCGTATTCTCCGATAAAATGATGTTACATAATAATTACGCGCCCTTCTCTTTAAAACTCTATAACACCATATTTTGCTCGCTAGCGCTGCAACTAAATACCACTACATAGAAATCTTCCCTTCCCGCCTCCCCGCTACACACCGCAAATACAATATTTCGTTAGAAAGGGACAAACGAAAGACATGAGATTATTGAAGATCTACTTCGGTCGCCGGCAAACAATGGTCTTAAATAACAACAGTCGAAAATGAGACAAAGGTGAACGCATGTCTGCACCCCCCCAAAGGAAACATACAATCATTATCGTACATCTCCCACACACTGCCGGCCTCTGTGTTTCCTCCCTCCTACAACATGGGTCTCTTCAAGACCCGTGTTCACTCCTTCCTTTCCTCAAAAATACCCTCCACACAGCATCTCCAAAGATGACATAGGCCCTGAGGGAAGTTATTTTCCTCAGAGCCTCCTGTGTGGAAAAAGTTGTACTTTGGAGGAAACAACGACGTGTCTCATCTTTTATCGAACTATTATTTAACGTGTAAGAATGAGCTGCAGCATATAGAATATGGAATGAATGTTTATTAACTTTTTCCGTCACGGTACCGTAACCGCGAATCGTCATGGTAATTATAAAAGCACTCTTTCTCATAGATTACCACACTTTTCGTAATTATGAAAAATGAACATTTCTTCATTCTCTCTCACAATTTTGAAATTCACTTTCAAGAGAAAGAGAATTAGATCTCATTTTCTTTGGTTTTACTAATCTAAACATATACCTTATTTTATATCAAGTCCATATTATAAAATTCTGTCCACCTTTCTATCTAGCATAATATATCCTTAGTTTCGACACCATGCTACAAAATTTAAAAGAAATTTTCGTAGTTCACTTAACACATACAAATTCCTACTCTTTTCATAATATTGAATACTTTCCTTAACTTTAGTTTAATAATATTATTAATGTCTTAATTACAACCACGCACGAAAATAATAATAACAACTTAATTGAGAAACAACAATTCAATGTAATTTTATTAAAGTTTCATATTACAGTTCATGTTTCATGACAGCGCTTTAATGAATGGCGTGCTAAAATAAATTATCGCGACCAATTTCGCATATTATTATCTCATTATATAACAGGAATTTATTAACATGAGGTGACACGTGAGGCTATTGAAAATAATGCACACAGGACGATTTAACATTAAATAATTACTTCGACATCACTGATGTAAAAATGAATACTACAACATACTTTTGATCACCCCGTTGAAAATTTACAACTACTAAATTGTTCAAAGATTCTGATGAAATCAAGAAGTTTGCATGTCGAAGTAACCTGTACTAGAAAACGTTAGCCTGTGAGCAAAAGCGACCACGAAAGCTTTGATGCTATTTTCGCGTGGTAAAGTTCTCCACGAATTCATTAAAAAACGATGAACTTTACGAAACATGTCATGATGACCTCGCGATCATTTCTACAGTGCATCTATAGTACAGGCTTGGAGTTTGTGAAAAAATTGTGGATATGATCCATTTTCCATTACCAGTTGAGACGTAGGCAGTCCTAGTCCAGGCTTGATCCTGGATGATGTCTATCAGAATAAGGAATAAATGGCGACCGAGATTGGAGCCCTGTGGAATTCCTTACAAGGCTGCGAATGTAACGGAATCTGCTTAATTCTCTTTACTTACCAACTGGCTTATATATTATTAGTGGTGAAACAATCATTAGCAGTAGATTAAAACCGATTTCGAACATTTTCACCGTCAATAAATTGTGATCTACGCTCTATGCTATCGAATGCCTTGCCAAAATTTGTATAAAATACTACTGCTTGATTTTTGGCATCCAAATATTTTGGTACCCGTCGAAAGGGGGTTAGAAATTTGATTGCCATTATTTTGTTTATGTTTTAGAAGATGCTCTCTGTTAACTCATTCATTATTTTCATTACAGGGTGTTCTGGTTCCTTTCCGTATTCATGGCCGTGCTGTTCGCCGCCTATTACATCGGTAGCTTGTACAACCGGTGGAACACAGCGCCCATGATCGTGTCTCTCAACCCTGAGCAGGTGCAGCTAACTTCCATTCCCTTCCCTGCCATCACCATCTGCAACATGAACCAGGCCAGGAAATCCGTGGCGGATAGGATCGTGTCGGCAGGGTGAGTGGACGCCGGGCGGATAGTGGTATCAAACAGTTTGCTCAAAAGGGGGTTTACAATAAAAAGTTCTTGCAACATACAATAGTTAAGTGATAAGATGGTTACAGATTAAAGTTAAGGAATTGTCCGTAACCTTAAAATTAACTTATTTAGGGGCGATAAGGCGATTTCAGTTTTCTCGGGTGACGGCGAAAAACTCAAAGTTAATTTAAAGGTTAAGGATAATTCCTTAACTTTAAGTAGAACAGGAATCGCCCCTCCGCATCATTAACTATGTCCTTAAAAGCCACTCTGCACTATTCCTGTATAGAGCAAACAAGGTAACACCAGATGTGATTTGAAATTTTCACGACCAAAATTATTATCGTGGTTAATTTTTGAGTTATTATGCCATTTTACGCTTTCTCCTTCTTTATCCAACTGAAGTCCTCGGAAGACCCAAAACGGGTCGAGCAAGCCTAATTGCGAAGGTAATTGAAATACACAAAAACCCCATTACTATTAAAAAAGATGACATGGTATCCGGAACTTGACGACTACACCAAAACTAAACGCCAAAATCTATTACATAATATGAATATAAATAAATATTATTCTGAAATACCGGTCCCAAGAGGATTAACAATACTTGATCAAATTCATTAATTTTCCCTGATGTTGGACACTACAACGCTGTCCGAAACGTTGGCCAAAGAAGGAGAAAGCGCAACACGTCACAACTACCCAAAAATGAATCACGATAAGGTAACATCAATTTTCCTTTTGTACAACAACAGACATTTATGGTTTCTTCTTTCCGTGTTTCCATGTGGGTTTGTAAGTGTACTTTTGGCTGAACCTAAACTTCTGAAAATGTATTTAATGCTTCTAGAAAAAACGTGGACAAAAAGGTTCTTGAAGCGCTATGCAACGCGCAGAATGACACCCCTGTGGACATAGATTCATCAAGCAAAGCAGGAGAATGGTCATATTTCAAACAATTTCTCATAAATGTAAGCCTAACGTACAGGGTAATAAATTTACCAAATATTCTTACTTATCTTGCTATTTCAAGTTTCAAATTTGAAAATGTTTACAGGTGACCCAGCCATGCACCCACCTCATAGCTATGTGTTACTGGAGGGCCATGCCACGGGCTTGCGAAACCCTCTTCAACACCGCGCTGACTGACGAAGGCCTCTGCTGCACATTCAACAGTGTTCACAGAGACATGATGTTTTGGAACCCGTGAGTGCGGATTCCTTCCATGTTTATTTTTTATTTCAAAACGCCAGTTATAAAATTAATTACTTTACATCCACATGTTTGCGTCCTGCCATTAGCCGCTTTTATAATTATCGATTCACGGTTACGGTTCCGGCAAAAACAGGCAATAAACATACGTTACGTAATGGTGGGACAAAAGATGGAATACACGAAATACGTGTGTCTGTTTCTTCCAAGTACTACTTTTTTTCCTTTCCTTTGGCGGAAACAGATATATCTTATTGATATTATCACGGCGACGGGAATTGCGTTTCATTTTCTTTATATTTCGCTTGAGGGGGATGTATGATAATGATTGTATATTTCCTTTTGTCTCATTTTCACCGTCCACCGTTTGTCTCATATTCGACTGTTATTATTTAGTGTGTAAGTAAAAGCTGCAGTACGATATGCTTAAGAGGGCGTTCAAATATTACGTAACGCAATTTTTGAAGATTTTTGACAATCCCTTCCCCCCATGTAACGCGCCGTAATGTTTTTCTGTACCCTCCTCCCACCCCCTCCCTAATCGTTACGTAACATCCAAGTGAGTATACAATAGATTTCTAACTCGCAATACATGCTTATATTGTTTATTTTATTTTTTCTTTTTTCTTTTGCTGTTTTCCAAATTTCAAAGTCAGCATGAGAGCTTTTATAGGCCAAGAACAGCTGATGATGTAAATCTCCCGCTTTTGAGGGCATTATAGTACCTACAAACTCACTTTAACAACACTGACTATAGCAATTTGTGTATAGGGGGCAATTTGTGTGTGTGTTTTTTTCTTTCATTTCTGTTGTTTTTTTTTTTCCTTTTTTTTTCTACCACTTTATGTTTTCTTTAATGTTTTAATCCATGTTTTTATATATATATATATATATATATATTATAAATTGTAGCGGAAACTTCGCTGGTTAATGCAATCATGTAATATGTTACTTTCTTATTAAAATATGTATAACTGTTTGTTTCCTAAATAAACTAAAATAAAATAAAATACATTAATTACGTGAGCAGTTTTTCTTCCAATATAGACGCCCCCCTTGGTGAGATAAATTTGAGACACTTCGTATATTCTTTTCAAGAAACGTGAGATTTTGCCGGACCCCCCCCCCCCTCCCTCCCCCTTTTGAGCTCACGTAATTAATGTATGCCCCCTTATGCGTATTTCGTGTTTAAAGCACTAACAGTGAAGGGATTCCCCGTAAAACATAAACGAAAACGGTTGCCAACTTTGGAGAACAAAATAAAATTTACGGGCAATACAATCGAGGGATTCCCCGTAAAACATAAACGAAAAGGGTTGCCAACTTGGGAGAGCAAAATAAAAATGACGTACAGTACAATCGAGGGATTCCCCATAAAACATAAACGAAAATAGTTGCCAACTTGGAAGATTTTGATTCCGCAGTTTTGTATTAGATAGATAGAGGCTATGTGTTTTTGATATTATTTTACAGAATGGAAGCAAGGACGCTTACTGAAGAACTAATTAGGCGACTTGAGGCATTCGAGATGTGGATCTACAGAAGAATACTTAAAATAAGCTGGATGGACAGATGTTATAGTTCGGGTGAATAAAGAAAAAGAAGTTATGTATTAAAACTATAAAAATCCAAAAACTTCAATATCTTGGACGTGTGATGAGACATCTTGCATCTCATGATGCAGGGAAAGATTGCTAGAAGACGGGGCCCTGGAAGAAGGAGAACCTCATGGCTGAAACAGTGGTTTGGCCAGTCTACTGTAGAGCTGTTCCGGACCGCAGTAAACAAATTCCGAATAGCCAACGTGATAGCCAACGTCCGTTGAACGGACAGGGCACAAGAATATAAATAATATTATATAAATAATAAAATAAAAACATTTGAACCCTCCTCCCGCACCGGTATCGCACTGTAATGTTTTACAAGACCCCCTCCCCCCAAATTGCTAAGAACAAAAGCAAAAACCATCAGCGCACTGACATTTAATATTTTTGAATTTTTGGATTTCACTCATACTTCAATATTATTATCCTTGTAATTATATTCCGTACTTTCAAAATTATCGTCACGGCTAGTAGTATTATAGGCGAATCGTCACAGTAATTTTAAAAGCGCTCATTGGAGGGGCGTCTGCTAACTGATAATTCCAGCACCCTGCTACCATGTCAAGGCTGTGTGAGGGCTTCAAATTCAGATAGGGTATCTTTAAGGGAACGTACCCATACTACGTGACCTGTTTAGGGGGGGGGGTCATCAAAATACCACGCTTGGTCACAACGGGGGGGGGGGCTTAGGTTTTTATCACCTAGTCAATCTAGAAATCTCGCGTTTTTTTTCGAGCTACGAGGGGAGGTTTTTAAGTTCGCGGAATGGGAAGGTAAGTGATTAATGGGGGTACCGCTGAATTAGGTACTAATTGAACAACTCATTTTTAGGATAAACACCGGGTTTTATCGTAATTAGGTCATTAGTCTTTGAGCTATCGTCGACCAAACACTTCAATCGAGAAGATATTGTGAAATGTGGAGAAAATTGAGTTCCGCGCTGTTATAAAGTTCCTTTAAGTTACTTTAAAGATCGGAAAAATGTATTAGGGTAGTAGGTGAATAATTATGTTGAAAAGGAAAAATAATTTTGGTTTTTATTTCCACTCCTTACCCAATCCGCAAACTTAAAAACCCACCCTCGTACATTCAAATAAGTGAAAAAGTTCAGGGAACGTGTTTGTTGAAGATGATTGAGATGAAAAATGTTTATAAAAATACATACAAGACTTTCGTTTCCATAAATTACGTTCCGGTTTCAATATATTTTGATATAAGTTTTATCTTGATAATATTTTTTCCACTTGTAATGCATGCACTCTTGCTGTCACGCAGCAAGCACCGTATTAATAAAGACAAATATAAGCCAAATAATGCATTTTTTATTTTTTGTTACCAAAAAATTATTCGAAACCATACTTATGAAATACTACGTGAAAACTGTAGGGGGGGGGTCTTGGAATATACTACACGTGGTCACCGGGGGGGGGGGGGATAAAAAATTTCAAAAAGTGTGTCACGTAGTATGGGTACGTTCCCTAATGTCTGTTCGTTGGCGAAGGCATTACAACCCATAGTTCTTTTTAATCTTTCGATCTTTGAGATTCCAGTCTGCTTGGGAAACTCCACTCTTACCAGTCTTCTGCTATCTCTGGATAGAGATAGCAGAAGACTGGTAATTCCTTATACCCGTACCGACACTTTACTGTTAAAACTGGGCACACACATCACAGCCTGGAAACTTTGAATCATGCGTCATGCGGCAGGAATAGAGCTGTATATACTATATACGCCACTTTATTTTATTTTACGCTAACAAGATCAGACCTGAATGTGACATTTATAAATAAATAACAACATTATCATATTCCAGGAGAGATGTATCAGACCTGAATGTGACATTTCCATTTCCCCCTGTTGACTGGACCCCGGAGGCTGGTTACCCTGCGTCTGCTCCTCTCGACGGTTTCCCTTGGAGACCGATAGGTGAATACTTAGCATTTCTTTAACAGCATGTTTGGTATTTGAGATTGTGGATTTAACAAGACAAGTTTTTCATTGCAGGTCCAGGGGCCAATCTTGGACTAACTTTGGTTCTGGATGCAGATATCGCGGAATATTACTGCTCTTCAACGAACAGTGTTGGATTCAAGGTAAGGGAAAAGTCATCGAATCTGCCCCTGGAGAATGTTTACATGATGTCCGGTGGTGAGTGGTGGATAACCTTTGCTGTGAATAGGTAACTTCAAGGTCATTCTCGAAAACGGATTGTCGTGTTTAGTAATAATCCCACGATTTTCGAATTAATTTAACTTTTTTGCATTAACTCCACACGGGATTTCTTTTTCCCCAGCATAATTAAATATTTTTATGGTCTCTAATATACGAACTTGGCTTAAATAGAGTCTGTCAAATAAGAGTAGAAAATATAAAAAATTGAACTACAAAGTTTGTAGGCTAGCAACACCAATTTAACTGTCAAATATTCTTTTCAAGTGCAATGTCACTGAATGTATAAAACACAGTAAACCACATTTAAAGAAATATTTTTTGTTTATGACATAAATTTGATTAAAAGGTGTTTTATAAAGCGATTTTCTTTCATTTAATTTAACATAAATTTGAATTTAACAGTAGATAGAAAGGAAGAATCACTAACTGTAAGTTTAGTAACACTTCTTTTAGATCTGAATGAGTTAAATATATTGAGATATAAAATTAGAGACACGATCTAAAGCCCGGGCAATGAATGCTAGGTACTTCAGCTAGTATTAAATAGATGTGAGCAATCTCTAAAGTGTGCTTTATGTATTATTACATTATCGTTTTTCTTCATTATGTTAACACAAAATTGCGAAGGTATAATAATAATATACCTATACATATACCTATAGTCGTATATCCTCGGCTTTACAGACATCCTATACGCAATTCTAATTTTGAGATCAGTGGGTAGCTATATTGTAATGAAATTTTTTTTTTTCACTTTTACGCCTTTTTAATTTTTTATAAAAATGTTGCTTACACAGCTTTACATCAACACCATGAGTTACATGTTTAGTATTGCCATTTGAACTACAGTGGCGCCCTCCTATATTTTCTACTCTTATTTGACAGACTGTACATCTAAGGGTGGCGATCGAATTATATTTCATAATTATTTAATTAATTATCTTAATTATTGGCCCTTTATTCCCATCAGACTAAACTGTTGTAGATTCTTCTGCACAACCCATCGGAGACACCCAAGATAACGGACTACGGCGACCTGGTCTCCCCGGGGGTGGAGTTGAGGATGTCTGTAAAGCCGAGGATATACGACTCGGAGTCCAAACTCAGGAATATCGCATTGGACAAGAGAAAGTGTTACTTCTCTGATGAAAGAAGGCTGGTTTTCTACAGGTTTTGTCATTTAATAATATGTACATCAAACATTCTCATTTCGGTTGTGAATGATTGTAACTCCAGTTCAATGAACTGGTTTTTTTTTAACGTAATTTTTCAATTTTTTTTTAATACGTCATTTCCAAAATTGGAACTGATGCCTCAAGAATTCAGACTAGCGATAATGTACCTTTTTTCCTCAACATCACACGGGAAGCCCTGAGGTAAATAATTTTCTTCAGGGCCTATGTCATTTTTTGGGACGCTATGTGACAGTCTTTAAAGGAAATAGTAAACCTGGGTCTTGAAGAGACCCATGTCGTAGGAGGGAGGAAACACAAAGGCCGGCAAATCATCCCACAGCCGAGCTGTTCAACTCAAGAACGAGATGATACTTTTTTAAGCGTGAGAAACTCAAATCAAATAAAGCCAATTTGGGATGCAGGTATGGGCCCCATTAGGGAAACGGGTATGGGTACCGCCACCCCGGGAACTATTTATTGGATTACCAACACCGTTTGTGGTTACGTTTGGTGACTTATGATCATTGGTGAGATTTATCCTGGTCTTAGCGGTGGATGCATTTGCCCTCCAGCTGCGTGGCAGGCCGGCTCCGGAGAGACTGATTGAGGAAGATCTTTTGACCTCTCCAGCAGGACTCTCTCGGAACATCGCCTTGCATCGCAGTGTGAGGGATGGATTCATACTTCCGTCCTCTTGGAGACACTGAACCCTAGATTCGTGCCCACCCCTCATAACTTTTTTCTTCCCAGAATTTCATCTTCTTCCTTTCCTCAAAAGACACTCCACAGAGCATCCCCAGAGAAGACGTAAACCCTGAAGGGAATTCTTTTCCTCATGGCCTCCTGGGTATAGCTAATGTAAAACAAAAGTGAAAAAGCCGCATACCTACATATATTCGCCACACAACATGCAATGCAACAAATTATCAAAGTGTGTAGGTGTTTGCTTTTAGAAGAAGCACTGTGTCATCTGCGTGTGAGATAATTTCCCCGTATTTAGCAACTTCAAATATATCATTTACAGGTAATATATAGGTGTGTCTCTGTGCTGAGGTAATGTAAAAAATATCCCCGGCAAAATATCCTTCAGACAAAACATCCTCTAACAAAATATCTACTAAAACCTAACCTAACCTAACTTTACAGGGTGTCTGTATTATTTTTGTCTACTATTTTTAAACAATAATTTGTGGTTTTTACAGGATATCTGTATTATTTTTGTCCCATTTTACTATTTTTGAGAAATAATTTATTGTTTTTACAGGATGTCTGTATTATTTTTATGCCATTTTTAATTGGTTAGGTTAGGTTTTAATAGATATTTGGTTGTGGGATATTTTGTCCGTAGAATAATTTGTCGGAGATATATTGAACCTGTCTCTGGCGATCACTTGGGAAATTACAGCCTTTGTTGCATTACTTGTTGTGATACGAATATCTGAATGCGGCTTTAGATAACTATTTGTTAAGAGGTCCTGAGTACCCGGTCGCTGAGAAATTCGAACAATAGGTATTTAACCAAACTGTTACTGTCACTGTCGCTCTTACTTCCCCGAATACTGAGCGAAAGGGATAACTGCACCTCGGGCTGACAATACCAATTTTTCTCCTCCAAAACAGGACTGATTTTTAAGATTTTTTTTTTTAAATAACTGAATTGGAAGCAAATATTCTATGTCCGCATGTTTTGATTTTTTTAAGTACATTGTTTAGTTTGTATACTGAACGTCTGTTGATGGAGTTCAAACCTGGCAATTTTAAAGATTTTTGGAGGGTAACTCCTAACTATAAGAACTCGGTCACTATGAGAAGTGACTTATCAAAAAAAAAAACAAAATGTATCAACACTTACAGTTTGTCAAATAAGAGTAGAAAACATGTGAGGGCGCCACTGTTGATCAAATGGCAATACTAAACACATAACTCATGGTGTTAAAGTAAAGCTGTGTAACCTACATTTTTATAAAAAATTAAAAAGGCATAATAGTGGAAAAAATATTTTTATATGGCGGTTTATATACTCGCCGATCTAAAAATTAGAATTGCATATAGGTATATTATTATTATACCTTTGAAATTTTGTGTTGACATAATGAAGAATAACTATAATGTAATAAAATATAAAGCACAGTTTAGAAATTGCTCATATTTATTTAATACCTGGCCTTTAGATCATGTCTCTAATTTTAGATCTGAATATATTTAACATTCAAATCTAAAAGTAGTATAACTAAACTCACCATTAATGATTCTTCCTTTCTATCTATTGTTAAATTCAAATTTATGTTAAATTAAATTAAAGCAAACGCTTTATAAATCACCTTTTAATCAAATTTATGTCATGGAGAAAAAATGTTTTTTTTTTAAAATGTGGTTTACTGTGTTCTATACATTCAGTGTCATTGCACTTCAAAAAAATATTTGACAGTTAAATTGGTGTTGCCAGTCTACAAATTTAGTAGTTCCAGTTTTTATATTTTCTACTCTTTTTGACAGACTATACCAACAGTTAGTAATCGATATCTAGGTACCTACATTATATTTAAAAATATTTCCATTAGTGTCAAAATCCAGAGAGGAAATTGAGGAATACGTTTGTATAGACAAAGTATTCCCCAATTCACTCTTAATCGGTAACGCATCCATAGAATGACCAATATTTATATTTTTAATATCATTTTTTTAATTATCAAACCATATAGATTTTTTGTGGTAAAATGTGTGTTTCAGGACTTATACGAAGAAAAATTGTGTAATGGAATGCGAAACTAGACTAACAATCCAGCAATGTAACTGCTCGCAATACTTTATGCCAAGTAAGTTTGTACATAACCTAATGCTACGTCCAGACTGAAGCCAACCTTCCAACTCCGAACTTAGATCGGAGTTGGAAGGTTGGCCCATCTTGTGGTCGCTGCGGCCAACCCTCCAACCTCGAATTCCGTACTCCAAAATGGCGGACATGAAACAGCTGTAGCTACGCTGTATCTTTTTCAGTTGCCTACAATTATTACGTACGTATAATCATATAATTATATACACGACATGTTTTCAAACAATTGTTATACCACTCTCCGTAATAATATAGTCATTTTAATAGTACGCGGCACGGTGTGGACAGCTGCGGCAGGCTGGTTCGTGTGAGTTGGCCGTCGGGATCGCCTCGAAGGCGATCCCGGGCCAACGCGAACTCCAACCTTCCAACTCGAACTTCCAACGCACGAACACCCCTCCACACGATCGTCCGAACGTTTGAAGTTGGAACGTTGGCCGCAGTGTGGGCTTACCATTAAAGTGTTTAGGGCAATTCACCCTAAGAAGAGTGCTATGTGAACCTAAAAGTGATATTACTGTTTAAAGCGTGATTCTAAATTACTATTTTAAATTAATCTTTACTACGAATCAGTTTACATTATGAATACACAAAAATATACTTTACATAAGTTAAAGCTTTTCCTACCGTGTCCAATAGACGCTTTTTATAATTACCGTGACGATTCACGGTTACGGTACAGTGACGGCATAAAAATGGCAATAAACATCCTATCCTTATCTGCTATATGCTGCAACTCTTTCAAAAGATCAGATACACAATGTTCGTATGTCGGTTTCTTCCAAAGAAAAAAAGTCATCATTTTCGTGCATCTCTCACACACGGCACCGTGAGGTCTCCGTAGACCCCTACTAACTTTCCGTGACGATAATTTTGAAAGTATGGATAATATTGCAGTGCGAGTGAATTCCAAAAATTCAAAAACGTCGAATGACAATTTTTTTTTCTTTATTCATTGCATATTATGGTTACATCATTTGTGGATATTGTGACCACCATGCGAGAATCTAGAGAACATAAAGGATTACAAATTAATATCAAAATAAATTATCTAGAATCAAATAAGTAAGTACTATAATAACTAAAAACAAATGGGTTTTATCCTACGCATCACAAAACCGTTCAACAAACCTTTTACACTTGAACTACTATATATGGCGTATGTAAGATCTCATCTTGAATTTGCATCTGTCATTTGGAATCCACAATACCAAACTTACATTAAGCGTATTGAAAATATTCAAACAAAATTTTTGAAACACCTTTCGTATCGTTTCGAAAATCACCAGTGTAAACCTATTGCTCTTTACAAACGGAGAAACATTTCTGACGTACTGTTTCTATACAAGATTGTGAACTGCCTTATTGACTCACCAGATCTATTAGAAAGGATTGCATTTCGTTGCCCTGAACGCAATACCAGGTCGAATACCCTATTTTTTATACAGCATTTCAAATCGAAATATGCACAAAATTCTTTGCTCGGGCGTATCTGTAAATCTTACAACGCCCTAAGAGATATCGATATTTTCCACTGCTCTCTTAAAACGTTTAAAACTAATTTAACCTTACAATGTACTTAAACCAAAACGATTATTTCTTTGTTATTTCTTCACTGTTTATTTTTTCTTTTGACTCACTTTTTACTAATACTATATTATAATATTATTACTATCTACTTGCTTCCTAATCAGTAACCATTTCCTTTTTTTTTTAAATCATAAATGGAACTTCACTGGTTTATACTATATTCAATATAAAATGTAAAATGAATGTATTTACAACTGTATGTTTCCTAAATAAAAATAAAAATAAATAAATAAAAAGAGTTTAAATTTTTAGTAATTTTTGGACAAATAGATTCATCTTAAAACTATGAATACCGCAGTGAATTTTTATTGTAACAATTATTGTCTCAGCAGAATACAAGTAAGGCAGTAGAGTATATCGGACATATCAGTGGTGCTGAATAGTTTAGAGCAGTGATTCCCAAAGTGGTACAGTTGGACCCCCAGGGGTCCACGTTGGCGTGATAAAAAAAATGGGGGTTCACAAGTTGCAAGTGGGGGTCCATGAAAATTTATCTGGTTTCGATAGTAAAAAATAAAAATGTTGGCTTCGCTTTACCTATCCATGTACTCTTTTTTTTAGTAGTGCCTACCTATCAATGTAGACACTACTCAAAAAAATCAAGGGAGCAAAAAAAATCCAAATATTTCGGTGATTTACTATTTTTAAATTAAGTTATTATTATTAAAAAAAAAAAAAATCTTTTTATTATACGATTCCGAATTTAGGGTTGGAACTCAGCCGGGACGCAAATTTCCATCGGTCGATATAATCTTCACATTGTTTTAAGAGTTTTGGGAATATGGTAGAAATGTAGCCACAGGGGGTCCACCGAAATTGGTAAAATTTTGAAATAGTTCTATGAGAAAAAAAGTTTTGGAACCTCTGGTTTAGAGTAATGAATGGATAAAGAAAATTGGCAAAAATGTTTAATGTAAAAAAATAATTAAAAAAATTTAAAAATTACAATTTAAAAAATACAACACATTAACCATGCTGTTTGCTGTGATGCCTACTAAAATCATAGATATGAAAATAGAGATAAAAAATAGCGATTGCGTAAAGCGAAAAATGTTGACTTTGGACTCTAATTGGAATTGGGCTAAAAAAAGAGATGGTGTAAAACGGCCATTATGCCTGTAAGATATATAAGTGGCAACATAAGGCACACAAGAATATGTATCTATATTTTAGGCTTGTTGCTTCCTCTGAAACCGATATTACAGTTTGTCATGCTTATGTTCACAGTCAGAAAAAAGGAAAACGAACCGAAGTACCTACTATTTTTTTTAATATTCGTAAAAATAGTTTCGGAACTATTGGCTGTCGGCTCTGCAACCGGGCCCGAAAAGAAGAAGATGGAGAGATACGAAATTACGAATGTTAGAGGAGAGCGCTAACATTTACAGCGACAAAATCGATGCGAACATTGCGAAAATGCTTAATAAAACACGACTCGTTTAAAATAGAGCAAAAATCTCGCGGGCATTATCTTGAACAGCATTTACAAACACTGTGAATTTTTTCATACATATAACTTGTAAAATAACTGAAACAAACGTGTTAATAATAATTTTTGGAGCATACTTTGCGATTTTTTTTCTATCGAGGGAATTTTACATAATTTGCGTTTCGGCGCGGGCAAAGTCTAGATATTATCTTATATTTTTAACTTTGAATAACATATATTTTTTAAGAGCTTTAAAACTTACCGTGTTTAAGGGAAATACGTAATAAATCGGTACAAATCCGGGTTGCGGGCCCTTAATAATGTTATGCCCTCCTCCCTCATGGGGCCTTCAGGGAACCAAGGAGGAGTGAAGAGGGGAAATGAGACCTGGGAAGACAAATTGTCAAACCAGAAGACGTAGCTTCATTTCAAAAACTGAACTTTATAAGGGTCTGGGTTACTGTCAAAGGAATGAGGTAAAATGGGAGATAGCACAATGGGCCTATGGCCTAAGTGCTCACGGGAACTATATATATATACATTTAAACCGTCTCCGCTCTTAAAAAAAAAAAAAAATTATTATAATTATTATGTTTAACATTTGAGATAATTTTAGAAAACAGTACGGTGAGGATTTGCGGGATGTCGGATTCCAAATGCTACACAGATTTAAAAGGTGAGTAAAATTCACATACTTCTACCAAATTCTAATCAGCTTACAACATGATCTTCATGTGTGATCATAATTTGATCATAAGCTGAAACGGGCCGAATAAGAGCACATAACCTTTTACTTTTGTAACTGAAGGTTATAAATAGAGTCCTTTCCAGTAACACTTGAATAAGAGCCGGTCCTGAGTTAAACGCCGTCTGGTGCTAGTAAAAACTAAGGGGCACTGTATTAGATGTTCAGTATTATCAGGATACGTTAGGTTTTGAAACTAATTAGCATTTGGGTTCTAGTTGCGATCGAGGACGAGTTAGGTTTGAACCTATTAGGATTTGTGTTCAATTGCGATTCGAGGACAAGTTAGGTTTGAACCTAATTAGAATTTGTGTTCTAGTTGCGATCGAGGACATGTAATCAATTGTCATCACTGCAATCAACACATGAACCATACTGTTTGCTGTGATGCCAACAGAAATCGTAGATATGGAAATAGAGATGAAAATAGCGATCGCGTAAAGCGAAAAATGTTCACTTTGGTCTCTAAGTGGAATCGGGCTGAAAAAAGAGATGGTGTAAAACGGCCATTAGGTTCGAACCTATTATAATTTGTGTTCTTGTTGCGATCGAGGACAAGCTAGGTTTTATAGTTTTAAACTGATTAGAATTGTGTTCTAGTTGCGTACAAATGTACAAGTTGAGTACAAATTAAAACTAAACTTGAAACTAATTAGAATTTGTGTTCTAGTGACGATCGAGGACGAGGACAAGCCAGGTTTTAACCTAAATAGAATTTTTGTTAAGTTGCGATCGAGGACAAGATAGATTTTAATCTAATTAGAATCTGGGTTCTAGTTGCGATCGAGGACAAGCTAAGTTACAACCTAACTAGAATTTGTATTCTAGTTGCAATTGAGGACAAATTGGGTGTGAACGAGAGTGCCATGCTGCTGAACTCCAACTGTGATGAGTGTTTCCCCGCCTGCTTCGAGCTGTCGTATGACAAGGATACCAGCTCCTCGACCCTAACTGATAGCTTCCAGCTGAGAGAGGAAATGCTGGCGGGAAAGTCACCCGAATACTTCAAGTTAGTTATTTACAAGGAGGCGGTGTCCGTATCATCCTAACCAAAATAAGGAAACTCCACTCCCTTTTTTATTTTTTTTTTTTATCAAAAAATTCCTCATAACTTAAATACCAGTATATTTTTATTGTTATAGTTGATTTCAATATAAATAGGCTTGCCATTGTCTCACAAACTCAAGATATAATGTGGCAAGTAAACAACACTTTTTTGTTTTCAGCGGTTTTCAGTAATTTCTTAATTCAAAAGTTATTCATGTATTAAAAAGATGTGCTCCTTCCACACCGAAGCCAACCTTCCAACTCTGAACTCCAAAATGGCGGATGTCGAACAGCTGTGCCTACAATAGTGCAGACGATGCTTCGGTTTCCATAATATTGATTTCGATTCGTAAGGGGCCATTCAAGTATTACGTAACGCACTTGGGAGGGGGGGGGGGTCTTGTGAAACGTTACTGTGCGTTACGAGGGGGGGGGGGGTGGTTCGAACAACGCGTTACGTAACATGTTCGTCTTTATTTAGATAAAAAAATAGGGAATCGAAATCTTCCGAGTTGGCAATCTTTTTCGTTCTCAAAATCTCTTGTTTCATTTATTACCGCAAACGTGATTAAAACAAGAAAAAAGGTATTTAAGCCTCTTTTCAGTACTTTGCGCAACTTCATTGTGACTTTCAGGTAAAAATTGTCATTTGGGCGTTACGCCATCGCCGATTACCTCGGAGGCGATCCCGGGCCAACTCAAACTCCAACCTTCCAACTTGAACTTTCAACGCACGAACTACCCCTCTACACAATCGTCAGAACGTTTGAAGTTGGCCTCAGTGTGGCCATACCATAAGACAATCAAAGAATTGTGTGTATTTTCTATAGATTCATTAGAATGACGCATAAAATCGTCGGGCGGGAAACATGAAAATTAATTATTTTGTTTATAATAATCGATAATAATAAGTAATTTGCGTGTACTTATAACCGAAATTTTATTTCTTCACTTTTACTACTGTTTGCCGTGTAATGGAAACATTTTCTCATCACACAGGTTGGCATTTGGCACTTTTTAAATGCAATTACCTACTGGTAAGACACGACCTTACTCGACGTGTAGCAGTTTGGTACTAAAGTACTAGAAATAGAGTGCAGTGCAATTGCCTTGCTTTGGGCTTTCCATTTTCAGATTTCGGTAAATTTACAATAAGCCGCCGCACTTTTAATTTGCACACATTAAAGAAAGTGCCCCCTTTATACCGCCTGCTCGCGTCAAGGCAAGAAAAACATCCCAGTTTTCAAGTAGTTTAGCGGCTACGCTAGGTTTGTGTAACATGGTTTGTGATACAAAAGAAAGTGCCCCTTTATAACGCCTACTCGCGTCAAAGCAAGAAAAACATCCCAGTTTTCAAGTAGTTCAGCGGCTACGCTAGGTTTGTGTAACATGGTTTGTAATTCTGGCGTACAATCTCACAAGACGAAAGCTAATTTTAAAAATAGTGTACTTTCCAAAATCTGTGCCTATTAAAAGTGCGGCGGCTTATTGTAAATTTAATGAGATTTCTACAAGGTGTCTACAGTATATAACGTCATTGGTTTCAATAGTAATTATTTTCAAAGTTATAATTTTTAGAGGCACAATCTTTTCTGCGCAAAACCAAAATCAAGCTTTCCCCGGGAAAGAGTGTACTAATTGTAATTGCAGCTTAAGGATGACTTGAAAATATTCTTTTCCAGAACTAACATGGCCATGGTACACGTCTATTTCATGGAAACATCTTTTATTCGATATACAAAAGGAGAGCTCTATGGATTCACTGACTTTTTATGTAAGAAACTTTTAAATAATTAAATGTTCTAACCACAGAAAAAAAATGATTGTCATTATTTCTGCAGTATTTCTATTTGCTGCGTTTTTTGGAACAGGTACCTACCTACCTTTTCTTTTTATAAAACTTTTTTTCTTTTTGGTAAATATGCAGTTAGTCCACCTCACGGATAATACGGAACATTCGTGTTGTTGAAGTTTGATGCACGGATAATAAGGAATGTTCCTTTTTTAACTAATAGACAATCAAATATGACATTTGTCGCAAGTACCAATCTTATAAAATAAATTCTCTAAAATAAGCTCGCTTTTCATCATACTTTTAAAAAACATCCCAGGTTTTGAATGGTTTGTTTGGCTACGCAGGGTTTGTCTAGCGGGTTTGTGTAATTATTTTAATACATTTCTTTCCATGTTCTACTGTTATAAATACAGGTACAAATTTGTCAATGATGCATTCACTTTGTTTTACGCAAAAATATTTTTTCTATGATTAGCAGCATTGTCTATGAAATGTTAAAATAAAAACGATGGATAAACAATGGCGTTAACGCGAGAGTGAATTAATTTTAACAAAATTAAAATGTTAAATGCATATTTTTTGGTCTCCCCCGACATAAATACTCACTTTTCGTAATAATAAAGCTAAATCTAACTGTTTGGATAAAAAGTATTCCGTATTAACGAGTAAGCGGTTTAATGCATAAATAATTTCTTTTTTTCCAGCAAATACCGGTGGACTTCTTGGGTTATTTTTGGGCTTTAGCTTCCTGAGTTTTGTGGAAATTATGTACTTTCTATCTCTCCGTATAGTATGTGCGTTCTACAGGAAAAAACATAGCAAGACAGGAACAATTTACCCCTTTTCACAGTAACCCAACCATGGACAACAAATATCACATCTGGACTTTCGCCTATAGACAAAAAATGAGCTAAAATGTAATAATGGAACTTGCTGGTTCTTTTCAAGTTTTTTAACCCCTTAGGGCAGGCCCCCTGCATTTGCAGTGTTGAAGAATCGTGCCCATGCATAGTACGAAGCACTGCAATTGCAGTGTTGACCTTTTACATCATTTTTGCCTTCAGATATTACCTTTAATAAGTTAATTGGAAGACAAAAATTAAAATATCACCTTGGCACCTATGGCATTGTCTATCTGTTGACTTTTAACAAATATACAATATTATTTTTTGAAGTTTCTAGTCATGAAAATTATGTTGCATGTTTGAAGTGCAAATAATATGGACACTCGCCAAGAATGTAGTGACAGAATTATCCATCACACAAAGAGTCATGTGTAAGGAATGAGGATCAATATGAAGGAAGACGACATAACCACTCTACACTCCAGATGGCCATTGATATTTCAAGATTATAAAACAGAAGTAGCCCACAGATGAGGTGGGCTGATGACCTAAATAGAACTGCCGACTTCAGTTGGATATGAGGGCTGCCAAGAATTGGCAGAACTCTCTTATGAATTTACTAGACCAGGAATAAATTGGTTTGGTAATCTGTAGATAGTTTAAAATTAATAAAAAATAATATATAAACACGTTTTCATTTATTTTCAAATTAAATTTAATTTGTGGAAAAGGGATATTTATAAAATATATACATCATAACCTCAATTAACAGAACATTGTACGCTCGTACAATAAAATTAAAAATTAAAAAAACACCATACAATAAAACAGAACAAAAAATATATATTTTTTCAACATTTTTAACATTTTTTCTGAACAATCAAAATATTGGAAAATATGTCTTTTGGGCTGAAACTAAACATTTATAGAATAATTTGACAGAACAAAGCTGAAACTGGTCATTTAAGTCAATAATATTATAAGAAACAAATTATTTAATTTCTGTATAAACAGAATGCTAAATTATTATTCTAAGAGTCATAGAGATCAATAGCAAGAAATATGATTTTAACCATTAGTTAGTAGACTTAAACTTACCCAATAGTGGTGATGAGAGGGTTAGAAAGTGTATAAATAGGTACTTAAATAATTTAAGAAAAATATTATGAAGTTGTGCATAAAGCTAATTTATAAATTAAAAAAACATATTCATCACACCACGGCGCATTTACAATGTGTATTCTAAATTTTACATTTTATCAAACTTATTATTTGTCATAACAACACATGCTTTTTTTTAAATAATGTTTAGGTACTTTTTTGTTCAAACTTTTCATTTTAAAATGTGATGTTTTATACAAGTCTATAAATAATTTATCAAAGTGAGGTTACTCAAAACATAGTACCCACAACAAATTTAATATGTATATGTTATATTCAAGCTGTGATTGAATTATCAGACATTTTGTATTTATATAACATCATTCAGGCTAACAACTGATTTGCATTTTTTTCTGTTTTCCCCTAGAGCACTTTCGGAAGATATTTCTCCCTAGCCTGATACGGACTCATAAAATTCATGTTGTCTCATTTTGTATTATGGTGAGACATATGATTTAAACAGTGTTACAAAGAGAGAATACCACACTTTTCAATTTGCATACAAAAGTTTATCATAAACTCTCCCAAAAAATTTGAAATAAATCTATAAAATAAAATTTAGCATTTGAAAAATATTTGTAAGACTGGGGTTACACTCGTAATTAATGATCACGGAAGTTGTTCGGAAGTTCGACCTGTGTAGATGCTCATGCGACCGTTTACATCTGTAAATTTATTTGCGGTAAGATGGCTTCCTGTCAACAACGACCTGCTACGGTCAAATTTGCGCTATTTTGTCAATAAAGACGAAAAGGCCCAAATAAAGTGTTGAAATAGATTTTGACTTTAATTAAACAATTTTTGTGCCGTCAAAGGCGGTAATTAATTTCGTAATTTCGTTTTATCGGAATGACAGCTACCTGACATCTGCTGACAGCGACCAACTTCGAATTCAAAATTTCAAATACGTAAATGTTAAAAACAGAAAACATTAAGTTTAGAAAGGATTGGACCGATAATTGAATAGAAGGATACTCATTTTCCATAAAACTTAAATAAGTAGAAATAAATACTACTTTTGAAGGAAAAATATCCTATGAAAACAATTTTTGACATTTTGCAATGGCGGCAACGGCGCATTTCGGAACTATTTCTTGAGGTAAGTCTCTTAGTTTATCAAACTGATTTTATAAGCTGTAAGAAGGCTGGAAATTCGCGCGGGTGCGATTAGACCTGTCGAAAAACTTCCGAAAGAATAAGTTCTGTAACTTGCTATAAATTACGTTAAGTGACTTTTGGTGACGTTTACATTGGTAATTTGGCCATAAATCGCTTACAAGAGCGATTTACAGGAATAAACTTAGGAGTCTAAACCCAGCGTAAGGGTTTGTAAATTTCTCTATAAATATTTTGATAAAAAAAGTGACCATTACTTTGTATAATTAAATACGTCTTTCAGTTAGCTGTAATTAAAGTTTTAGAAACTTTATCTACATTTGCATGCAAAAATTTTATTGTTAATTGCATAAAATATTTCCTGCGCAATCAGTATTTTGACAGTCGGCTTAAGAGAAATACATTGCAAAATATCAGAGGCTCTAGGGCCGTGGTCGCCAAACTGCGGCCCGCGACGGATATTTTTGCGGCCCGCACAAATATCTGCCGTTTTATTTTTAAATATTTTTTTTTCATGTACAATAATTACATTATCCGTTTTTTTGCGGCCCGCACAAATATCTGCCGTTTTCTTTTGAAACATATTTTTTTTAATGTACAATTAATTATAGTATCCGTTTTTTTACAATTAATTATATTGTTATACTTTTGAATGTAGCTATAACTTTGTGGTTTTCCATTATACATAAATGAAACAATTTAACTTTGTTTGAACCACTCAAGTATAAAAGTGGTTCAAATAAAGTTAAATTGTTTTATTTAAATAAATGAAGACAATATAAGCGAAACTCAATCGTTTTATTAATCGTTTTAAATTGTTAAACTCAATCGTTTTAAATTGTTTTATTTATCTTTAATTATATTGTTGTTTGAGACTTTCAGGGGGGGCAGTAGAAGACCCAGAGAAAATTAGAGGGTGAAGAGATGGCACAGTGAGGGTGTAGGTAGGTAAAAAAAATTTGGTCAAAAAGGACCAAAAAAACACGCTTATCACGTACTAATAAAGCAAAATAAACTTTAATATTGGTTAATTTTTGTTATCGTATGTATTGTTATCATTTTTATCACGTGTGCAAAATTCACACATATCGATAGTTCGGGAAGTGGATGAAAATTGAACTGAAAGATTCCATTACAGATACCTAGGTACACCCAATTTTTTTTTAAATATAATATGATTTTACGTGTATAAAAATTGACACTATAAAAGGAAGGAAGTAGCAACCCGGTACTTAAAAACAAAATAATTGATTTTTTAACGTGCTAAACGTGCGGCCCGCGGTGATACCTCACATTGTCCTGTGTGGCCCTTAACCAGAAAAGTGTGACGACCGCTGCTCTAGGGGTTAAACAATTTTCAATAGAGGTACAGTGTAATTGTCTTGAAAAAATACATATAATATAATTATATTATGTAGTAAGCATCAATTAATGTGTTCACTGGGTTAATCCGTAGGGGTCGGCAGGAACTTCAATAAATTAAAAGACATTTTTGTTAAAGCCAACATGCAGACAATGCCATACTTGATGAAGCATAAAAGACAAAAATAAAAATAACATTTTAATTTTTGTGTTTTCACTATCCCAGTAGAGGTAATATGCAAAGGCAAAATGGATGAATAAGATTGACACTGCAATTGCAGTGCTTCGTACCATGCACGAGCAAGATTCTTCAACACTGCAAAACAGGGCTCTAGGGTTAAAAGGCTTAAGTATCAGATATGAACAGCACATTTCAGTTTGCAGGTGGGTTTTACCAAAATATCAGGTAATGTCCTCTTTTCAAAGATCCCCTAGTTGGAGCAAAAGTAATCACATTAACTGGCGCCAAATTTAAGAATAAACAATAATAAACTGACACATAAAGAAAACAATTTGGTTGATTTTTAGCTTGGTGAATGAATTTTGGTTTATAAATAATATACGACATCCAATAGTGGTATTATTTTTCTCTAAACCTCGGCCCTTCTTTTACAATTGTGAAGCTACTAAGTTATCAGCAACTAGTTTCACTGTCCAAAGGTTTTAAACACTTGTAATAAAATATTTATGAAACCAAAATACAGCACGACCAGAAAATCTTGTGAACATTATTTATCAACCAAAATAAGAACAACGATAATTTGTTCCTAGGCAACTAAAGGATTATGCACAAAATTAAATACCAACAAGAGATGAAATTATCAGAATCTGAAACACTAGGATCGACTAGATGTATTAATTAAATATGTTTAAAATTCTATTCATTCAACATCTCATCTTTGACTCAGATTCCGGTGTCCAGGAAAAAAATTCTTGTTTTTTTTTTAATGCGATTTTAAACCTTATGTATAAAGAAACTGTATGAAAGACAAGGTCAGAATCGCTTGCGCCAATGTCAGTCTGGAAGCAACTTTTTATTTAATCAATGTAGCTTCTCTGAATGCTTTCAAATTAATGTTCTATGACATTTGCGCATCGCTTTTAGCAGCTGTCACTCAGAGAAATTAATAATATTTAACGTTTTCAAAAGAGTATCAAGGTCATTATTTCTTTGAAAACTCCTTTGAATTATTTTTTTTCGTGTAGGGATGCATTCAGTTTGTGTAGAAATAATAAAATCAGTTTAAATTTGTATGAATATATTTTGACGACAATTGTTTCCAAAATGGGATTTTTTTTTAGTTAGTTAGCTATTCTGGGAAAACTTCTTACGATATTATCGTGTATGAATATGATATAATAAGAAATATTATCTGATAAACAGAAAACAATCGCAAATTTTATATCGATATTTGACCAGAATTCGTCAAGATAATTTTCAAGCCGTTTCTGAAATGTCATCCAAGTTCAACAGGTTAAAAGAAATGTCAACTAAATCAGAAAAATTATCGACAATCGTAGAGAAACACCATGTCAAAATGTAAGTATGTAATATATTATTTAATTATTAATTGAAAAATTACTTGAAACGCAAAGTAACATAAATGCATTAAAGTAAATTGGATATTCCACACAAAACCGAAAAAACAAAATAATAAACAGGAAAAATTGTTGGTCATGATAATATTTTACAATATACATTACTGTACAAGAGAATTTTGCAAAGACAATAAATACTACATATTTATGTAATTCACAACTTTTTTGCTGAGCAGTATATTTCTTGCTGACGATATATTACATATTTTTGCAGGGCATCATAATAAACAACATAGATGTTGATCAATTCATTCGTTACTCTTTGCTCAATGGAAGCGGTTTGTGAAGCTAACAAATAATATTAAAAAGTCTTTGCTGACAAGTAATTTATGTTAATTTTTGCTGACCATCATAGCTATAATATTATTAAACGAGTTTTACCGAACAGCATTCATGACTTAACTTTGGACAGCACAAATCGAAAAAACTTTTACATGAGCGGCATAATATATTGTGTAAAATTAGTTTTTTGCTGAGCAGCGTATACATAGCGTCTAAGGATTACTTTTTGCTGAGCAACATATTTCTAAAGTCAGAGTTGGAGAGTTTGGAAGTCTGGTCGGCCGGGAGGGCGATGCCGTTAGCGGCGGGGGTGTCCTCGACAGCCGGACTGTCTCCGGCTTGGTTTGGTTTACTGGCAACACTGGCACTGGGCTTCTGCAGAACACGTGGGACAAACATCATAGTTCTGGAGTGATTTCTCCTGTAAACAGATAAGCACAGGTTATGTGACTAACTAAGTGACCATCACAATGTTTTCTGGTAGGTGTAGGCGGAGGGGATAGACCACCACACAATTCTATTCCTCGCTTCATTCACATTTATATCATCATCTCATACATGGTCTTCTGTTATTCTGGCTCTTGAGATGACCTGGCTCAAGTATTTGATTCACTTGGTTGTGTCAAGTAATATTATTATTTATTTATGGTTTACAATGGAACTTTACCCTTGAACCCAAGTTTAAATTCTAGCGATAAATAGTTTCCCAATGATCCTGAACTATCCATATCTTCGTTTGGAACAAACGTGAACAGCAGAGCTGCTTTATCTTCAAAGTTCAATTTGTTCAAAACTCAATTCATTCAAAATGCAATTTGTTCAAAATTCTTTTTTTTTTCAACTGACGAAGAGTTCCTGGGTCATGGATCTTGAAAGATGACATGCCTAGGATACAAAGGTACATAAAACTTCTGTAACTAACCCCTAGAATGCATTTAGATAATGATATTATGAATTCTTAACCCGTCAGGGTAATTTGTTCGCTTTTGAGAACAACTGGTTAACTATAAAACTAAAAATTAACTAAAAATCATGAAATTCGTGTAACGTAATTTATGGGTGGCCCCTAAAGTGGAGTGACAATAACGTTTATAATAATTTTTTTATCCAATAAAATGAGTGCTTTTTTTTTTGTTTTCACTAATTTCAGTTAGAAAAAACATAAGGAAAAATATATTTATAATAATAAAATTCATCACCTTTCAAAATAGTTTTTAGATTTCGGAAACATTCCGATATTTTTAATTTATTTGGATTTTATTACAAAACGGAAATAATCTGACATCTGAATATGCCCGAGACCTAAGGGGTTATAATCAGGCGCGGCTCGTCCTAAAGTGCACTTGTGCGCCGAACCGCCAACAAAATTAAACAACATTTTGCAGCTCATTGTGGTGTTACATAATATTTTTAATTATAAAATTGCACACATTATTTTTAATTAAAAAAAAATTGACTTCCTATCTAAATAGACATGAATTTGGTAGAGAATAATAAATTATTGTGGCGCAAAGCATTGCTTCCCGCACGCAAGTTATATCGGCTAGGAACCGAGGTATGTACATACCATTCCACGCGTTTCAGCGAAGCGCCCCGTTTGAGAATTATCATTTGTATGAAGCCCCCAGCAACATGTTCAGACCGTCAAAATACACAATCGTAGCGAAAAAATGGCGACTGCCGTGCGGCGCGCGATTGACGGAAATGCCTGAGGAATTCCGAACACATAGTTCCAGCGAAATGACCATTCGTAGTAGGGTTTGAATAGAATAGTAATTATATTTTTCTCTTGTAAAATGTAACGATGAGTCAACGGGTCAGCGGGTGCGATATTATCTTGATAGAGAGGAAACCGATTTGACATTATCATTATTAGTTTTTGTGACCATTTGTTTGTGCATTTTTGTCACATATTGCAAAATTCACTCAGTAAAGGGGGTTTACTATCGCGCGGAGGGCGTGCCAAAAAGAAACGTTTTGATAGATATCGCTGTTTTAAATTTTCTTGCCTTTTTATATAATAATAAATAGAGACTATATTAAGAATATATGAACCATGAAAATAAAAGCAGGATTACAGCCTATGACCCGCCAAAAAACCCCATTTAATTATCAACCAAGAAAATCCGCAAAGAAAACTTTTACATAAAATTATAGTAATAATAAATGGATAATTTGTATAGCGCCGTTTTTTGTGAATAATCACCTCAAGGGCACTGTACGAGTTATGAGTTACTAGGCTCTGTCTAATTTTATTTTTTATTTATTTACCTACTTTTGTTTTAATTTTTGATGAATTAGGTACTCGGTGAACCACCAAAAATTGAAGGCACCGGCCGCGCCTGGTTATAATACTCAGGCCAAATAGACAATGTTTTAAAAACATGTCTCTTGTCCACATTTGAATGAAGTGTTTTCATACATGGTTTTGAGATAATTTGGTTTCCCACCTGGTGTCGCGAAACTGCGACTCCGCTGTATCTTGGCGTTAAGTGCTGCAGAGCAAAGCCCTATGCAACCCCCGAAGGACCAGTCCCCAAACTACGTGATCGCTAAGTTATACGGGACGATTAAATAGCATACATTCGCAAAACCTGATGGATAGTCAGTCGACGGTTCAGATCTGGGCTTCTGGAAAATAAGATAAGCCCAGATTGGGAAAAGGAAAATAAGGACTCACCGTTGCAGACAGGGCCTTACTGGTCTCCAGGTTGTGGTGAACACTTCACAATGTTATATTTAAATTTCGAAATCGTAATATTCTTATAGAAAGATGTTATGACATATGCGCCCTGTCTGACATGTTAATTTACACTGAGCAAAGCACACTGTCACATCTCCAAAGTTGGGTACTTCTTCTTGCAACAATTGCCTTTTTACATGGTGACATTTAGGATGGAAAGATTAGGTAGGTGGGATAATTTCAGGATTTTGACATATGCTAGACCCACAAAATCTGCGAATGCAATACCTAACCAATCCCATATAATAATGCGCGAACACCACCTTTGTTTCTACCTACACACCATATAACTTAAATTAACCACCATAACTTTAATTGGCTCCGCCGCTTTGATAGTCCGCTCAGTTTGTTCATAGCTAGGCGACAATAACATATCCCTTATCTCCCACACCATTTCTCCCTTTGTTTCTATTACTATGTATGGTTTTAACTCACGTTGATGGGGGAGTCATCATGTGTGAAGAGGCAGGCGCCCCCGACAGGTGGGGCTCCGTCTTCTTGGGGGGCGGGGCACTGAGGGCCACGCAGATGGGGCGGCCCCCCACGCTGGTGCCGTCGGTGCCGTGCAGGGCCAAGTTGGCGCTCTTTTCATCCAGGTACTCTACGTACGCTAGGCCTTTGGGATTGCCGTTTCTATAAGGGAAACATAATTTGTTATTACATAAATATAGAAAATACAAAATTTACCAAAAATTACATATGGTGTGTTCATTCAATTTCAACATTAGTTGGACTGCTCCCATAATAAATAAATAAGCCGGCCGACATACATTATGTATCTCATCATTTGAAAGAGCTGCAGCATTATTGTAACATATGTTTATTGCGTTTTTTGTGCCGTTACGGTACTGTAAATGTGGCTCAATTATTCCACAGCGGAATTGATGAAGTTCACACAGTATAAGTTTGACACCCTAAGCCTTAATCGCAGCCTCGGTTTGTGCGCATGCGTGTGGAAAAAATTTCGAAAAAAAAAATATTTGTCTGCAATTTTGACCCTTCTATGTACAGAATTTGTATGAAGGACAAGGTCAGAATTGCTTGCGCCAACATTTGCTCAGGATATAGGCAAAAATTTAATTCGCCTGGCAACCCCAGAATATTTTTAAATGATTTTATCTGTGGCATCGAAATGTCAAATTTGCTGCAATTCTTTCTGTCAAAGTCCGATGCGTGTTACTTGACGAAAACATCATAAAACCTCTCAATTTACGTAATTAACGCAAGTAATGTTGTTTTCGTACATAGTTTATTGTTCTAGGAATGTGTTTGGGTAAATAAAATATACGATAGCCCAAAATTAATCCACAAAACATTCAATTCAAAATTCAAAGTGGTGCTTTGTTAGGGAATTTCCACGTTTTTCCTGGCTTTTGACGTGTTAAACTGGTTTACACAGCTGAAAGTTCACCTTTGATCCCCAGAATAATAAGGGGATAAAGAAGTGTTATAGGGTTAATCTCATTTATAACAGACAAATCCCTTAAGTTCGCCGAACTTGCCATCAATTGGTGCAATGTGTGATAAACGGTTAAACTCACTTATAAAGAACGATCCTGATGCCTTTGAGTTCACCGAACTTGGCGAACACATCGGTGAGCCGCTTCTCCGTGCAGTAGTCAAAGGCGATGTTCTTGACGAAGAGCTTGTTCCGCTCGATGCTCGTGGGGTACACAAAGTGCTTCTGGCGGGAGTCCTTGGTGGAGCAGTAGCGGGAGATGAACATGGGCCGCGTGCCGAGGAGAGCCCTGTCATGCGATAGTGCCACGGCAACTGAATCCTGCAAGAATTACAAAAATGTAAAATTACAGCTAGTATAGTTACAATATCCTAGTACTTAAGATTATATTTACTGTACACTCTATATATAATTTATGAAATAACTCTTACACCAAGCTCAAGAGCTAGCTTTCTTAATTGGCGTAGAAATCCTTGAAAATAAGTATTTCACTATAACAATGTTATAATTTAAAAATAAATAAATAAATATCCTAACAAAAATTCCAATATTATTCGTAAGTTCAATAAGATATGACTATTTTACAGAGGGAAAATTTGATCTTAGCCGAAATGCATACAAATCCATTTGCCATATTGGCAACTAACTAAATAACCAACCATATGTATCTTCTCTCGGGAGATTTTTTTCAACGTAGATGAGTGTATCAGGCTAATAATTATTGTTTATAATAATTGTTACCCTTTGTGCTGTACATAAAAATCTTGTCTAAAACATTACTTTATCAATTAAAAAATAATAATTAATATTTGACCGGTTAGTAATTGAGTGGGCATAGCGCTTGGGTACCACCCGAGCGTCGCGTGTTCGATTCCTCGGCTGGCTAAGTCCTCCATCACAACACAAGTAACATTTTAAGCTTTCTATGGTGGTAGTAGGAGATTTTCAAACATTGTTGGGTTATTCGTAACCCGGGAATGTTTGTCTTTCTTAATAAAAAATTAAAAATTAATTACATTTGACAAGTTAAAGTATTTCACCAAAAAATGTAGACATAATTTGTCTCGAAGCCACCTAGTGGGAGATTTAGCACTTACAATGCCTTTCCCATATAAAAATAAAGTTGGTTGTTTGCAGGTGGAAAAATGTAATAAGCAGTAACTGTTGAATGAAACACTAGTATATATTGAATTATTTGGCGGGTAGGAGATAAGCCGACGTAGCTCAGTGATTAAAGAGCAGTTGACCGGATATCAGAAGGACGCGGGTTCGAATCCCGTCGGCGGCATGTTCTAGGGAGATTTTTTCAACGTAGATGAGTGTTTCAGGCTAATAATTATTGCTTATAATAATTGTTAACCATCACGCTGTTTCTCTGCAGGGTTGGGCAGAGAGGACGGACTGTCAAACAGCTCAGTCTTGGCTCACACTGCTTGCCTCATTAACATTCATACGTCCCACCCAGTAAGAGGTGTTTGTAGGAGATTTTCAAATATTGTCAGGTTATTCGTAATCCGGGAATGATTGTATTACTTATTAATTTATTTTTTTTAATTGTCTCATACATACATACTCGTCTATTATTCTAACTCTTGATATGGCCCGACTCAAGTATCTAATTCACTTGATCATGCCATGTCTTCCTCGGGCGTCCCCGACTTCTTCTATCATTCACTTTGGGTCATATATTCTCCTTACACTCCTTTCTTCGTTCATTCCCTCTACATGCCCAAACCATCTGAACGTCCCTTTCTTAATTTTAAATCTCAAGCCATATTAGCAATTCTTCTTCTTCTTTCTTATGGTGGGGGGTCAGAGGGGGACATCTAGGTCTGCGAGTGAGTCTAGGGCCTCAGGCCTTGCCCTGTGGACCTCATCAATCCCGCCGGGGAATGAATGGAGCGGGCATTCGTTGACCACATGTTCGGTGGTCTGCACCGCACCGCATTCACACATCGCCGACTCTTTAAGGCCCCATCTGTGCATCATCTAAGCACAGCGGCTATGGGAGCACCTTATCCTTTTGATGGCAGTCCAGAGTTTGCGAGGCAATGAGAACCCAGGCTGTCTCTCAGTGGGGTTTTGAACGAGATGGGCGTTTTTGACGTTGGCTGATTGCCACTCAAGCTTCCACCTATCTTCTGGGGTGAGAGGTGTTCGAAGGAGTCTTTTCCTTCCGTCCAGAAGGGTCTTCGAGACTTCAAGCGGCATGCCGGGTGAGAAACGACATCATCGTGCAAAGGTATTTCGCTTTTTTGCAGCGCCTTCTTGTATTCCCCCAGTGTTGCAATCTCTCGCCTGATATTTGGTGGGGTTATGTTTGCAAGTACGGGGAGCCAAGGAAAAGGAGTCGATTTTAAGGTTCCACTGATGGTTCGCATTGTGGCATTAAGCTGAACGTCGACCATAGAAGAGTGAGCGCTTTTAGCCCATACTGGAGCACAGAATTCAGCTGTTGAGAAAACCAGGGCAATGGATGCCGTTCTGAGCGTGTTGGTGTCGCATCCCCAGCTAGTACCAGCTAGCTTATTGACTAAGTTTAGTCTTGTCCTGGTTTTTTTGCCCACTGTTTCCATATGTTTCCGGTAATTCAAGTAATATTAGCAATGGGAAAATTATAATTAAGTGGGTGCTCCAGTAGAAGCAACCCAGACTTGAATATTAGGATATAATGTGTGGAAAAGGATTGGAGCAGCACGGTAAGGACAAGGACTGAGGACTGGAGGCGAATGGTAAGGAACTGACCCCTTCGAACAGTGACATTCATTTGAGTGCAGATTTCTTTATTTAGAAATGAGCGTAATACTTACAGCATCTTTGTAAACGCAGTAGCAAATACTGCCAAACGTTTTCACGCCTTTAATAAGTCTCATTTCCTCTATTTCTCCATATTCACTCAATTTTGTCCTGAGTTCGCCTTCGTCCACTCTGAAAACAAACATAAAATACAAACGCTGTATGTATATGAAAGATAAAATACATATGATTCTGGGGATGCCCATGCCACGTTGCGGTAGACACTGAATAGCGATTCTATATCTTTTGTGGGATCGTTAAGAGATTTCGGACGTGATCTCCTGTCAGATTTGTGTGATTTATTTGCTTTTCCTATGTACAACGTACATTAAATGAATAAATAATCATGCATACTTGCAGGAGTTGGTGTTTAAAACGATCTAAACTAAAATATGTGACAGTAAATATGTAAAAATCACACAAATCTAACAGGAGATCACGTCCGTTATCTCATAACAATCCCACAAAAGATATAGAATCGCTCTTCTGGGGTATGTTGTTGAAGATAGTGGGAGGAAAGGAGCTGGGATAGAGGAAGGTCGGGAAATATTCTATATATTATTTAAATTAATAATAATAATATAATATTATATATTTTTTTAAATAACTAAATTTTATTTGAGTTCCATTTGTCAAAATCGGAGTGTCACCCTAGTTGTTTTGAACTACCTTTGTTTCTTGGTGGGTATAGTAATTAAGGGTTTGTTTTATGGTCTATATTGTTACAAATTACCCATCTGGTCACCAATATAATATTGTTATTTCTTACTTTCCGCATATAATATTTTAGTGTTTTGGATGTAGTGTTTTGTATTTTTGTGATTTTTGTGTAAATGCATCACTCAAATTTATGAATAATAACCTCAATACAGGCTGCTAATCCTAGTGAGGTTAATATTTTTGTATGTAAAAAAAAAATTAGAAGACATGTATGGTGAGAAATTATATATAAAAAATAAAATTAAAATAAAAGAATGAATTGTACAACACAAATTAATTTTAAAAATCCAAAAATTATTTTTAATTGCAACAAGATCAGGACTCAGTCATTTAGATACTCGCTCGTACCTAGATTATTGCATGCAGTTGGCATTACTTTCTCGGAAGTGGTAGTTGTGTTCAACTGCACGGAACGTAATTATAAGAAGACTATAATAACATGCCTAATAATAACAATCAATGTTGGTGTAATACTATTCCTCTGCATCTCTACATCTCTACATATTATAAATTAAAGTCATCCGCATCGTCTGTCTGTCTGTTCGCGATAAACTCGAAAACTACTGAACGGATTTTCATGCGGTTTTCACCAATAGATAGAGTGATTTGTGAGGAAGGTTTAGGTATATAATTTATCAAGGATTTGTGTAAATTGGTTGAATCATAACGATAATTGTTAGAAGTGTCGGAAAAAGTCCAGCCACCTGGGAGCTTTCATCGAAAACACTGCCTAATCCCTTTGAGATATAACAAAACAATGATTGGTGGGATAATCCTGTTTTATAGATCTACAAAAAAGTCCATGATGGCATATATCTATCTTTTACAGATAGCCTACTATACCCATTCTATATCTTCTAAAATAATGGTCACATACAGTGCGGTAATTGGAAAGTTATTTAGACGGATACAGTATTAATCCTTATCAACCTTCGAGTAAATATGTTAGTTACCTCAAGCATTTCATGCACATTATTATAATCTTTCGCACCCTCTCTACGTGTTATAAATAAAAGTCCTCCGCGGTGTCTGTCTGTCTCTTCGCGATAAACTCAAAGATGGCGGAGGTTATAAAGGTTGGATAACCATCCAGTAGATGGCGTTGTGTTTAGTTAGCCACAGCAACGCGTGGCCGGGTCAGCTAGTGCTATATAATTTAATTAGCATATTTTACTTCATGATTACAGTTCCACAAAATTGTTATGTATTTTTGTTATCACATCTTTGTAAAAACCCGTATAGGCATATAATATAAATAAATACAATTTACGATTACGATTAAATACGATTCGAACCTGCGAACGCCGAATTCTTAGCCAAGTATCATAACCAATACACCATAGAGGCCATTGTTAAAATATTTGTTTTTGTTTGCTAGGGAGTACATATTTACTAATCATAATTATTAGATTTATTTCATACCTGAAATCCAAGTTGCTAACAAAGGCAGTCTTGATATTTTTCTCTTCATCCTCAACTATTTCTGAGCGTTTCTTAAAATCTTCGTATCCTGGTGGTGGGGCGGATGATAATTCTGGATCGTCTGGTCTCAATCTCTTTGAAGGTGCGTCTAAAAATACATTAAATTTGTAATAAAATCTGTTACAATCAATAACCTGCTAATACTGTCCTCTTTGGAATAAATTTCATAATATAAAAATTGTATAAAAATGGTTCTGAGCTTGGCTGAACCCCTGTTATGTATTCTAGTAGCTAATCATCAGTTGGGAAAGTAGATACCTAACCCAGCTGGTTATGTCTCGTTGACATTGTGTGTTGTTTATTTTTGATTGTGTAGGTTTACTTCGCTAGCATTTTTTATAAATATAATGGGCCTCTTTAATCTTCTCTCTTTTTACCCGAAACAACCAACAAACTAGGAGTGTCTTAGATCCCTTTCATTTGAATTTGAGACCTTAAGAAAATTATACACTATCATCAATTAGATGAAGACAACTTTTGGCACAAATCAAATGGGTATTCCTAAACGATTCGGTAATAGATGGGCTAAATAAACAGGTAGTTAGTTTCTCAGTTAAGTTTATATATATATATATATATATATATATATATATATATATATACATAACACCGTCTATTTGGCGACCAGCATGGGCAAATATGCATCTAAAGTGGCGACCACCGACATTTGGCGACCGATATACGGTCGCCACTTTATTTTTCGAAATTTTTACACAGTTCATAGTACATGTCGTCACAAGCATTTTGGCAAAAATTGTCCTGGTAGCCAAATTGGGCGTGACGTGGATGATTTCGAATATTAAAGTTCCGCCATCTGTCGCTACGCAGCTAGGCGCTAGGTGATATACACGGCCATGTATACTGCCCTTCATCCTACCGACATTTAGGCGACCGGTGTGACATAACATGCCGCCTTTCATTCCTAGCATTTACACGCCACCGATGGCGTTGCAAATGTGTTGGGAAACAACGTTGCCGGTTAATTTCAACTCCCGTAATCTCACTCCCGTGAGGTGCACGTGGCGGAGGCGTGTTTTGCGACGTTGCCGCCGCGCTTATTTAGCCTCGGTTGCCTCGAATGTTTTGCCTTTTAAAATTTTATCGTGATCAATCGTATTATCGTATACCGAGCATTAACGTACATGTGATTTGGAGTGTAGGTATTTGGCGACCGACCATTTTAGTGTCTTAATTACAATACATTATTGATTACGGTTGACTCAATGAAACGGAATAAAATAATTGAAAGAATAACAGAAATGCAATATCAAGATGATTCTTTGGAGTCATACCTACCTATGACATAGAATTCGGATAATCTGAGGTACTTGCCTTCAATTAATAATTCTTCTTTTCGGTCATTTATACGGTCAAATTTACTTCTTTAAAATTCCCTATTATTATTTTACAGGAGTTCACTTACTCTGACGGTGATGGTGGGATACGACCCAAATCCCATGTGTGAAACAAAAGGCGAGCTCACCAATTAATTTTAATCGAAAAAATAAAAATATTGCATGGATGATTCATCTAATCAAAACCACCCACGAACATTGTTTCCACAAAACTTCAACGTGTTGACCAAATCGAAGAAGAAAATTGATATAGAAATAACGAAAAATAAATTCAGTGCGCAGATCACATGCCGTAGAAATGAAACCTTCAGAAAACTAAAGTAGGCAAGAGTGGGTAGGCTACGAAGCACCGCACAAAGAGGAGACTGATTATTCTATCTTAGGGGCATACATTAATTGAGCTCAAAATGGGGGGTGGGGGTCCAGTAAAATCTCACCAAATCTTGAACAGTTTTTCAGCATATTGTCGCGATCATATTTACCACAACGGGGGGGGGGGGGGGGGGGTGCGTAACGGGGTAGCATTGGGCGGGATGGGATAGGGTGGGACCCCAGATACACAACTGATGTCTCGTGAGGGGAGAGGGGGGGGGGGGCACCAAATCTCACCAAAGGGGGGGGGGGGGGGGGTTAAATTGGAAAATTAACTGCTCACGTTATTAATGTATGCCCCCTTATTCTCTCGCTGTCTAAATCCTATAGATGTATGTGTTTGCCTCTTTTTAGTGTCGCTAATTTTCGTTTCATCGAGTGTCAAATTACAACGGTGTTAAAGATGTTTTTACTTCAAAATAGTACTGCCAGATTTTTGTTTTTATTTCGAAAAGGACTTAGGACAGGTGGTTTTAAAAATTTGAAGGAGTCATCAAAAATTAAAAATTTTAAGTTAATTTTCACGTTCTGTGTAAGTTCTATTCAAGTTCTGTTGTTATAACAATGAACTTGAATACAACTTACACAGATTGTGAAAATTAACTTCAAATATTTGAAGAATCTGTCATTTTTTTTTAACAACCCGTTAATTATAATTTTAATTGTTCGAGGCGTGTTTTCAGAAACATTGTATTCGAGGAAACAACATCGAAAACAATGCGACTAAATTTAATATAAATGTTTTTGTTTTTTACTTTAGTTTCACACAGGAGGCCCTGAAGAAAATAATTACCTCAGGGCTTATGTCATCTTTGTGGACGCTGCGTATAGGAAAGGAACGGGAGGAAGCTATGGGAAGGAAAAGGATTTTAGGGGTGGGTAAGAATCTAGGGTTCAGTTTGTCAAGGAGTGACGGACGTATGAATCCATCCCTCCCACTGCGGTGCAAGGCAATGTTCCGAGAGAGTGCGGCTGGAGAAGTTAAAGGGACTTCCTTAACCACTCTCACCCGATCCGACCTGTCGTGCTGCTGGTTGGCAGACGCATTCGCCACCAAGACCCGAACAAACCACACCCCATGAATCATTAGATGACTAAGTCGTAGGTGAAAATATTGAAATGAACCAGAACCCACCACATCAAATGCATCACAACCATATAAAAGTTTCTTAAATCCTTATCAGACAGTCGCGAGTAAACATACTACAGTAAAAAATTTTAGAGTGTGCAATTCACACGCGGTAGAAGTGAAACCTCCAGAAAAACTAAAGTAGACAAGAGCGGGAAGGCTACGAAGAAGTGCACAAAGAGGAAACCGATTATACTATCTCATTCTCTTGCAGGCTAAATTCTATAGGTGTATGTGTTTGACTCCTTTTATTGTCGCTATTTTTCGTTTCATCGAGTTTCAAATCCAAAACGTCACCACATCAAATGCATCACAACCATATAAAAGTTTCTTAAATCCTTATCAGACAGTCGCGAGTAAACATACTACAGTAAAAAATTTTAGAGTGTGCAATTCACACGCGGTAGAAGTGAAACCTCCAGAAAAACTAAAGTAGATAAGAGCGGGAAGGCTACGAAGAAGTGCACAAAGAGGAAACCGATTATACTATCTCATTCTCTTGCAGGCTAAATTCTATAGGTGTATGTGTTTGACTCCTTTTATTGTCGCTATTTTTCGTTTCATCGAGTTTCAAATCCAAAACGGTGCTAAAGAAGTTTTCACTTCAAAATACAAATGTGCAGTTCACATGCAGTAGAAGCGAAACCTCAGAAAACTCTAGGCAAGGGTGGGGAGACGACAACGAAGCACCGCGCGAAGAGGAGACTGAATAGCTACGAAGCACCGTACAAAGAAGAGACCGATTAATCTATCGCATTCTCTTGCAGGCTTAATCCTATGGATGTATGTCTTTATCTCTTTTTAATGTTGCTATTTTTCGTTTTATCGAATTTCAAATCACAACGGTGCTAAAGAAGTTTACACGTACTCGAGTTTAATTTATGTACCTACATCATCTCTAAATATTTAAATTTTTAAAATTAGTATGATATACATAATAAAAAAATGCTCGTACATCTATGGAATTTAGCCAACGAGAGAATAAGAGTATAATCGGTCTCCTCTTTGTGCGGTGCTTCGTAGCCACTCCTCCCACTGTATTCTAATTTATTTTCTGAAGGTTTCACTTTTAATTGCGTACTCGGATTTTTTAAAATTGTTTCGGATACCTATTTAGCTACCTTTTATAATATTTTTAAAATTTTTTTTAAACGTTTTATATCTTTTCATGTACATAAGAAGATGAACATTCATTATAAGTGATAATTAAATCCTTTTTTACTTTGGTAGAAAGCAGTCACTTTGTGGTTTGACAAAGATATTAATTGAAATAAAACAATCACTTAGTTTGTAACCACGATTCATCCATTAACCTTTTTTATACCGACCGGTTTCGCTTAACCTGCGCATCAGCGTTATTTCATTATATCTACTTTATCACGTTGAAACCAAGCTCACGCACACTAACGAAATTCAAAACAATAAGCGCACACAAACTTAGCTGTTGCCGGCCGAATTCCCTATCCCCCCGCTTGACCCTACACCTCACCCACACAGCTGTTATGCATTGTGGGTGTAGCCGGTAGCGTCTAGCGCATCTTGTGTTCGGAACTCGGAAGTGCGTGCCGTAAGCCGTGCATATAGGTAGGTACCTATAGACTACACAATAGAGGTTCAAACTGAGGCTAACCCAAACATTAATTGAACGTAGTTATGCAGAAAGCAGCCAGGCCACAGTTTTGGCAAAAATAAGATATTTTTGTAATCCGACGGAGAAACGTCCATTCTATGTTCTATTAAAACCAGCCAGGTCGCTTTCATACAAAAATTCGTAGTAATCGCCTTCTTAAATATTTGCTGATCACGAAAACACCGTTTAACAATCTGCAGAAAGCGCCCACGGCACTCATATTCAGCAGAAAACAGCCAGAGACAACTGGTCGATTTTGTCAGTGCAACTAACATTTTGTTTATAGATAAGAGATTTGTTTTTTATTTCTATTGTTGCCGGGAAAATTCCTCCTTCCAATTTTTGATCACGAAGTGTCTTTATATTGGTGTAAGCTTTATTTAATCAAAAGATCCAACATTTTTTTCTTTTGGAACATGCTTTTTTGATATCAGTCAAAAATATCGCTCCGGAAAAATCCTCCGTCCAATTTTTTAAGTCAAATTGATAGGATAGCTATTGTTAAAATGATTTCTGCAAAGATCCAACACAATTTTCAACGGCAACCTATTTTTTTAAATTGATTTCGATTGCACGCAGATTCCACGTGACTTTTGTATGAACAGGAGCCCGCGGGGTAAGGGAAGGGATGGGGCTAGTCGCATTCGGGACTACTCTACGCGACACTCTACCGCGAAGTCTGCGTCTGTGTAAAATTAAGAGGGAATGCGGGCTGCGTTTTTTCCTTACAAACGTATTCCCCATTTATCTCTCTGGATTTTGACCTAGAGCAATTTTTTTTACATAATATAGATATCGACCACTAGCGTATCGGTACGTTTTGCTTTTTTTGATAATTTACTTCTTATAGAAATTAGGACCTTCCAAAAATGAATAAAATTGCCTGGTTTAAATGCCGTCAAAGACGTTCAGTATACAAACTAAACAATGTATTTGAAAAAAAAGCAAAACGTACCAACATAGAATATTTTCTTCTAATACAGTTAAGGAAAAAAAAATAAAATCGGCCCAGTTTTGGAGAAGAGAAATGGGGAATACAAAACACCGATTTTGACGATTTTATTTAGGTATTTTCGGCCCCATATGCAGTTGTCCCTTTCGCTCAGTTCCCCTGAGGGAAGTGCGGAGTGGAACAGAAGACATTCGTTATAATACCTATCGACGATATTTTTAAATGACCGGCATAGCTCTTAACGAAGGGCATTGTTTGCATGGTTGATTGACAATGCGGCCAGTGCGATTAGCGATCCGCGATCGGTATTATTCCGGTAGTCCCAATTTTTTTAATATGTTTTACAAACTCATCTCTTGATGTAAAATCTGAGTTTTCTAACTTGGGTCACTTGAGCTTTCGCCGCCATTTTGAAAAAACCAGCCGAAATCGCGCCAAAATCTAGTTTTTCCCCAAATATCTCGTTTTCAATAATAAATTCGGCTTGAGTATTTTCACAAGTTTAGTAGAATATAAAATTACTTACAATTTTTACGTAAATAATTTTCTTCTATCTCTAATAAATATCGAGTTATGCAGTCGTAAAAATGTGTATAAGTTTATAAAACCAGGTAAATTGCTCGGCTTGGTTAGGTTTTTTGTCCGTATCTCGTTTCCAGTACAATTATGTGAAAAAATTATAAATATCAATTTTGTAGAAAACAAAATTTTATAAAAGACTTAGGTATATGTTTAATGTTTTTATTGCAATTAGGTATCCAGGTTCTATTACAAAAATTAGGTCAAAAATTGAATCAGTAGAATAGTGTTTGATCTTGGCATACCTTGATTATTCGTTTTTTTAAACATTTATTGATGAAATAACATGTAACATACGTGACAGTAATGTTGCTGTCACCTAACATACGTGACAGCAACATTATCCATCAATATAATCACAAAATATAAATGAAATTATTAATTAAGGTACATACATGTGGTTAAAAAAAAAGTACGAGTAAAAACGGTGACTTAACGTATGCATGGACGTGGATTAACAGATGGTGTGCTGGCTATGCAAACTCTTAAAATTTCGTCAGCAATCGAGGAGTTCTCTGGGGTTTGTTCTTCATCTAGCGAGCAACATGTCGACAATCGCACTTCGCGAATAATTCGCGATTCAAAGGATATCGAAACATTGGAAACCTGGTTTGAAAGTCATGGTCCGATTCCTTATTTGAATAAACTAATGTCTTTGGGTACAGGTATAACGGGAGGTAATGATATCAACTGTCATGACGCTCAGGATATTGGTATACATATTATGCAAAATACTGAAGGTAAAAATTTTCATGAAGTTTCATACTCAAGAAAGGATAGAGTTTTATCCATCGCAGCTGTAAATTCATCCCTAAAAGTTAGGAGAACTAGAGTAGCAGCACATTTTTTGTGGGGCATGCTATTTGTTTTATCTAGATTCTAGATCAGGGTTTCCCAACCAGTGGTCCGCGGACCACTAGTGGTCCGCAAGAGGGTAGAAGGTGGTCCGCGATTGTCCGCCGGTCAACAAACGAGCCAACGCGCGGGCGGTTCCTGGTCGAGAAGTCTGAATAAAAAAAATCGGGAGAGTATTCAGTTTATCATTATTGTACCTTGTGGTCAGTGGCCATTATAATATTCCGTTTCGCCCCACCCCATCCTTCCCAGTTCTACACCCTCCGCTTTGGTAAATATTCTGCTGGAACCCGTCCCACCCTATTCCATTCCGCCCTCTCCGTTGTGGTAAATATTCTGCTAGAACCCGTCTCACCCTATCCCATTCCGTCCCCTCCGTTATGGTAAATATTCTGCTAGAACCCGTCCTACCCTATCCCATTACGCCCCTCCCGCCGCTATCCGTCCCGGGTGCCACCCATGCTAGCCTACGCCACTGACCACAAGCAGTGGCTTAGGCTAGCATGGGTGGCACCAGGAATGGATAGGGCGGATAACGTGGAGTTACCCTTTTCCTCCGTAGTTGACAAAACACAAATTTCGAATTCAACAAGTGGTCCCGGATCAGAAAAAGGTTGGGAACCACTGTTCTAGATAGTTTAAAAATATTTATTATGATCTTATTGTGAAAAAAAATGTAGTTCTATTTCTATATTTTTTTCTATCTTCTACTTTGATAATAAAAAAAATTATACCTTATTTTATTGTATTTTTGTTTTATTTTTATGGTCAGTTGGTAAATGATCTTGATAGTTTCGAAAAGTAATGTTTTTAAAGTGTAATACTTTTTTTCATATTATAATAGACTAGCTGGTACCCGGCATGCGTTGTTATGCCATTTAATAACGAAATTATTTCTCCCTTTCCCATTCATCCCGTTCACCTTCCTCCTCCCATAATCAACTCCTTCCTCCCGCAGATCCCCCTCCCGATATCCCCTCCCCCCTCCTGAGTTCCCCTCCGCCCTCCCAGGTTCCCCTTCTGCTTTCTGCATACCATACATTCATTCCCGATACATTCAGTATTCAAAGAGCTCGTGTGCCACTTATTGCAATTTTTTTATACAAATTTCATGATGCCAGAGCAAAGTGTCCTTTCCCATTTGCCCCGTTCCCCTTCCGCCTCCCCTTCCTCTCCCGCGTCCCCTTCCCCTCTTGTGTTCCCACTCCGCCTTTTCCGCCTTCCCTCTCCTCACTTCCCTCGCCCGCTTCCCCTATCCCTTAAACCCCCCTCCCGTACTCTTCTCCCCCCTCCCGAGTTCCCCTCCCCCCTCTCGGGGTTCCCCTCCCCACCCCTCCCGCGGACACCCTTCCCCGAGTTCCCCTCCCTTGTTCCCATCCCTTCCCCTCCCTCATCCTTCACCCCTTTCCCATCCGCCACCCCCTCCCACATTCCATATATTCAGTCCCGGTACATTCAGTTTTCCAACAGTTCGCGTGGCACCAATTGCAATTTTATATACAAATTTCATAATTCCAGAGCTCATCAGTATATACAGAAACCTTTGCGGGCGTGCTCACAACAACTCACCAAAGTTTCATCGCAATCGGATGAGCGGTTAGCAATTCACAGGAAAGTACTAGCTTATACGGGAAAATGAAATTGTTGTTTTTAATATCTTCTTCGCCATTTTTCCATATTTTCTCACTGTTTAAATCTTCCCTCGACTACGACAAACATTTCAAAATCATCTAAATCGGCCCGGCCGTTCTCGAGTTTTAGCGACACAAATGAACAACAATTGATTTTTATATATGTAGATTTTGATTCAACAATAAAACGATAAAAATAACAATTGATCCCAATTGTTGTCATTTGTAGGTACCTATAATGTCTTATAATTAATATTATTATTCAACTACAGTAAGTACACCCATTTAATTTTCGGTCACATAAAAAGGCATTATTTCTCAAAATAATTAATTGGTTAAAATAACATTGTATTATGCAAGTATTTTAAAATTAAAATGAATATAGAAGCTTTAGGTCTACTTCATTGATTTTAACAACGCTTTCGGAATTGCCTGTTTGTGTTGCTTTTTATTAAGAATTTGAGTAACTAAACAACCTCATTTACAATGCCACAATAATTAAAAAATATAGGTATATTGAGTTAGTTTATATTGCACTTCGCATATAAACCATTAGTAAAATTATAATTCTATGGTTATTATAAACCACTTTTACAGTAATCAAAGTAATTTTTGTTTAAAACATTCATTCTTTCATTGAGGTATAATATTCACTGCTTCTGCAATTCTTCGCACTTTCGGACATCCCATAAAACACAAAAAAAAATCAAGTCGGCTTCCCACCTCTCCCCGCCCCCGCCACGGCCGCGCTTACTTCACTATATCCCGCGCCGATCGGCTCGCTTGCCCCCCGTGCGACTAGCCCCACCGCTTCCCTTACCCCGCGTACTCCTCATACAAAAGTCACGTGGAATCTGCGTGCAATCGAAATCAATTTTAAAAAATAGGTTGTCGTTGAAAATTTAGTTGGATCTTTGCAGAAATCATTTTTACATAGCTATCCTATCAATTTGACTTAAAAAAATTGGACGGAGGATTTTTCCGGAGCGATATTTTTGACTGATATCAAAAAAGCATGTACCAAAAGAAAAAAATGTTGGATCTTTTGATTAAATAAAGCTAACACCAATATAAAGACACTTCGTGATCAAAAATTGGAGGGAGGAATTTTCCCGGCAAGAATAGAAATAAAAAAAAACAAATCTCTTTTTAAAAACACACTTTCCCAACAATAATATTGTTGAATTTCTATTTAATCAGGTGGATATTAATTACCTAATACTAACAAGATGTGAAGAGTTTTCGAAAGAAATACTTTTCTAGCGAGAGTTATAATTTTTTTTTCAGTTTTTGCTAAAAATAACTAGGTAACTTCCCGTTAAATATTTTGTTGGATCTTTTGTCATTCGTCATCCCTAAATGATACTCCACGTGACTGCAAAGGTTTCATCGACGGAGGAATTTTTGCGTACCTCAAACTCTTTATTGATTGGCCTACTACCTACCCAAGCAATAGGCCACTTGCATGGATTTCATAACGACTTGGAAAAAATCGTGTGGATAGATATTTTTACCAAGATTACGAAAATGTTAGTAAAAATTTATAGAAATGTACAGTTTTTTTAAATTTATTTTTAAATAAATAAATCCATTATTTAGGCCCGTGACGTCACTACATGAAAATGTCCCATCGCCGAAAATGTTAATTATTATTTTTAATTTATAAACTAACGTTTAGACAAGATTTTTATGCATAGCACAAAGGGTAACAATAAAGGGATTTTTCAATGTTGATGAGTGTTTCAGGCTGATAATTATTGCTTACAATAATTGCCGAAAATGTTCCTATTAATTTTGTAAAATTCCACACTGATTTATTTTTTTTATATGGCAGCACTTTGATTTCAGGCGAATTTTTGAATTTGACATTTAACGTTCAGTAGAATTATTGTTTGTTCTCTGCGAACTTATCATTTGGTTTCTTTTTGACATATGTTATGAAGAGAACCCCGTTCATTTTACGATGTCTGCACGTGTTTAGAGGTATAATGGTAGTGGTGCTGATCTTAACAAAATCAAATTTTATAATATTCTTCTTATTATTATAATTTACAAGTACAAGTATATTTCATTGGATTTAGTAATATAGACGTTGAACATTATAATGATTTATGATCAATAAGATGGATCAAGGAAAAAAAATATTTATGAGATGTAATATTTTTGGAATGCCTCGCTATTCTCCTGTGCCCTTTCTTGTGGAACGTGTTCTTTTTTAAATGATTTTCGGCTATGTAATTATCGTTTTTTCGCACCCATAAAATTATGTCCCGTCTTTCCGGTTTATAAAAAATGGTCTGATTTTTCGGATTGAAATTTTCCAAAAATCGTCAGGGTTTCAAAAATACGATTAAAAAAAAATGCCGAATGTCTTAGAATATTTACCTAAACCGGATTTTTTTTTAAATGCGATGCAAGTGGCCTATCCGCAAAATAATTATTTGTTCTTTGTAGCATTTTGATCTCGCCTGACTTATAGGACAGTGCAATTAGTGCAAAAAAGGGGGTCGCGATCGGAATTATTTCGGTAGCCCCAATTTTTTTATATGTTTTATACACTCATCTCCGGATGAAAAATCTGAGTTTTCGACCTTGGGTCACTTGAGCTTTCGCCGCCGTTTTGAAAAAACCTGCTGAAATCGCGCCAAAATCTAGTTTTTCTCAAATATTTCGTTCCCAATGAAAATTTTGGCTAAGGTAACTTCACAAGTTTTGTAGAACATAAAATTACCTACAATTATTTTTATTTAAAAAAATGTCTTCTACCTCTAATAAGTAATGAGATACACAGCCGTAAAAATGTGTATAAATTTATAAAAACAAGTAAATTGCACGACTTGGTTTGGTTTTCTGTACGTACCTCTTTTTCAGTACAGTTTTGTAGAGAATAAAATTTCTAAAACGATTTTTATGTTTTTTGTTTTGTTTTTACTGATTTAAAGTATGAATAAACAAATATCGGTAGGTGAAAACATAAAAATTTATCACGATATTACCACGTCTTTAATATAGAAATAACGAAAAATAAATACAGTGCGCAGTTCACATGCCGTAGAAATGAAACCTTCAAAAAACTAAAGTAGGCAAGAGTGGGTTGGCTACGAAGCACCGCACAAAGAGAAGCTCGATTATTATCTCATTCTCTCGCAGTCCTATAGATGTATGCTTTTGCCTCTTTTTAGTGTCGCTATTTTTAGTTTCATCGAGTTTCAAATCACAACGGTACTAGGCGATTTGCAGGTGCTAGAAGTTTACACTTCAAAGTACAAGTGTGCAGTTCACGCGGTAGAAGTGAAACCTCAGAAAACTAAAGTAGACAAGAGCGAAGAAGCTACGAAGCACCGCACGAAGGGGAGATCGAATAGCTACGAAGCACCGCACAATGAGGAGACCGATTAGTCTATCTAATCTCTTATACTTATCACTCAGAAGTGATAAGTAAATAAGTACTTTTTTTCATTTTTTTTATTTTTTCATTCATAGTGTAATAATAAATTTTGTTAATTATTTTAAGTTTTAGATACTTACTTACTAGCGACTTGAAATTCAAATGAAACAGAAATGCGTCACGAAAATTTATTATTATTTTAATATATTATTATTATTATATTATATTTATTATTATTTTATCACATTATTACTCACCAATCAGTCGATTACACATTTTGGGAAATGAATATGCTAACATCGGCGACATTTATTTCTTAAAATTAGCGCAATATAAACATGCACTCAAAAATTATTTTTCCATAATGTAACTTTATATACGCAATATGGACATGTTGAAAAGAAATGTGATATTTCTCATTGTTCTTTTTTGTTATTTTTTGTTGTGATACACAAAATAATTGTATGTTATTTTAAAGTTTAAAACTACTATTATGTAATGATATTATTTTTCTTACTTTTGTACTCTATTATATGTTTATTTATAAAAGGCAGTATAGCCGTTAATGTATTTAAAATAAATAAAATAAAATAATAGTTAATTAGTTCTAATATAATAGGTACGGTAAATCCTCGCTCTCACTCAAGGCTCCCATAGTCCAGCGGCGTAAAGCGCCTCACGAATTTAGTGGCCAGACAATTCAGACCGCGTGGGTTCGAGTCTTATAAAATAAAATAAAAAACGTTTTAATTTTTGCAAAATTAATATTCAATCTTCAAACCACACAAAATGAAAATGAACCACACCAAGAAGAAACCATAATTATTAATATGATGACCCAATGTATAGCAAAAGGTGCACCAGAATTCGACGTCAAAAATATGTATAAAATCATCCTTCACTAACTAACTAACCATAACACCGTTTCTCCGCAGGGGTAGGCAGAGAGGACGGGCCGCCAAACAACTCGGTCTTGGCACGCACTCCTTGCCTCGTTCACATTCATACATCGTCTCACACATCCTCTTCTATTATTATAGAAGGCCATGAGAAAAATAATTTCCCTCAGGCCCTATTTCATCTTAGGGGATGCAGTGAGGAGGGTCTTTCAACATCATTTTACAACTCATCGTATTTCTACGTAATGTGTTTATTTATTAAATTGATAAAATTGAGCACAATCTTTAAATTAAATTATAATTAATTATCAATCTAACAATTAACAATGTATTACGGCCAAATAAACGCATTGTTCCCACCCGCCAGTTACGGCGGCTACCCGCTAGGAGCGAGGAACCGAGGTAGGTACAATGCCAAACCGCGCGCCAGAGCTAAGCGCCCCGTTATTTGAATGATGCTCGTAGTAAAAAATCCCAAAACGTCAGAAACATGTCACTAAAAATCGGTTGACCGCGTGCCGCATGGCCGACCCGAAGAGCTTCGGCATTCTTCGCAAATATTCCGAAGCTTTGGTTCCAGCGGTAGTAAGGTTTGAACAAGATAATATTAAGTAATAATATTTCTCTTCTAAAATGTAACCATTAGTCAAAGGGTCAGCTATGCGTCTGGTGTGACATTATCTTGTTCGAGCCCTTGGGATGTACCTTTTTGACATTATTATTTGTTTGTCACCCATTGATCGAAGTTGTCACGACAGTAAATGGCGATATTGGCGATCCACGCCGCAGAGTGTTTCTTGTGTGTTAATTATTATTATTGGATTATTGCGTTATTATTATTATCTTTGGAAGGTTGAGTATTTTTAAATGGATATCACACCCACCCTTTCCACTAATCTTCTAATAGATGTAATATCAATAGTAATGGAGTGTAAAATGCTTCTAAAAATATTGATACCAGAATAATTCTATAATAATTGGATAATTACTAGAGCGCCGTTTTAGTTATGTTGCGTTGTACAATTTGTTATGAGTTCCTAGGCTATATGTATTTTTATTATTTGAATTTACAAACAGATACATAAAACATACATACCTACTTACCTGGCAGGTCAATTGACTATATTAAACTCTAGACATCAGCATGTTTTTACATCGCACGATATTTTTACTATTACAGTTACATGATATTTTTAGATACTTAGCAAATAATGTAAAATTATGCATGATGTCTAGATTTTTTTTTAAATATAATATCAACCTTTCGTTTTTTATGAATGGCTTGGTGAACCACCTATAACTTGAGGCACCGGCCGCGCCTGGTAGGAATCAGAGGTTTAGTGTATCCAGGAGTGACGGACGTATGAGTCCATCCCTCCAATAGCTGTGCAAAGCGATGGGTCGAGAGAGTCCTGCTGAAAAGGTCGAAAGGCCTCCCTCAACCAGTCTCTCTCCGCCACGCAGTAGGTGGGCAGGCGCATCCGCTGCCAAGACCTCACCCAATGAGTTCGGGCACCCCTGCTAAGTCACCAAACGTAGTGAACCTCTTGGAGGTGACCTATGGCAGAGGTGTTGGTTATCCAATAAATGGTTCCCGGGGCGGCGGTACCCATACCCGCCTCCCAAATTGAAATGCCACACGTCTTCTCGTTCATTCGCTCTACAATCCATCCGAGCGTTCCTTTCGTAATTTTACTCATTACGTTTACATTGGCCTTGCATTCTTCGCGGATCTCCACGTTTTTCCCAAGATCGTACATGGTTTTACCATACTCACGCCTCAGGAATCGCAATTCTACAGCATTCAGCCTACTTTCCTTCCTTTGCTTCCTTCCTCTTCCTTCCTCTACCAGTTCCATGCCTCACAGCCATACATGGGGGTCGGTTCCAGCACTCTATTATGGATAGCTGGCTTCGCTTCTTTGGACAGTTTTTTTGTTGGCGCCACTGGCGTTCTATCCTCCGTTAATGGAGTTACCTACATTTTACCTTGTTTCACATATCTCTATCAGCCTTCCCATCTAACGTAAACACACTTCCCAAATATACTTCACAATACATACTTCAAAAACTTATCCACCTGCTCCAAGTATTCATCATTCACAACTAAGTTTCACATTGTTTTCGTATCAAACACCACGATTTTAGACTTACATACTTACATTCATCATTAACTCATTCTTCATACATATTAAATTATCTGTCTAGGTACATTTAAAATAAATATCTAAGCATAGTTTTCTATGCTTTCATATTGTTTAATCGAAAAAATCCCAAGCATTTGGGGCATGGCAAATAATCATTAAATGAGGAATGTTATTTTCTTGTAATGGGTTTTTTGTATTCCTGATAATTTTGTACATAATCTCCCGTTTTATGCAATTTAGCAGAAGACCTTTTCTTTCCTTGCCATTCATTATTGTCAGGATATTTTGAATTTCACATTCTATCTCGTGGTTTCTAAAAATATGCCTCGAGTCCTTTTCGAAATAAAAACAAAAATCCGGCATTCGACCTCTTTTGAAGTGAAAACTTTTGTAGCACCGTTGTGATTTGAAACTCGATGAAACTAAAAATAGCGACACTAAAAATAGGCTAAAACATACATCTATAGGACCACAAGAGAATAAGATAATAATCGGGCTTCTCTTTGTGCGGTGCTTCGTAGCCTATCCACTCTTGTCTACTTTCGTTTTATGAAGGTTTCATTTCTACGGCGTGTGAACTGCGCCCTGTATTTTTTTTGTTATTTCTTTATCAATTTTCTTCTTGGATTTGGTCAATACGTTAAAGTTTTGTGGAAACGACGAACGAAGGTCGTTTTCAGAATGGGGGGTGAGGTTTGTCTAGGTCTTGGAGGCGGATGACCGGGACACACTGAACCCCAGATTCCTACCCACCCTTTAAACCCCTTTCCTTAAAATAATTTTCCTCTCCTTCCTTTCCTTCAAAAGCTCTCCGCACAACATACCCAAAGATGAATAATTTCCCTCAGGGTCTTCTGTGTGGAGCTCATGTAAAAAAAAAGAAAAAAAAAGTACGAGATTTTAAATTAGTGACTGGTTATTCGTAACCCAATAATGATTGTCTTTCTTAAAAAAAATTGTGCCTTTATTGCACTTGTCAATTGCTACCTATCGCAATAAGGAGCCAATTTTATGCATCCCGAATAATTATTGCTAACTAAAATAACCTAGTTCCTGTTCACTCTATATATTTTTTTTTCATTAGCTCCACACTGCAGGCCCTGAGGAAAACAATTTCCCTCAAGGCCTATGTCATCTTTGGGGATGTTGTGTGGAGGGTATTTTTGGGGAAAGGAAGGAGAGGAAGTTTTGGGAAAGAAAAAGTATGAAGGGTAGTTAGGAATCTGGAGGTCAATGTGTCCAGGAGTGACAGACATATGAATCCATCCCTCCCACTGTGATATAAGGCGTGGATCGAGAGTCCGGTTGGAGAGATGAAAAGGTCTCCCTCAACTAGTCTCTCCTGGTCCGGCCCGCCATGTAGTAGGTGGGCAAATGCATAGGCTGCCAAGACCTAGACACAGCTCACTCCGTGAACCCGGGCACCCCCGCTAAGACACCAAACATATCTAACCACTTGGTGTGACCTATGGCAGGGCTGTTAGTTATCTTGTAAATGGTTCCCGGGGCGGCGGTACCCACACCTGCCTCCCAAATTTTTAATTTGATTGTTGTTTTTCCTCCCAAATATAAAATGATATAATAACAGTCTACCATTTTGACTTCTTGGGATTCTGTTTTGGTTTCCTTCAAAATAATATTTATGTAACCAATCATTATGTACCTACGATAGATAGACCGTTGGCAAATCGAGAACGAATTAAAAGGATTCTGAAAGCATCGTAATTTAAACGTACTGCATTCAGGAATATACGGAGGTCGTCAAATGTTCGTAATGAACGGACGCCCTAAATATGGAATGAAGTGTGATATACGTACGATATACGCGGTTGCCAAAACGGCGGCAATATGAAAGGACGCCCAAAAGACTCTAAAGTATACGTACCTATCAAAAATTTGAATACCCTCAAAAGACAATTTCTGGATAATTCTTTTACTATCACTCTTTTGTCAACCTTAAAACATGTGAACATTCACAGTAATTTTATTTAAAAACCTACCGTAAGCAGTGGTAGCCAAAAGGATGCGAAGTGAAAGGACGCCAAATCTGTAGCGGGATGTATATATATATATATATATATATATATATATATATATATATATTTTTATATGAATATGAATTACTCCAGCTCTGAACCAGTGGATCTATTACATCTATTTGACGGCCTCTGTAGTACAGGGATAAGGCTCTAGACTCGCAATCCAAAGGTCGCGGGATCGAATACCGTGCATGCGCAAATAAATTTTGTGTTATTTCAAAATGAATTCATTAAAAAAATATGTAGTATATTTGCGGCACGTTCCAGAGTGGAAGATACTCTCAGTATAGCCCTGGTGTAAGACCACCAATCAGAATTGAAACGTTGCTTGAAATGGCTTTAGCCATGTTTGGTGACTAGATCTGAATAGCCAGATACATCCCCACCTTTCCCATCTCCTTCCCCTCCCCACTAACCTTCAGCCTCACAACACACCCCAATTGGGGATGCCATGGTCTCACTGGCTCCAGATGGGAGCATGTAAAAGAATACAAAATAATGTGTGGTATGTGTTGCAAATATACCAAACATTATTTGCAATTAATTAATTGTGAAATAACACCAATTAATCATTTAAAATTTATTTGCCCATACCGGGATTCGATCCCGCGACCTTCTGATTATGAGTCGAGAGCCTTACCCCTCGACCACGGCACGGAGGAGGAATGAGTGTATTACAAAATGATTTTTTTTAATATATCATCACCTTGGTTGGACGAGGTTCTAACTTTACCTTTCAATGGACCTTTTAAGGACTTAACATCCTAACATCATGTTCCTAGGTGTCAAAGTCCTTATCACGGTAAGGCGAAGTTAGAACCTTATCCAACCAAGGTATCGATATAAATTCACACCCCAAGTATTTGCTTCCTTCGACAAAACAAAAAAAATTTAAAAAATTTACCATCGCTGTCACTTTTCCTTTTGGCATTGGTTCCAGTTACTTGATGACTATCCTCGCTGCTATTCTCCTTGTGTAATTTTGAAGAGTTTGTGGAATCATCACAATCGCCGGAATCCATCTTTCTCTTCTTACCAGCCCCTTTATTCATTGGCTGCTTAAATTCCCCTGCATCGTTGGATTTTTGGTTGTTCTGCCTTTTGGCGGGTGACTTTTCTTGTGTGAATTGGTCGCCGGCGCTTTTGTTTCGCTTTTTCTTCTTGCCCTTGGCGGCGGATTCGTTATTCTGTTGATTTTGATTTTGAAACCGGTTCTGCTGATTTTTGTTCTTGTAATTGTTGGGCCCGTCCTTGCTTCTGTTGGCTGCCTGAACCGCCTCCCATTCTTTGGCTTTAGCCTGAAAATAAAACATACTTCATTACAGACCAAAAAAATCCATTATCCAATGCAAACTTACACTGCCACTTTTGCAAGTCAAACTGAGCGATTGATAAGTCTTTTGACAGCTTGCTAGAGTAAAAGTAAGAGTGAAAGAAATTGTTAAAGTTAAATTTCATCAATATGCGATTTTGAATCAATTTAACCGCCTGCTTTACGTCCCTTTTAACTTTTGCTTTTACTTTCCAAAAACCGATAGTTACTCTAGAATTACTCCGCCATTGTGACATATTTGACAATTCTGTTGGATGGAAGGTACGAAATTACGCACTTAAACATTGATTAATATTATATTACCCAATATGTAAACATTTTTTCTTTCTTTTATAGTTGCTTATGTAATATGGCAGACTGGGATTGCACTACCCTCCCAGTCCTGCTGGAATAAAAACTTAAAATAAATAAATAAATTAAATAATAGAAGATGATGAAAGTGACAATGAATTCCTCATCCAATATGTCTTGTAACAAAAACATTACGGTGTTAATAATATGGTTATTTGGGACGATCCCAAATTATTGGCGCGGTACCGCATGTCGAAAGATCTAGTAAAATTTGTGAAATCAAATTTTAGGAGATATTACAACTACTGGAAGAAAAATTATATATTTTCCGATACGTTTTTAGATTTTCACGGCCAAAAGTATTTTCGTTAGTTGTTTTTGGGGTGTTATGACGTGTTGCGCTACCTCCTTCTTTAGCCAACGTTTCGAACAGCGTTGCAGTATCCATCATAAGGGCAGATCCGGTAGATGTGTAATTGTTATTGGTGAAATGTGTGCTTATTTACTTGACAGAAACATTGGCAAAAGGAGGAGGTAGCGCAACACATCATAACACCCCAAAAACAACTAATCGTCGATCGCACAGAAGCAGCTACGAAGCCGGATCACCGCTCGTCTTTTAGGGCAAAGTCTGAGCTACAAGCAAGTGCTGTCATATTTTGAGAAATAATGTCCACGTAGCCGATAATGAGCAACGGTCTTTAATTGTTGGACAACCCTCATAAATGACTGCATAATTTTTTGCAGGTTATAATAAAAAAAATGTATTCATGGTTTAGAGCAGCTGCATAAGTTTTTTTTAAAACATCAGGAGTTGCAGAAAAAATGCAGCACTCACTGCACAAGTCTTATTGCACTCAATCAGAGTATCCAGAGTGCCGTGGTCCCTCTCCAGTGCCAGCCAGGCCCTCTGCAGGCGGGGATCCGCGCAGTTACGCAAGGCTCTGCGCAGCCCCGCGCGAGCCCTCGGTGCGCCCCCGCGCAGCCGCTCCAGCGCGATGAACTCCAACCAGAGGCCGCCCCGTAGTCTGTTGTCACCGTATTCTAAAAAATAACATAAATATTCCTTCTTTATATAAATCGCAAATTTAACAGGTTCACTGCCAGCCTTGGAAAACTCCAATATGTAAATTTGAAAAGCTTTGTCATGCGTATTCAACATGCTATAACTTACACGCGGAAAACAATTTTTGATTCGTTCAAGCAGTTGACGGCCACTCCAAATCGCAAAGTTGGCAGTGAACTCGTTAAATGGAGTTTTACTTCAAATATTGAAGATCAACAGGTCGTCCGGCGTGATGGGTTCAATTTCTCGATCATTGCACAAGCCACATCGTCCTCTTTTAATGATTGCAGTAGGGGATTTTAAAATATTGTAAGGTTATATTTGTAACCAGGGAACGTCTGTCTTTCTCTTGAAAAAAATAAAAGAAAAGATATTCGTCTTGAAATGCTGCCTTATTCTGACTGATAGAGGAAACCAGGCGGCGTTTTGTACATACAAATGTATTCCCCAATTTCCTCTATGTATTTTGACACTGCTGCAAAATACAAAACCTAAATTTAGATGATTTTATTTGGGTAGTATCAGCCAGAGGTGCAGTTGTCCCTTTCGCTCAGTATTCGGGGGAGTAAGAGCGACAGTGACAGCAACAATTTTGTTCTCAGTGACCTGCTTTCCTCTTAACCTCTAAGTGGCCATGCCATTTCACGAAAATTCACTAAAAAAGCACCACTTTGAATTTTGAATTGAATGTTTTGTTGATTAATTTTGAGCTATTGTATATTTTATTGACTGAAACACGTTCCTAGAACAATAAACTACGTACCAAAACAACATTACTTGCATTAACCTCTTGGAGCGCGGAGGAACAACACGGAAATTTCACGACCTTCAATTTGAATTGAATGTTTTGTGGATTAATTTTTACCTATCGTATAATTTATTGACCGAAACACATTCCTAGAACAATAAACTATCTACCAAAATAACATTACTTGCGTTAATTACGTAAATTGATAGGTTTTGCGATGTTTTAGTCGAGGAACTCATAAATGTGACGCAGCCAAAATGACATTTCGAGATGCCCACAGATAAAAATTATTTTAAAATAATCTGTGGTTACAAGGTGAATAAAATCTTTACCCATCCCATAGGAAATGTTGGCGCAAGCGATTCTGACACTTCCTTTACAAATTTTGTACATAGAAGGGTCAAAATAGTAGAAAAAAACGTTTTTTTTTTCCCGCGCATGCTCAGAAACTGTTCGCATCCCGCACTACGGAAAAATTAAATATAAATTATTCCGAGTGACTAGACGCATTGCGGGTTTCGCTATGGTAAAGGACGATAATAGAGCAAGCGTTTCTGACTTTGTTCTTCATACACTTTCTTTATACATAAGGGTCAAAATTGCACTTCAAAGTGCCGCGGCCACCGGGTGACAAACGGCAAACAACCGGTTAATTACGTAAATTAATAGGTTTTACGATGTTTTAGTCGAGGAACACGCATAAATTGTGAAGGTTAAATTCGCGGCAAAAATGACATTTCAATGTCATAGACAAAATCGTTTTAAAAATATTCTGGGGTTGCAAGGTGAATGAAACTAGTGGCTATATCATCTATGTTAGCGCAAGCGATTCTGACCGTGTTCTTCATACAAATTCTGTACATAGAAGGGCCAAAATCGCAGACAAAAAGTTTTGGTCGAAAATTTTATTCAAATTTTCGAATTATTTTCTCACGCATGTGCATAAGATGCGCGCGCCCGCGCGTCTCCGGCCCATTAGAGGTTAACCCCTCCGAATTTTCGAGAATATTAGCTTTTGGTGTCTTAAACGAAATGACATTTTTCTGCTGATTCCTGTTATTTATTTCCATAGACAACTTGATAGAAATGTGCAGCTTGATCTACTATCGACCTTAACAATAACGGAGTTATAACGATTTCTATGGAAACACACGCGCTGACGTATAAACACACTTATTGTACTTGACTGCTGTCCTATTTTTAACGCTTATATCTGCTTACGATGCGGAGGGGTTAAGATCAGGATACCACACTGCAGAACTGAACTAACAATGCACGGCATTAGATGAAGAATAATGAAGTTAAAACCAACGAAAATAATAAACTTACCAAATATTTCATCAAATAACTCCTTCCCATATTCATAGTCTTTGGTGTGTTGGTATTCTATCCTCGCCCAGAACTGTAGAATTATGAATTCTGTGTCGGCTGTCTCACCCCACATCTGCAATGCAAACAAACAATCATATTACTATTTCATTTGTAACTCAAATTTGATCAAGTAAAAAACTTCAGCATTGTTAACCCTTCCGCAACGAAGAGGGGTAATACGCTTCCCCCAAAAGAGAGTCTTGTGCAAAATCTAAATCGTTTTTTATGTAACATCATTACATAGTATAAAATGAAGTCGCTCAAAATGTATGTGCGCGTTAATCTTTTAAACTACGCAACGGATTTTCATACGGTTTTCACCAATAGATAGAATGATTGAAGAGGAATGTTTATATGTATAATACATGTAAGTTATATTAGAGAAAAGCCGAGAAATTCAAAGAAAACATATTTTTGTGCGATTTAAAACGGCTGGCGGGCCGTACTATAGTTACTTTTGAAATTCGTTCCACGGAAGAAATTGGAAAATAGATATCCTAGAGTAAGTAGGTATATGATTTTCCCTTTTCAAATATCCAGTGTTGCATTGCAAGCATTGTATAGTTAGTGGCGATCGCTAACTGTATTATTATATAAATAAAAAATAATAATAATAGTATAGTTGATTCAAGAGGAAGGTTTATATCTATAATACATGCTTATTATAGTAGAGAAAAGCCGAGAAATTCAAATATAAGCGGGTGGTGTGGATTTTATAAAGTTTGGGTAATGGCGTTGTGTTTCGTTAGCCACAGCAACGTGTGGCCGGGTCTGCCAGTACTCTATAATTTAGGTTATCCTAGAAAAACTATTTGGTAATCGATTTGCATGTACATATCTGTTATAAAATATTAAATAATTTCCAATTCCAACAAAATCATTCTAGCCAGTGGCGTAGCGAGGGGGGGGCGGTCCGCCCCGGGTGCCACCCGACAGGGGGGTGACACTCCAATGTGGAAAAAAATTTACGAAGGATATTGTCACTAAAGTATTGTATACACGAACATGGTCAGTTATTTTCTTTCATGTGTTCCCCGTGGAGTGCCCCGAATTTTGTGTCTAGGTCTTTTTACGGGCGAACATAGCCTATATTTGTGGAGAAATCTGAAACCAATTTTATGAAGTCGAAATTAGCGTTTTGAATTTCAACATTAATAGGGGGGAGGGGGGGGTTGACACCACGTCCCGGGGGGTGACATCCGCCTTGTGTGCCGCCCATGCTAGCTACGCCACTGATTCTACCCTCCGTCTCCCGTATCACCTTTTTTTAATTCCTAAGCAAACAAACCGCTAGTGCAGTTGCAAAAGTTGCATTTTACTAGAAAGGACTACAATAATATGTTTTTGGATTACGCTCAATTTTGTACCATCTTTGTTATTTTTTACATTAAAATTTTATCTGGACAATATAGTCGCCCTGGTCTTCAAGAATTCTTCACCACCACTTCACCATGTAAATCCCTGTGGACACTAAAAAAACTGAGCAAAACGCCTTTTGTATCAAATCCTAGTAAACACTTCCTTCAAATATATGGAGTTGTGGAAGCATGGAACAAACATATCATCGATACTACTAATATAAATCTTTTTGTTTTAAAAAGTTTTACATTTGTTACTTAATTTTTTTTATTTATCTGTTACCGATTTTGACACATCCGTGTAATTCACTAGCAAACTTAAAACTAACTTAAAATGTATACAATTAGAGAAATGATTAGATTTTATTAGATGAGGGTGCGGGGGGAGAACGGTGGGAGGAGTCGACATAACATGGAAACATCGTCAATAATGGTGATTTATCAGTGAGGGCTTGTTTCTCATGTATTACCTGGCCGAGGTTGTCCCAGGAGAGGCGGAAGGTTTTGCGAAGTCGGTCTATCTCCTCGGCGCAGGAGAAATCTGTCTTCCTCCGCAGCGCTTCGAGGTAGCACAGCCAGATGGTCACATAGTCCGGGGCCGAGTGGAAGCCGCAGTACAGGGCTGTCTCAAACTCCGATTTTATCTACAAATATAATGCAACATATCATGAGTTCACTTACAACAAACATAACAACATATCATGAGTTCACTTACAACAAACATAACACAACATATCATTAGTCTACTTAAACATAAATACAAAATATCACGAATTCACTTACAACAAACATTAAACAATATATTGTTAGATACGATTTTAGATTTTCGCGGCCAAAAGTATTTTCGTTATATATTTTTGGGGTGTTAAATATGCCGTGTTGCGCTACCAACGTTTAGCCAACGTTTCGGACAGCGTTACAGTGTCCATCATCAGCACACGCCTGTCTGCCCTGATGAAACACTGTAACGCTGTCCGAAACGTTGGCTAAAGAAGAAGAAGCACAACACGGCATAACACCCCAAAAATAAATAACAAAAAAACATATTGTGAGTTCATTTACATCAAACGTAACATAATATCATGAGTTCACTTACAACAAACATTACACAACATATATTCTCTTACAAAATTCATGAATTCACTTCAAAAAGCATAACACAACATACCACGAGTTAGCTTGCAACAAACATAACACAACTTTCATGAGTTCACTTACAACAAACATAAAACAATTTGCCCGCACAATATTCATAAGTTCACTACAACATTACAACAAACAAACACAGCATATCATGAATTCACTTACAACAAACATAATATCATGAGTTCACTTAGACTCTGAAAAAGATAAAGCATGCATACATATCATTATATGAAGTTCTAATCACAGGTTTTTTTTAACCTGGAAAAATTCTTTAGAGTTTCCTTTCATAACAACAATCAGGTATATTCATACCTTATAACTAGGCCTCGAGCAAAAGAAGGTGAGCTGATGCACGTCTCTTTATTTATTAATAGTTCACTAGGGTTCTGTGGTGGCTTGCCACTCTCACCTCTCACACCGCACTTTATTCTGGACAATGCTAGGAAACGGTTGTTTGTTTTTGGTCGAACTGTCAATGAATTGTTTTATCGAGTAAGAACTATTTTATTTGATGTACTTCATGAGAAACTTGTTTTCTGCTTGGGTTATGTTATCAAAATGCTGACCGGACGAAGAAAAGCTTGTCTCACCTTTTCCAGATCATGTCCCATCCTTTCAATATGATGCAGCTTTGTCATCCACAAACTATGATTCCTCGGGCACCTCTTAATGACCTTCTCGATGACCTTCAAGCACTGCTCATCGGTAGAGTGTTCCCGAGCAAACTCAACGTACGCTTCGCAGAGATCGTCGCAGTCTGGTGAAGGGGTTGGGTCCAGTCGACACATAGCGGCCGCGCAGTCGGAGGTGGCGCGGTCGTATAATACCGTCACGAGACTCGGCAGATGGAATTCAGTGGGGTAGTCGTCCATCAGGCCCTTGACGTGCGAGATGTAGCGCTTGTAGACGTTGCATTTTTCTTTGATTTCTCTGGAAAGTAAAAGGAAGATTATCTAATATAGGTAAACGAAAATTATTCAATTTTTATTAGAATAACTCTTCTATAATATTTTTTATAAGAACAACTCTTTTTTTATAACTTTTGAAGGTTATTCCCATCAATGTAATATATCATTGAAGAAGAAGAAAACACTAATAATCTAAACGAAAATATGAAAGAGAACAAGACACAGAAAAATAGAAAAAGATAACAGTCGCAAATTTATTCGAGACGCTATTTAGGTTACAAAACAGTTCTTAGAATGATTGTTTCGAATGAAAAATATAGTTGTCTATAATATTGAAAAATTAGTTAAAGACAATATTTTTCATTCTAAAATTTAAAATATGAGATTGACAATAGAGAACTCCAGTCCAATTTTTTTATCTTTTTTAATGAATAAAGACCTTCAAACTTAAATAACTGCATATTTATTTTTATAGTTAGTTTTAACCGGTGACAGGCCGGAGACGCGCCGGCGCGCGCGTCATATGCGCATGCGTGAGAAAATAATTCAAATATTTGAATAATACTTATTTATTTATTTATTTCTATGTATTACAGTATTTACCTATTAATTAACATTATTACATAATAGATAAATTTTGAAAACATTTTTACATAATATATTTTACAATTTTATTATGTTGGGTGTATGGTAGGTTTGCGAAGGTGAAACTGTGGATAGGTATTGTATGTTTCGTGAACACCTCACTAGGAGAACCTGTGCTGAGGTGCTTACGTGTTTATTTATGATTATGTGTGACAAGTATTAATGTGTTGTAGAAGAAAGTTTTATATTTATTTTATTTAATGGTTATTGTACATTGGTTATTAAGAAGTTAATTTTTATGTTTGGTTTGGAGTAAATAGGTTTTGGAAAAATAGTGTTCCTTTAGCTTTTATCCAGACTGTGATTTGTTTTTTTAGTTTATTTGTTGGTGAATAATCAGCAGATTGTTTCAAAGAAGGTGGCATGCTGTTATATAGTTTGATAGAATAGTAGTTAAAGGATCTTTGTCCGTGGGTCGTGTGCTTTAGCGGGATGTTGAGTGTTTGGTTTGTTGAAGACCGGCTTGTTAATGAGGACTGAGAAAGTAAAGGGATATGAAGTTTGAATTTGAAGAGGTGAAGAATAGACGATTTAGCGTAGAGTTGTCTGATTGACAAAACGTCGAGCATCTTGTAAATTTTTTCAGAGTCTGTATCATATGCTACTTGAAGTATTAGTTTGATTGTTGCCTTTTGTGCCTTTTCTAGTGGATCTAGAGAAATATTACTTGCACTTCCCCAAGACAGAAGACCATACATGATTAAAGATTGGGAAAGAGCAAAGTAGATAGATCTTAAGTATTGTGTGTGGTAAGATATTTTTTATATTATTTAAAAGATACATGATTTTTTTAAGCTTGGATGTAATTAAGTTAATGTGGTCATTCCAGCGTAGGTTTTCGTCAATTATCACGCCTAGATATTTTATTTGTTTGACATTTTGTATGATTTCGCAATTGCACGATGAGAAGGGTTGGGAGCAGTCGTGTATTTTCAGAGCGAAGGTTGGAGGAGGTTGACCTCTTTGAGTTATACTATGTGTTATGAATTTAGTTTTTTTTTGTATTTAGAGTAAGTTTGTTTTCATTGAGCATTGTATACTTCAGACAAACTTTTGGTCTGCGATTTTGACCCTTCTATGTACATAATTTGTATGAAGAACAGTGTCAGAATCGCTTGCGCCATCATTACTCTAGGTGGTGCTAAAAGCTTCATTCACCTTGTCACCCTAGAATATTTTTAAAACGATTTCATCCATGACAATGCGCTTTCATAAATTGCCGCGAATTTAACCGTTGCAATAAATGCGTGTATCGCGAATAAAACATCGTAAAACCTATTAATTTACGTAATAAATGCAAGTAATGTTGTTTTGGTAGATAGTTTATTGTGTTGTGAACGTGTTTCAGTCAATAAAATATACAATAGCTCAAAATTAATCAACAAAACATTCAATTCAAAGTTCAAAATGGTGCTTTTTTAGTGTTTTTTTGTGAAGTTTCGCGAATTTCCGCGAAATGGCCTGGCCTTTGACCGGTTAATAGTTAAGTTAATTGTCTAAGTTATAGTTTTTCAAGACCCCCTGAAAATCACCGTATCTATGGTGGATTGTGTGACGTCATCACCCATCGATAGTTTTATTTACTTTCAACAGGTGTTGTCATTTTGAATGATAATTGTACGGAAAAAAGATGATACTATTCGATAAGTTAAAACATTATTTAGGTGGAATTATTTATTCATTATATTATATTTATTATATTTTTGAATATTATTACAGGAGTGTTGGTATAAAAATTCTTTGAAATTATTATTTTTCTAGCTTTTAACCTCTAAACGGCCGGAGCCGCGGACTTGCACGCAGCTTTTGCGCATGCGCGAAAAAAATATTTCGAAATAAAAAAGTTTGACCGCGATTTTGACCCTTCTATGTACAGAATTTGTATGAAAACAAGGTCAGAATCGCTTGCGCCAACATCATTGATGATATAGCCACTAGTTTCATTCATCTGACAACACCAGATTATTTTTAAATGATTTTTATCTGTGGAATCGAAATGTCATTTTTGGCGCAAATTGAAGCTGTCAGTTTTGACGCGTGTTCCTCGACTAAAACATCATAAAAGTAATGTTGTTTTGGTGCATAGTTTATTGTTCTAGGAACGTATTTCAGTCAATGAAATATACGATAGCTCAAAATTAATCAACAAAACATTTAATTCAAAATTGTGTTTTGTTACGAAATTTCCGTATTTTTCCTGGAATTTGCGGGCCTTTGACAGGTTAAAATCAATATTATCAAACACGAAGAATCACCCACAAAAGTGTAGGCAAACGATAACAGCTGATCGATTGCGGCCATTTTATTTCTACTTCACGGCCATTTGGCCTATGTAGCATTATGGCATAGTATATTTATACGATTTTTTCGTACAGTTTAAAGTTTTTAAATATTTTAAATAATAGAGATAAACTAATAGAGATACCTCTATTTTTGATACTGAACTATTTAGGCTTAAATATTGTTTCAGTATGAAATAACGAATAACATGAAATGTTGTTAATACTGATGGCTTTTGTCATACCTACATAATCAAAGTTTCAATACAATGACTGGTGACGCGTGACGTCAGCACTAACCATTCAGTAATGCCAACTTTACAGTGTGTTTTGGCGAGGGGTTTAAAAATTCACTTTTTAATAATTTTTTAAGAACTCTACGTTTAATATTATGAAATAAAACTTATATATTCAGAATCAGCGTTCATTGGTCTGTATGAATATATATTTTTTAAAGCCATAATATTTTTCACTGGAGTTCCTTATTATAAAGGTTTGATGGAAGGTGGCAGTGGCCGAATTGGTAAAGGCGTCCGTCCCGGTTAGACGAGAGGTTCTGGGTTCGAGTCCCAGTTGCGACCGTTACCTTTTTCTATTTTTCTGTGTCTTGTTCTCTTTCATATTTTGGTTTAGATTATTAGTGTTTTCTTCTTCTTCAATGATCTTTTATAATAACTTTAGAAGGTTATATTCCATCAATGTAATACATCACTGAAGAAGAAAATAATACTAATAAATTTATAAGAAAATATGAAAAAGAACAAGACAGAGAAAAATATAAAGGTAACGGTCGCAAATGGATCTCAAACCCAGGATCTCTCGGCTTACCGTGACAAGAGCCTTAATCAATTCGGCCATTGAGACCTCTTATTTTTAAGTCATTTTTCAAATTCAGAATTAACAACATTATCTTTGATTTATTTTTTTTCCCATACTTTTGACAGCTACCTTTTTAAATTATCGCAATGTTCAAAGAACTGGTTGGTAACAAAAATAGTGTTTCTGATAAACATCCGATTTTATTAATATTTAGTGGAAAAAAAATTAGTCGAAGAAATATTGTTAATCTGAATTTGAAATTGACAAAAATGACTTAACTTGTGAATGCCCGAGGAACAACACGGAAATTTCACGACCTTGAATTTGAATTGAATGTTTTGTGGATTAATTTTTACCTATTGTATATTTTATTGACCGAAACACATTCCTAGAATAATAAACTATGTACCAAAACAACATTACTTGCGTTAATTACGTAAATTGATAGGTTTTACGATGTTTTCGTCAAATAACATGCATCGACTTTGAGCGAAAGAATAGCGGCAAATTTGACATTTTGATGTCACAAATAAAAATTATTTTAAAATATTCTGGGGTTACTTACAAGGTGAATGAAATCTTTACCCATCCCATGGGGAATGTTGGCGCAAGCGATTCTGACACTGTCCTTATACAAATTTTGTACATAGAAGGGTCAAAATCGCAGAAAAACATATTATTTCCCCGCGCATGCGCACAAACTGCGCACATCCCGGCGCTACGGCAAATTAAATATAAATTATTCCGAGTGACTAGGCGCATTGCGGGTTTCGCTATGGTAAAGGACGATAATAGAGCAAGCGTTTCTGACCTTGTTCTTCATACACTTTCTTTATACATAAGGGTTAAAATTGCATTTCAAAGTGCCGCGGCCACCGCGCGGCTACCGGGTGATATGCGGCAAACCAGAGGTTAAAAACAAAATGTCTAAATGGCCGATTTGGTTGAGGCGTTTATCCCGGTAAGACAAGAGATCCTGGGTTTGAGTCCCAGTTGAGACCGTTACCTTTTTATTTTTCTGTGTCTTGTTCTTTTTCATATTTTTGGTAAGATTTAATAGTTTTATCTTCTTCTTCAATAAAAGTCATTAATTAAAATGTTGAATTGAAAATTTAATAAACAGCAGTGTTGCAATAAAATTCGAGGCCTTCGTATAAATAAAGTCGCTGGGTTTGTAAAACAGTAGAGCCTCGCTAATCCGGACCCCCGTTACTTCGGCGCACGCTGTAATACGGACAGGCGAGAAAATCGCGCGGGGGGACGTTCGCAGGGGGGGAAGCGATAGGTGCGTGTGGGTCACAACGTGTTAATATACAATCATTTGCCATCACTCATCAGTATTTTATTCAGGGGCACTGGAAGCTTTAAACACTGCTTTGAATTGGGCTGAAGATAACGAATTCGATAGCCACGAAGCTATGTTTCTCCGTCAACTTAGAAACCGTGCTTTTGAAATGAAATGCAAAAATTATAAGCAGAAGTATATGACATACTTTTCAAGAAGAAATAGCTTTTAGTTTTTTTTTTATTTCATGTTAAGTGCGCAAATTTCTAACATGTTTGAATTTTTTTAAACTACATTTCTACGTACATACATATTCTTGTCCAAATTGACTTTAAATTTTTACTTTAATAAATGAAACTCAAGTTAAAAATGTGTTTTATTCTAATCCGGACACCTCGATAATTCGGAAAGGGTCTTTTTTTTCCCTATCCGGATTAGCGAGGCCCTACTGTACCTCCAAAAAAAATATATTCATTTTACATGGAAGTGAAAAAAGTGCAGGGAAATAAAGGTAGACATTTATTGTGTATATTAAAATTGTTATTGATATAAATAAATATTATTTGGAGGTACTTCACTGCAACCCCAGCCTCTCCTGTTATTAATTAGATTTAACTCAGGATACATTGTATAATTGAGCCCTTGCCCGGAAGAATGTTGCATCCAGCAATATTCTTGTTCCGAGAAAAATTAAAAAAACGAAACCAGTTATTTTTCATAACATTTTATATTTAAAATACATAAAACATACAATTCTTAAGAGTTTTAATTAAAAAGTCGTCTAGAAAGGCAATTAAATTGTAGTTTATTACTAGAATTTACGGAATAATGTTGTACATAAAAATTTCACACAAAACGTTTTTTTTTTTACTCTTCGTACCTTACAGAAAGCAATATGCTTTTCTAACATAAATGTACAAATATCATTGATGTATTTAAACTTTAAAAACCAAAAAATTGTATGAATAAATGAAACCATTTACTATTCTAGATATTGTCTTGAGATCAACATGCAACATTATTCCACAAAATGGTTTTAACCTGTCAAAGGCCCGCAAATTCCAGGAAAAATACGGAAATTTCGTAACAAAACACGATTTTGAATTTAGAATGAAATGTTTTGTTGATTAATTTTAAGCTATCGTATATTTCATTGACTGAAACATGTTCCTAGAACAATAAACTATGCACCAAAACAACATTACTTGCGTTAATTACGTAAATTAATAGGTTTTATGATGTTTTAGTAGAGGAACACGCGTCAATATTGACAGCTTCAATTTGCACCAAAAATGACATTTCGATTCCACAGATAAAAATCATTTAAAAATAATCTGGTGTTGTCAGGTGAATGAAACTAGTGGCTATATCATCAATGATGTTGGCGCAAGCGATTCTGACCTTGTTTTCATACAAATTCTGTACATAGAAGGGTCAAAATCGCAGACAAACTTTTTTATTTCGAAATATTTTTTTCACGCATGCGCAAAAGCTGCGCGCAAATGAGCGTGTCCGGCCGATTACAGGTTAACGGTTAAAAAGCAGGCTTAATAATTTTTTTTCTAGACAAATTCTACTTTCCTGCATTCTTCAGCTTCTTGGCTTTAGACTTTCTAACTGAATTAAACCATACGACGTGATTTCGATAAATGGCATTATACAACATTCTTCCACAAAACCAAGTGTAAAAGGCTGCCACAGGCCTTAAAAAAATTTCATTACCATAATCCCTACCTTAAAAGAACGTATTAATATGCCCAACACTATTCCATCAATAACTCAACATTGATAGTTTTGTTGGATACAACATTATTCCGGGAAATGGCTCAATTAGGAAATTAGAAAATTTACAGTTATATGTACTCTACTTACTCTGCCTCACTTTCTGCACTGAGCTCCAGTTCATTCTCAAAGTCCATCAAATCTTTCAGAATCTTCTCAGATGTAATATGGGCCTCTTCCACCTTTAAAAGGAAAATGATTACCATTAAAATATGATCATCACAAAATCGACACAACTATTAGTTCCGTGCATGGTAATATTCTCTTATTTAATAAATCAATACCTAAATGTCCTCTGAAATCATAAGATTTGTAAGTAGGCACTTTAATACCTTCCTACTTAATTATAAAATTTTATTTCATATATTTATTTATTTATTTAAGGAACATAAACAGTCTTAGTAACATAATATACATAAGAGGATGATAAAAAACAGACCAATTATTAATGTTCACAGATAGGTATTTAGAAACATAAAAGTAACTGAATGTAAACTAGAATATTTAAGAAAAGTAAAAAAAATAACAGGACAAAGCAGCAATTAAAAAAATAATTATAATACAGGTGTAGATTCAACAAGTTGTACACCTAAATATAAAAACACAACAATAAAATAAATGCGATTATAACTATACTCAAATATGTAGGCTGCGAAATAGGTATTTGGATTGGGACGGGTAAGGGGAGGACAGGGATAAGTGAAAGTTGCCACGCAGGTAATTTAAAAATAAGAGGTACAATTAATTTAATCATCATGAATATGACGTGTTATTCGCACCTAGAATGCGATACAATGAAATTCTGTAGCGAAAGTAACTAGCAGTGAATATGTCAGCAAGTGTTTCTGTACGTGCAAATTTAATGTGTACAATTTGTCCAGAAAACATGATGTCTCAATGAAATTTTTTTTTTTCAAACTTTCTTCAAGCCGGTAGGTACCATAATATTGAAAAGTGCAAATACAGTGTCGTTTATATAAGTTGGCAGTGGCGTGAACATGAACTAACGCTATATCTTTATATTTTAATCTTGCAACCACATCTGCCTATCATTGTGTCATAGACGACAGCGCCCTCTTTTTTCGCCAACTTATACATGAAGGCATTGTAAGAGAGTCCAAAAAGTAAACATGACAATATCATATTTGAAAAAAGAATCTTTTCTAGAAGGTTTGCTTAACCGGTGACAGGCCGGAGACGCGCCGGCGCGCGCGTCATATGCGCATGCGTGAGAAAATAATTCAAATATTTGAATAATACTTCCGACAAAAAACTTTTGGTCTGCGATTTTGGCCCTTCTATGTACACAATTTGTATGAAGAACAGTGTCAGAATCGCTTGCGCCATCATTACTCTCGGAGACGCTACAAGTTTCATTAACCTTGTCACCCTGGAATATTTTTAAAACGATTTCTTCTATGACAATCGGCTGTCAGAATTTGCCACGAATTTAACGGTCGCAATTAATGCGTGTATCGCGAATAAAACATCATAAAACCTATTAATTTACGTAATAAATGCAAGTAATGTGGTTTCGGTAGATAGTTTATTGTGTTGTGAACGTGTTTCAGTTAATAAAATATACAATAGCTCAAAATTTATCAACAAAACATTCAATTCAAAATTCAAAGTGGTGGTTTTTTAGTGTTTTTTTGCGAAGTTCCGCGAATTTCCGCGAAATGGCATGGCCTTTGACCGGTTAAATAATAAAACGGATGTAGCAGATTTTCGAAAACGGAAATGGAATATAAACAAATTTACAGACAGATGAAAAGCAAAACGGTAAAGTTAAAACCTTACTTCGCTACACTCAGTGAATAAATCAATAAAACCTCTATATTTCCCCTTACAAACCAGGAAAATAAAAATGATCAGGTTCATTTAGTTAAAAAAAAAAGATTCTCACCCTTTTGACTCTATCTTCCACATCAGGTATATAGGCCTTCATGGACTCGGCGAAAGTCCTGAACTCCTCCACGGTCTTCTCGGAGGTGAAGAGCGGGCGGGACAGCTGGTTCTGGAACACCTCGAAGACCCTCATCACCTGCTGGGCATACTCGGCTGAGGAGAGGGCTGACGCTGAACTGGAACCAGATAAAACAATTTAGGAAAGAACTTAACCTGTCCGATTTATTTATTCACTTTTAACCCCTCCGCAACGTAAGCAGATATATGCGTTAAAAATACGACAGCAGTCAAGTACAATAAGCGTGTTTACACGTCAGCGCGTGTGTCTCCATAGAAACCGTTATAATTCCGTTATTGTTTTAGTTACATCCGTAAAATAAAAAGTGAAAGGTCGATAGTGAATCATGCTGCACATCTCTATTCAAGTTGTCCATAGAAATACATTAAAAGAACATTCTGTCAGACGCGCAGTCTGACACATAATTTATGCTGCCAAATTTCCTACGGGCGGCCGACATTGTTAATTTCTATTAAATATTTTTATATGAAATGATAAAAAAGTGAGGTGACAAAAGTGTTTATTACACATTTATACAATAGAATAAGTATTGTTGTTTACATAATCTGTGATTTTAGTACCGTTTTCACATAAAAACATCACGTGAGTCATTTTCACATTTTTTTAATGTTTGCATTCTAAATTTTAATATTTACAAATGTTAATATTTATTTGTAATATAATAATTCGAAAGCTTATTTTGTAACCTGTCTAAAACAGTTTTTACTATTCGGCTACGTTCAGAAATGTTTCATTTATAGAGCTTTAATTGTAAAGCGGTAATAATACAAAGTTTTCGTAAAATGTCATTTCATTTAAGACACCAAAAGCTAATATTCTCGAAAATTCGGAGGGGTTAACGTCTTAAACGAAATGTCAGTTTTACGAAAAATTTGTGTTATTACTGCTCCACAATTAACCGCTTCTGTGCCAAGAGCGAGATTTCTCGCATTCTTGGCCGCGCCCAGCAGGCCGGCCATAGAAAAATAGCGAGTTATCTCGCTATTCTTTGAGCAAGATTTAATTTTTTTTTTTAATTTTTTTTTTTTTTAATTTTTTTTTTTAATTTTTTTTTCAAGATTTTTGTTAAGTCATTTAAATATCCTTTCAAGGTGTAATATGTTTTTAATTTATAAAAATAAGATTTAAAAATGATTTATTTTGATTAAAAATTCATGGCCTGCTGTTCACAGCTACACTCCTACATACTGGCATTTAAAAGGTTAAAGCTCTATAAATGAAACATTTCTGAACGTAGCCGAATACTGAAAACTGTTTTAGACAGGTTACGAAATAAGCTTTCAAATTGTTATATTACAAATAAATATTAACATTTGTAAATATTAAAATTTAGAATGCAAACATTAAAAAAATGTAAAAATGATTCATGTGATGTTTTATGTTTAAACGGTACTAAAATCACGGTTTTGTAAAAAACAATACTTATTCTATTGTATAAATGTACATATATATATATATATGTACATTTATACAACAACAAAGGGACAACAATTTAAAGGCAACAATCAAACTAATACTTCAAGTAGCATATGATACAGACTCTGAAAAAATTTTCAAGATGCTCGACGTTTTGTCAATCAGACAACTCTATGCTAAATCGTCTATTCTTCACCTCTTCAAATTCAAACTTCATATCCCTTTACTTTCTCAGTCCTCAATAACAAGCCGGTCCTCAACAAACCTAACACTCAACATCCCGCTAAAGCACACGACCCACGGACAAAGATCCTTTAACTACTATTCTATCAAACTATATAACAGCATGCCACCTTCTTTGAAACAATCTGCTGATTTTTCACCAACAAATAAACTAAAAAAACAAATCACAGTCTGGATAAAAGCTAAAGGAACACTATTTTTCCAAAACCTATTTACTCCAAACCAAACATAAAAATTAACTTATTAATAACCAATGTGCAACAACCATTAAATAAAATAAATATAAAACTTTCTTCTACAACACATTAATACTTGTCACACATAATCATAAATAAACACGTAAACACCTCAGCACAGGTTCTCCTAGTGAGGTGTTCACGAAACATACAATACCTATCCACAGTTTCACCTTCGCAAACCTACCATACACCCTACATAATAAAATTGTAAAATATATTATGTAAAAATGTTTTCAAAATTTATCTATTATGTAAAAATGTTAATTAATAGGTAAATACTGTAATACATAGAAATAAATAAATAAATAAATAAATATATACAAGGTGTCCGAAAACTCGTAGTACAAGCGGGAAACTGGGGAATCCTCATCACATTTGGAGTCGATTTTGTGGTATAATTTTTTTTGATTTGAGCTTTCGTTTTCGAGTAAATCGAGTCAGAAGTTGATTTTTTTTTTGGTCAAATTCTTATAAATTATTACTGACGTTCATAGTACCTAACTAATAAAAACTAATTAAAAGAAAACAAACAAAGAAATCCGGATTTAAAGCATTATTTTGAAATTATTCATAATTTTATTCCGTGTAGTACGGTCGTTTCACGGTTAAAAACAGCTGTTCATTATTTTCGCGCTTCCAAGTCAAAGTGCAATGCGAAATTTGCTGTCCCTTTCTGCGCTCGGTTCGATCAACACAATAGAAGGGGTAAGCTACTAATGGCTTGGCCTTGAACTGTGAACTTGCGAACCAAATTCTGTACGGAAGCAAGTCCAAAAAGGTAAATGTTCAGGAGATGTTGTATGATAGATAACAAAAAAACTAATTATTAACTCAATTAGTTTTGTTTTAAGAAGGAGCAAATGAAACGAATTTTTTATAGTAAAGCCATTAAAAATAATTGTTTAAAAAAAAACGCTGACTTGAGTCAACTTTTCAATTTGGGAGGCGGGAATGGGTACCGCCGCCCCGGGAACCTTTATTGGATAACCAACACCTCTGCCATAGGTCACCCCAAGTGGTTCGCTACGTTTGGTGATTTAGCAGGGGTGCCGGGTTCATGGGGTGAGGTTTGTCTAGGTCTTGCAGGCGGATGACCAGGACATGCTGAACCCTAGATTTCTACCCACCCCTTAAACCCTTTTCCTTCCCAGAACTCTCCTCTCCTTCCCTTCCTTAAAAAACCCTCCACACAGCATCCCCAAAGATGACATAGGCCCCGAGGGAAATTATTTTCCTCAGGGCCTCTTGTGTGGAGCTCATGTAAAAAAAAAACAAAAACATGGACTTGAGTCCTACTGCCTCTAAATGAAGTGGACTATTTTACACCCTTCTGCTTCTAAGATAGTTGTTGCATCATGGTACTTGCATCCACATGCAATTTTGAAAATCGTATTTTTTCTTCATAATGGGACTTCCATTTTTCTGCCACTGATAAACATGATAATTTACTTCAAGTAAATTATCATGTTTTACTTCACGTAAAACGTATTTACTTCAAGTAAATTATCATCAAAAACTCATTTCTTCAAATTTCGGACTTGGACCGTTTTATCCTCGGGATCGCGTCGAATTCATTCAAAAATACAAGGAATGCGCCCGAGAGTTCCTCCATGCGTCTCCCTTTAGCACCGTTTTAAAAAACGAAACAGCGCTATTTCACTCGAGTTGTATGCAAACAGTTCCGTGTTTTGGACCGCCCAATTAGTTTGTATCAGTTTGTATTTACGCTTTGACGTGGGATGTTTCTTGTGTTTTATTTGAAACGTAAATAATAGTGCGTTATTAATTATAGCGTAACATTGTGACTCTTTAAGTTATTTTCTTTGTGTGATTAATTGTGAATGAAATTAATTGAATTATTAGTTAGTGAGTAATCTGTTATTTATACCAGGGCGGGAAAGCGGTGTGTACCCTCCTATGTAGTTGTGATAAGTTGAACAATTGGTGACAAATGTTTGTGATGTGTTTTTGGATTTGAAAACATTGCAACCAGATGCGGAGCTGCCACACAATAAAATAAATTGGTACGCTAATTATTATTTATGCATTAAACCGCTTACTCGTTAATACGGATCCAAACAGTTAGATTTAGCTTTATTATTACGAAAAGTGAGTATTTATGTCGGGGGAGACCAAAAAACATGCAAAAATATGCATTTAACATTTTAATTTTGTTAAAATTTCACTTGCGCGGTAACGCCATGTTTATTCATTGTTTTTATTTTAACATTTCATCAATGCTGCCAATCATAGAAAAATATTTTTGCGTAAAACAAAGTGAATGCATCATTGACAAGTTTGTACCTGTATTTATAACAGTAGAACATTGAAAGAAATGATAAGTTTTAAGATTTTCACGGCCAAAAGCATTTTCGTTATTTGTTTTTGGGGTGTTATGCCGTGTTGCGCTACCTCCTTCTTTAGCCAACGTTTCGGACATCGTTGGCTAAAGAAGGAGGTAGCGCAACACGGCATAACACCCCAAAAAACAAATAACGAAAATTGAAAGAAATGTATTAAAATAATTACACAAACCCGCTAGACAAACCCTGCGTAGCCAAACAAAGCATTCAAAACCTGGGATGTTTTTTAAAAGTATGATGAAAAGCGAATTTATTTTAGAGAATTTATTTTATAAGATTGGTACTTCCGACAAATGTCATATTTGATTGTCTATTAGTTAAAAAAGGAACATTCCTTATTATCCGTGCATCAAACTGCGACAACACGAACGTTCCGTGTTATCCGTGAGGTGGACTAACTGCATATTTACCCGCTAATTAACCATATTGTAATGCCTAGAAGAGGTGGGAGAATAAATTATTAAGATGAAAATAAATAAACTATGGACACGAAAAGAGATTAAGCAACTTATAAATAATTTTAGAATAACATCTTCCATCTGTCATCATGACATTTCCGCTTTTCAAAAATTTTAACCGTAAAAAGCCGAAATGTTTGTAAAATTTTTTTTTTTTCTTAATTTTAAATTTAAAAATGCTTAAATTGAAAATCTTTATGTTTATTTGGGTTCTCTATGTGATGTAGGTTCACCAGTTTTCCGCTTGTACTACGAGTTTCCGGACACCGTGTATATATATATATATATTTTTTTTTACATGAGTTCCACACAGGAGGCCCAGAGGAAAATAATTTCCCTCAGGGCCTATGTCATCTTTGGGGATGCTGTGTGGAGGTTTTTTTTTAAGGAAATGAAGGAGAGGAGAGTTCTGGGAAGGAAAAGGGTTTAAGGGGTGGGTAGGAATATGGGGTTCAGTGTGTCCAGGTCATCCGCCTCCAAGACCTAGACAAACCTAACCCCATGGACCCGGGCACCCCTGCTAAATCACCAAACGTAGCGAACCACTTGGGGTGACCTGTAGCAGAGGTGTTGATTATCCAATAAAGGTTCCCGGGGCGGCGGTACCCATTCCCGCCTCCCAAATTGATAAATAATTTTGTCACCTCACTTTTTTATCATTTCATACAAAATATTTGATGAAAATTAACAATATCCAGCAGCTCGGAGGCGATTTGACGGGTAAAATAAATGTTAACCGTATGTCTGACAGAATAGGTCTTTTACGTATTTTTATGGACACCTTGATTAGGAATGTACAGCATGATTCACTGTATCCACCGTATCGCGCTATCTAGGTAAATGCTGCAATTGTGTTAAAACACCATAAAGGTAGTTACCCTAACGCCGCTTCGCGTACAAACTTCATAATAATATGAAAAAACAGATAGCCATTTATAAACGCCTATTAGGCTCATGTGCAAGTAGTTTAAATAATAATTTGCGTTTTTAAGTAATAAGGTGTTTTTAGGTAATTAGTTCATTTAACACACGACGGGCATAGACAAGCCATTGAAAGCCATAGAAAATCACAGAAATTTGACAGCCGATAATGCATGACGAACGCCTTCCGATATCCGACAGATTATGCCTTCTTCTTTTAATTGACTCATAACTTTTTTTTACATTAGTTCCACACAGGAAGCCCCTAGGAAAATAATTTCCTTCAAGGCCTATGTCATCTTAGGGTTGTGTAGTGTGGAGGGTTTTTTTAAGGAAAGGAAGGAGAGGAAGTTCTGGGAAGGAAATAGGTATGAGGGGTGGGTAGGAATCTGGGGGTCAGGGTGTCCAGGAGTGACGGAGTACGAATCCATTTTTCCAACTGCAAGTCAATCTCTCTCGAACCGGCCCGCCACACAGCAGGCGGGCAGACGCATCGGCCGCCAAGACCTGGACAAACCTCACCCCATGAACCCGGGCAGCCCTGCCAAGACCCACTTGGGGTGACCTACGGCAGAGGTGTTGGTTATCCAAAAAAAGGTTCCTGGGGCGGCGGTACCCATATCCACCTCCCAAAATGTTAACTTAACACAATGCTGACTGAGATCAAAAGATAACACAAAAGATACAGAATCACCCTTCTGGTAACTAATAACTCGAGCCATTTAAAGCAAAGTTTCAATATTGAATGGTACCTACCTACAATCTACCAAGATTTGAGGAGATTGTTCCGGAAGTAAATACACCTGTGTCATCTACCTTACAATTCAAACAACACTGCTCAATAATAAAGTACAGGATAATTTACTGGGTGACTCAACAAAGCACACAAACGTTCCTCATAATCCAGAACAGAATAACTTTAAAAATTCTTGGCTAGATAGATATGTATATGTGGAATCTTTTTGGCGCACAACTCAAGTCATGTAGAAAGAAAGAGCTGGAATTTATGAATGCAATAATAAGGTGACCCAACAGTTCTCCCGACAGTTAACCCCATGAAATTATAATTATTTAAAATTATAATTTTTATGCATTTTTTACAAATTTCAAACCTAAAATCGAAATCAAAAATACCTTTAATAATAAGTTGGTATGGATATCAATCAACCTGTAATTTGTCGTGAGCAAGAATTTTTGCTTTTTGTATAAAGAAACTGTTTGAAGGATAAGGTCAGAATTGCGCGCGCCAATGTCATTCTTGACGTAACAGTTGATTTCATTAATCTAGCTACTCGGAATATTTTTAAATGAATTTTCTATGACTTTGCGGGTCACTTTTGACAACTGTCAATGGCGAAAAAATTCCTCATTCGGTGTGTCTTGCAGTAAAAACCAAAAACATTTTGACCCCGTGTTAATAATATGGATATTAATGTCGAAAGAACTCGTAAAATTTGTGACATCAAATCCAAGGGGATATTATAACTACTGGAAAGTAAATAATATTTTTTTCCGTTTAATTATTACATAGTATAAAATGAAGTCGCTCAAAATGTATGTGGGCATAGATCTTTTGAACTCGCTGAAAATGAATGTGCGCATAGATCTTTTGAACTACGCAACGGATTTTCAAGCGGTTTTCACCAATAGATAAGAGTGATTCAAGAGTAAGGTTTATATGTATAATACAAACTTATTATAGTAGAGAAAAGCCAAGAAATTCAATTCAGGCAGCGGGAAGCTGGCAAGCGGGTGGTGTGGATTTTATAAAATTTGGGTAATGGCGTTGTGTTTCATTAGCCACAGCAATGTGTGGCCGGGTCTGCTAGTATTGTATATATTATAATAGGTCCTCATTTATTTTCAAATATTCATGGAAATATTTTTATCAGAACAAAGCTGTCAGATCGTACAACGACATGAAAAAAAAACACAACCGGATATTTTGACAGTTGTTCTGGTTATCAAATTTAATTTACGGTGTGCCACACCAAAAAATTATGCGTTGCATTTTTTCACGTAATTTCGAGGAATATTCTGTTTTTTAAACGGCTACACTATCCATTATTACTTTAGAAAAAGCATACTTGAAACAGAGAGTGGTCCTATTAAACATTCTTTATTCTTTAACTAAAGGCTAAAATTTTAATTTAGTTCACAATTTAGCTTTCCGTTGAAATAAACGGTCCTAGGTGTACTGTAATTTCCGCTAAATATATGAATATCTATATAAATAAAAATGAATCGCCGAAATGTGTGTACGCGCATAACTTTCGAACGACTGCATCAAATTGGATAATTCTCTTTTTTCTGTGTTCGTTATTGTCATGACAAGGTTTGTATAAAACTACTAGTGAGCTCTGGCATAATGAAATTTATATAAAAAAATTGCAATTGCGAGCTGTTTGAAAGCTGAATGTACCGGGACATACATTCAGTATGGAATGCAGGAGGGGAGAGGGGAATTCGAGTAAGGGGTTCACGGGAGGTGAAGGAGGCGAAGTGGGAACGCGAGAGGGGAAGGGGACGCGGGAGACGAAGGGGAGGCGGAAGGGGAACGGGACGAATGGGAAAGGACACGCAGGGAGAAACAATTTCTTTATTAAATGGCATAGCAACGCATGCCGGGAACCAGCTTGTTATGAATAAATACGCCAGGAGACCAACTGTCGCGGGACAACTGTCATACTGAATGTACCGGGACATACATTCAGTAGTATGGAATGCGGGAGGGGAGAGGGGAATTCGAGTAAGGGGTTCACGGGAGGTGAAGGAGGCGAAGTGGGAACGCGAGAGGGGAAGGGGACGCGGGAGACGAAGAGGAGGCGGAAGGGGAACAGGACGAATGGGAAAGGACACGCTGGGAAAAACAATTTCTTTATTAAATGGCATAGCAACGCATGCCGGGAACCAGCTTGTTATGAATAAATATGCCAGGAGACCAACTGTCGGGGGACAACTGTCATAGAATCCAATAATAAATGACTAACTTGAGAACGGAGAGGTGAGCAAACTCAAACTCCTTGGCCGTGTCCCAAAGCATGGCTCCGTCCATAGGGTCTGACCCAGCGGCTTCCAGGGCCTGTGGGATGATGGTGCGAGCCTCTTCTTTGCCACCACCCATGCTCATGGCACACCACTCCATGTAGATGGATGTAGCTGAAACAAAAACATATATCCCTTCAATAATACTTGCCTGACCGAAAGTGCCAAAAAACTGTACTTTTAAATTATTGGGTCAAACAATATCGAACTTATACACGTATACATAGATGAAATAATTGGTCTTATTCAAATCACTACCAAATATAATTTAAAATGCATTTCTTGATTTTTTATTCCCATTATTTAACAATGATAGGCAGTGAATATTTGTTAGTGTATACTTCGTTAACATTTTAAAACCCTTAAAAAATCGGGCGTATTTTGACAGAAGGTAAAAATATTTCTGGTAATGTTATATTATCGCGAAAACAAGCTTATCGGTCCGAGTGGTTAAAAATGGCTAAACTTACGTTTTTTCTAACTAAAATTACTGATAACTGATAATGAAAAAAAATAAAAACAAATATGTAGAACTATAGTTGCGTGTTGTAAGATATTTATTGAGTTCTACTTTAAAAATATAATTTGCAAAATGAATTTATGTATGGACAGCGTTACAGATTTTCACAACTACTGGCGTCTCTAGAAAAAAAACAAACGAACATCGTTTAATTGTCAATGGTTCTGAATTTAAACATTTTAATATTATTTTTAATATGGTTCTGGAAAGATCGCCAGGTACTTTTTGAAAACATTCTAAAGCATGAGGTAGCAGAGGCTGGCTGCTACAAATACATATTTTATTAGACAAAATCTTTACTACTAAGTATAAAATGAAGTCGGTCACGCTGTATGTGCGCTTAGATCTTTTAAACTACGCAACGGATTTTCATGCGGTTTTCACCAATAGATAGAATGACTCATGAGGAAGGTTTTTAGGTATATAATTTGTCAAAGTTTTGTGTAAATTGGTTTAAATACATAATATATCTGGCCAAGCGGCAGCGGGCAGTGGGCAGCGGGTAGCGTGGTTTGGATTTTATTTAACAGATGGTCTTGGTTACAAAGGTTTCGTTAGCCATAGCAACGTGTGGCCAGATCTGCTAGTGAATTATAAATGTTGTCACCCCACTAGTTTGTTGCGTCATGTAAAAATAATTCTTAAAAAATTCACAATTCACAATGAAAAATTGCCGGGTATAATAGCACCTTTCTTCAAAACATCACACATTTAAAGAGTTAATTGCGATAAAAACTATTTCATGAAACAGGTCCTGAAAGTAGTAATATTATTTATTTATTTAAGAATAAAGTAATGTGACTTACAATAACAGTCGAGGAAAGCGTTATCAAACAGTTTGTATATCTGGTCACGTCCCTCCGTGGAAGTGACGGATGCGACCTCCATCTGCAGCCAAGAGAGCCATTGCTTGGACTCCAGAGGGTAGAGGTCGCTCAGTCTCTCGTACACACTGCGCAGGCGCGACCTGTTGCCCAACTGCCTGCAAATTACAACCAAACACAATCAATTTTATACATTCCATGATAAAGAGAACATTGAAGAATAAAAAATCGTGTAACATTTTGACCATATCTATACCATTTGATACAATGTGAAATTAAATTATCTGTATTTCAGAGACAATCTAAAAAAAACCTTCAAACAATTATGTAACATACATCGTAGAAAGTTCTGTGAAGAATAGAGTCGCATCCAAAAAGGCATGTTTCTAATTTTCTCTTATTTAACCTGTCAAGTCTATTTGTTCAGTTTTCGGAAAAAAGCGTTAAAAATGGGTCTCATAGAAATCAGTGTGTCTCCCTTACTATCACGGTTAGTAATATGATCTAAACGATTTTAGAAAGAGAAAATATCACGCTTTATATTCAAAACTAAAAGCTAACCGCAAAATAATTCAAATGTACCTACACCTTTATGAAACCAAAGTTAAAAAAATTATGAAACTTTGAGAATTTTTTATTAATTATTTTTACATAAAACGACAAAAATAAAAAAAACGATAACGTTTATATTGCTTTGTCTAATGAATCATATATATGTTTTTATTTTTTTCATTATCAGTAATTTTAGTTAGAAAAAATGCAAGATGAGCCATTATAACATTTTTATGTTTGCTTGCAAAATTTTTTTATTTCAAAAATTATATATATATATCAAATTATAAAATTTGATTGTGTATTTCATCACCTTTCCAAAACAGGTTTTAATTTTCGGATACATTCAGAAATATTCTATTTATTTGGATTTTTATTAAATATATTAATCAAAAAATAGGAAACATTTTCATTTCTCAGTAAATAGTAAAAGCCAAAGAATAACATTTAATTTTTTGTAAATACACGCAAATTACTTATCGATTATTATAAATAATACAATCGTTTTCCGTCCAAAGATTTTATGTGTCATCAGAGAATGGAAGGCCTACTAGAGCACAGAATCTGGGTACGCAACAACCGGATTACAAAGTCAGTACTATCACTAAGTAAAGTTTATTGTTTAAAATAGTCTAATCACTCTGTTTATTTATATACTTGTGGTAAAACAATATACAAATCAACAGTAATAATGAGTACAACAATTGTTGCTATTTACAAACTTTTGTTGCTCTAATATAGCTTGATCACTTGACACCTCAAAGTAAAGGCTGCCAGGCCTCCTACTAGTTGGCCTTGAGTTAGTATTCGTCGGAACTTTTGAATACGAAAACCTTTAGTCCTACCTTTCATTTCGTTCATATGCACGTATTATTTAAATGTCTATCTGTGTCATTCATGAACAGTGCTTAACTTAAGAATTTACTGGAAAAATAGGAGTGTTTCTTACTTGCTGCATTTTATCATGAGTTTGTGAGACAATAGGTAGGTATATAGTAACCTCATTGGTATTTTTCAAAATTTACTTTGAAATCACAAGATTTGTAAAAAGGTTCTCAAGTACCTACCAACTTCATTATTACAAACCATAGATACTTTACATGAAATGTCGCTGACAATAATTCTTTTATAAAATTTTCTTCAGGCCAGTAGGTACCATAATAATATAGATTGTTCTGATTTTACATCTTGTAAGTAGGAACAACGAGCATGCAAAATCTGGCAGGATATAAAGGCACCTACATAGTATCCAACAAGGCCACCATCTTGAACCGGAAACGGAACATAATTGACAGACAGATGAATTGCCAAATAGTTGAGTTAAAACAGCTAAGCTAAGAACCGAAATAGGTTCTTAGTTTGGCTTATTGAAAAGGGAGAAAACTAGCCTAAAAAAACTATTATTATTTATGCATTAAACCGCTTACTCATTAATATGGAAAAAAATTTATCCAAACAGTTAGATTTAGCTTTATTATTACGGAAAAGTGAGTATTTATGTCGGGGGAGACCAAAAAACATGCAAAAAATATGCATTTAACATTTGAATTTTTTTTTAATTAATTCGCTCGCGCGGTAACGCCATGTTTATTCATCGTTTTTATTTTAAGATTTCATCAATGCTGCCAATCATAGAAAAAATATTTTTGCGTAAAACAAAGTGAATGCATCATTGACAAGTTTGTACCTGTATTTATAACAGTAGAACATGGAAAGAAATGTATTAAAATAATTACACAAACCCGCTAGACAAACCCTGCGTAGCCAAACAAACCATTCAGAACCTGGGATGTTTTTTAAAGCATGATGAAAAGTGAGTTTATTTTAGAGAATTTATTTTATAAGATTGGTACTTCCGACAAATGTCATATTTGATTGTCTATTAGTTAAAAAAGGAACATTCCGTATTATCCGTGCATCAAACTTCGACAACACGAACGTTCCGTATTATCCGTGAGGTGGACTAACTGCATATTTACCACTCTATTTTTATACTTTTATGCCAAAACATGACAAACAAAAAACATCAATTTATCTATATTTTGAACGAAATAGGTAAGCTTTTTTTTTTTCAATTTTCGGGGACTTAAATAGTTCATCACTATTATATTGATACGAATAATAATAATACTTAATTGGATAAGTTGCATAGCGCCGTTTTTGTGAAAATCACATCAAGGGCGCTGTAAAGTGCTTTTAATTTGTGTGTATAAACCGTGATGACATTATTGATGGTTGACTTACTGCAGAATGGAAAGGAGATCAGTGTGGTTCTTGTACACATATGGATTTTCAAAAATCTTTTCCTGAATTGCGGTAACTTTTTCCTCCAGAACAAATTCGTCCTCATCTTCCGAAGTGATAGACTCGTTCTAAAAAAATAATTGGGTGTGATTAAATTAATTTGAATTTTATCAAAATTCGAAGACCTATAAAAAGGTGTCATTCAAATGTCAAATATAAATACACAAAGGTAAATGCGTTGCACTATTTGGAAGGCATGTAGTATTTTTTCAGAAGAAATCGAATGACTGAAACAATAATAATGCTAATTTAAGGCATATGTCAGGCTAGTGAACGAGTTACGGGCCATTTCTCATTAGACACGCCAAAAATATTTTATAAGGTTATATAGTTATTATGTACATACGTCGCTGTCATCCTTCACGACATCCAAATTTGCATCCTCCGCATCTCCGTCGACGCTCAGCTTTTCGTCACTTTCTGAGGAATCGTCCTCTACGCGAGCCATTATTGTACTGAATAAACAATTTGCTCAAATACCAATTTTTAAAAGAAAATCGTGTTTATTCCGCTTCTCAAACTGCACAAACACGAACAAACAACAAAATGCTACAAAATGCAAATAAAACAGTTTGACCAACCGAACGCGGCTAAAACTAATTTTGCCAACAGGAAGAAAAAATTGCTAGCATCAAGTAGGTACTGATTACATTATTTTTGTAAATTTTGTATCCTGTCCCTTATTTGCATTTTTTTTTGCATCCTGATAATATATGAAGTAATAGGACTGGGATATCTGTAATCTTTAATAACGGTATCTGTTGGCTCATCTTGTCATGGTTCCTACCATAGAGCAACTTAATGGGCGTAAATATTTTTCTTAGCGAGCTTCGAGCGATTTGGAGCAATTGAAATTAATTTACTTTTAGCTCTCTTTTTGTTTTTTGTCAAGTCGCTCTATCCTAGGAGAAAGGATTTGCTATATGCCTAACAAGATAAACCGACTGATACCATTACTAAAAATACCGAAATATGGTTGAAATATTTTCTCCCTATATTGATCCATCCACTTTTGGGTTTTAGCGATGCAATGAATGAACCTCTCAAATTTCATAACATTTTAACCCAAGGTTCGTAGAAAATGCGTTTAACAAAAGGTTAGCTCATCGAGGGGGTAGAGCGGTGATTGGTCGTGATGTAGCTTGAAGTCCATGTTCCGCTGGGAGATTAGAGGCAGTGTTTTATTTCAAGCTACGTCACGCCTTCGAAAATTCGAAATTAGCTCAAGCTCAAGCGACAAGTTTTTTTTTTAGAAAAAGGCCCATGTGAGCTAGACTTGTTTAAAAGCATTTCCTACGAACCTTGGTTTCAACAAAAAAACTTAATTTTTTGGTGGCCGATAACACAACTAAAAAAATTGTACTAACCCACCAATAGCGCCGTTTACACGCACACTTCGGAGCGACCGAGTCCCGCGCCACTTCAGGCCGCCGCGCAGAAAAGTAAAGACCGATAGGTTTACAGCGCAGTTCACGGTGAGACTTTTCTGCGCGGCGGCCTGAAGTGGCCCGGGACTCGGTCGCTCCGAAGTGTGCGTGTAAACGGCGCTAATCGCTTAATCGCTGTCGGCAATTTTGCACAGAAAAAGATAATTATTTATTTTTCTATGATTTGTCAACTTGACAGACTTGACATTTCCAATATTTCCATGACAGCTGGTGTCGGTAGATTGTTGAGAGGCAGTGCAATTAAAAACATTGCCCAGAATGTCTGAATTTCTAAGAAGATGTAAGTAAAACACACCCATATATTAAATTCATAATCCCTTATTTAAATTCATTTAATTAACCTGTCTTAAAAAGTTATTTGTTTTGTATGCACTTAAAATTTGTGCTATTATTCTATTGTTTTCTTGCACTGCTTTCCAAATTTTGTTCGACCTTACTATCGACCTTATTTAATATTCATGGTCCTTATTGGATCCGAACGATTGTTTCCTACAAATAAATGAAAGCCTGTTTCAAAATCTGATCTCAAACCAATAACAAATAATATTACATTAATATAAACAAAAGCTTTCATATTCCCTCACATTTTTAATCATTAATTTTATCTAGTTTGTACTTATCTTATCAATTACAGATTATTTCTGATACTGTTTTTGCCGGCCCTTCCTGTTGATTTTTCTCTTTTTTTATCTAAAGCTGTCTCAGAAAAGGATATAAATAAATTCATGAAAATTTATGAAAAATTGAAAATTAATACTTATTTTAAATTTATTCAATATTTTTTATTGCTTGTAATGGATTTATGATTTGATAAACTTTCGGTTATGACTGAACATGCTTAATATAAATATATTTTTAGAAAAAACCCTTTGATTCATTTTAATTAGAAAGACATCTCTTGTCAGTAATTTAAAACAAATTTTATTTTCTCCAACGGGTGCCTTGTTTTCGCCTGCCTGAAGGGTTTTAACCCGTCAGGCTAATTTGTTCGTTTTTCAGAACAACTCATATAGGTCTCATAGAAATCGTTGTATCTCCCTTACTATCATAGTGAGAAATATTGTATTTATGAAACCAAAGTTTCTGACCGCATTTTGAAAAAAAAATTTGAAACCTTGTGAAGTTTTAAAAAATTATTTTTACATGACACGACAAAAAAGTCAGGTGATGACAACGTTTATAATACATTTGTCTAGTAAAGTATCTGTGTGTGTTTTTTTTTCATTATCAGTAATTTTGGTCAGAAAAACGTAAGGTGTGCCTTTTAAAAACAAAAGAGACTGTAGATCTTCAATTCTGTTAGAAATCAGCACCGCGTCATCAGCATACAACAGGCAACATACTTTTAGATCACTCAATTTCCCACCTCTTCCACCTCCCACATCCACGTGTAGATTGAATAACCACGGTTATATTACGCATAAACTAAATAATATTAAACTTATTTTTTTCCAGGTAAGCCGCCCTTTGCCGAACAGAACGTAACCCACTACAAGCAAAAGTACAACTGGGACTGTGGGTTGAGCTGCGTGCTGATGATCCTTCCTGAAGAGGAGCGCCAGTACTTCCTGCTGAACTTTGAGCAGATCTGCCGGGCTGAGGATATCGACAAGAGCACATGGACCATTGATCTCTGCTACATATTGAAGAGGTTCAGGATCCTGCACAGCTATTTTACCAAGACTTTCGGAGTCCATTCGGCGTACAAAGGGCAGGCTTATTACGATAGAATATTGCATAAGGTAACTGTTTACATATTATTAAATTTGGTAAATTCAAAATGGCGGAAAAGTTGTTACCCAATGTTCTTTGGCTGTATTTTTTTATGAATGAAAAATTTTGGTTCTGCTTTTGGATTGTGTTTATTTGAAGTCTTAATTTTTTTTCCATTAAGTCGAGAAAATGATATCGGCCAAGTGGCCGCCGCCAGAATTGATGACCATATGAGCTCGATTTATGATGTTTTCCATCACCCTTTCCAAAACTTCCGGCGATAGGTTTTGGCATTCTTGATGGATATTCTCTTTGAGGGCTTAAAGAGTCTGAGGCTTGTTGACATAGACTCGTGACTTCAAGAAACCTCACAAAAATAAATTTATTAAATAGGGCGATCTTGCCAGCCAGTGCAAATCACCAAAATGACGCCACCCGGAAATGCGTTTTTTTTTTTAAACCCGCATTTTTGAGGAATATAGCGGTTCATGTGTGGACATGAACTGCTATACCCCTCAACAATGTATTTTCTATCTGTTTACTTCATAAATGTCAAAGCAGAACTGATATTTGCCGCCATTTGCAAAAATTATGGCATCTTCCGAAAGGGTGATGACTTTTGCGCCACCTTGTGCAGTAGTCCTGAGGTAATTGGACAAACGTTTTGATTTGATTTGTCGGATGATTGAATTTGTCGGACTATAGAGTACTGCCACCGACCCCTTGTTGTTTGGAACTTTTTTGAAAAGGAGTATCTTGTAATCTAATAAATTACATACTTATAAAAATGGTAAGATCAAATCTATATGTACTACATACTGATATAGGCATGTCGGATTATAGAGGGTTTCGGATTAGACAGGGCTGGATTAACTTGGGTCAACTGTATATAGAAAAGTGGAACACTATTAAGAGGCACATTTTACTTAAAAAACACTTTGTATTAGTTGGATAACAATTGAATCATAATATTTGAGCCTGCGGTGTGTAAATAACCACAAACTCGCTGGGCATAATACCCTAAAAATTGACTGATGAATTTACTTTATGCGGATACAAAATATATCAACAAAATGGCAACCAGCAGACCTAAATGTACATCAAAGAAACGAACCTTATAGAGTGATGTCTGCTGTAGGCGGCCCTTTAGATCATGGGTCGGCTCCGCGAGGAGTCTTGGTGCGGCCCGCAAGATTCTCGCCGCAACGCACGTGACGGACGATATGGTACACAACGGAGTAAAAGGGTTAGCGAAGGGGGAGCGGGGAGAAGGGAAAGGAAGCCAATGACGCATGATGCCACCCGCACCTCGCCTCATTCCGTTGTCGATCACCGGTAACGCCACTCGTTTGCCCCAAATTGCAAGAAAGCATTAGAAGATGGTGGTATAAATTTTATTTGGGAAAATACTAACATGAAAAGTGCATTACTACAACTTCAAACTGAGTTTGAAAACCGGTTTGCTGATTTGAAAATCTCATGTAAGATGGAGATTTTCGAAAACCCCTTCGCAGTGGATATCGATAACGTTCCAAGCTATTTGCAAATCAGCATGATAGATAAGTGATAATATCCTTAAAATGACATTTAAGGAAAAACATAACTTGGTAGATTTCTACGGTAGTTTGCCTTCCGAAAAGTACAAAGAATTAAAAAGGTTTGCTCAGCAAATAATTACTATGTTTGGTAGTACGTATATTTGTGAGCAAAATTTTTCAATTCTTAATTATCGGAAAAACAAACACTGTTCTTGATTATCACATTTACATTTGGACGCAATACTACACGTCTCCACATCAAAAATGCAAGCAAATATTAAAGAACTTGCAAGTCAAATCCAACAACAAAAATCCCATTGAGTTCTGTTCGATGTTTCTTTGACATTTCTTTTACTCTTTCTTAAAAAATGATTTATATTGCCATTTTAACAACAATAAATGTAGTTGTACTATAATGATATGCAGCGGCGTAGCTAGCATGGGTGCCACCCGATGCGGATAGCATTGTGGCACCCCCCCCATTAAAGTTGACTTGGAGCAAATTTCGACCCCATAAAAACTACTCTTTTGTAAGTGCGGCCCGCGCAAGTTCCCACTATCAAATATTTGGCCCTTGGACCACAAAAGGTTGCCGACCCATGCTTTAGATGTTTTCCAGTCCAAGTTAGAATCACATGCGTAATTTAACAATATGTTGTGTTAGACACCGATTAGGTTATCAAGTTGATCCGGACAGAGTAAAATCCACAATGATACAAAATTACCATCATTTGTTGAGTTTTTTAATGCCATAACAACATTTGAATAATTCTTATTCAAAGGGACACTTCAACAACATCTGTGGTCTGTGGTGGTCTATTCGCAGTTCAAACGAGTAAAATACATTTTAGTATCCCTGAAAGCACATAGAGACCACCAAACAACCACTTTGTGATCTAAATATTTTTTAATTTATAATCGAGATAAAAAAATTAAAAAAACGTATTATGATGCCTAACCAACAATGATAAAACTAATGTATATGGAAACTGTATGAAGGACAAGGTCAGAATCGCTTAATTCGCTCGGTTTTTCGAAATACCACCTAACATTTAACAGGTTAATAGAGGTATAAAATATACTTCTTTTGGTAAATATGCAGTTAGTCCACCTCACGGATAATACGGAACGTTCGTGTTGTCGAAGTTTCATGCACGGATAATACGTAATGTTCCTTTTTTAATTAATAGACAATCAAATACGACATTTGTCGGAAGTACCAATCTTATAAAATAAATTCTCTAAAATAAACTCGCATTTCATCATAATTTTAAAAAACATCCCAGATTTTAAATGGTTTGTTGGCAAAGCAGGGTTTGTCTAGCGGGTTTGTGTAATTATTCTAATACATTTCTTTCCATGTTCTACTGTTATAAATACAGGTACAAACTTGTCAATAATGCATTCACTTTGTTTTACGCAAAATATTTTTTCTTTGATTGGCAGCATTGATTGCTTGTCTATGAAATGTTAAAATAAAAGCTATGAATAAACAATGGCATTACCCGCGTGAGTGATTAGTTTTAACAAAATTAAAATGTTAAATGCATATTTTTTGCTTGGTTTTTGATCTCCCCCGACATAAATACTCACTTTTCGTAATAATAAAACTAAATCTAACTATTTGATTAAAAAATATTCCATATTAACGAGTAAGCGGTTTAATGCATAAATAATAAACTTTTTGTTTTTGTGTGATTTTTAGTTTTATAGTTAAGACAAAGCCTGTAAGCCAAGTCGATCGTCCAGTTGGTTAGTCAGACATCTCTGAAATATCGAAATTTGAGTTGAGTATGTAGTTACATATATGTAAAACTAGCTGTCCCGACGAACTTCGTACCGCCTCAGAATCAGTAACTGCTGAATTAAATGTAATTTTTTTAAGTAAGTTAAAATTACACAATGAAGCAGTTATCGATGCCCAACTGTCCGTTTTTTGTTTTTGTCAGTATCAGAGATGGCGTTGTGTACGAATTTATATATTTTTTTATTTTCTTACTTTTCCACTTACTTACGGGAATTTTTGAAAGGAAGTGGGTACGGGTGCCGCCTCCCCGGGAACCATTTATTGGATAACCAACACCTCTGCCATAGATCACCCCAAAGTGGTTCGCTACGTTTGGTGATTTAGCAGGGGTGCTCGGGTTCATGGGGTGACTTGTGCGGGTCTTGGTGGCGGATGCGTCTGCCCACCTGCTGCGTGGCGGGCCGGATCGAGAGAGACTGATTGAGGGAGGCCTTTTGACCTTTCCAGCCGGATTCTCTCGACCATGGGTCGAAAGAGTCCGGCTGGAAAGGTCAAGGTAAAAGGTCGATTCCGGTCATGGCAATGGCCTTGCACCGCAGTTGGGGGGATGGATTCACTCCCGGATACACTAACCTCCAGATTCCTACCCACCCCTCATGCCTTTTTCCTTCCCAGAACTTCCTATCCTACCCTTCCTTAAAAAGACCCTCCACACAGCATCCCCTAAGATGACATAGGTCCTGAGTGGAGCTTACGAAAAAAATGCGTTTCATTTCAGAGATTTATTATTTTTGCATTTTTCCTTTGGAGGGGTGCAGGGACATAAGTTCACCGTTTGTCTCATTTTCGACTATTGACATTTAGTGCGTAAGAAAGAGGGGCAGCATTATTTGATTAAGAACAAAAGCGAAACAATCAGCGCATTGACATTTGACGTTTTTTAATTTTTGGAATTCACGCACAGTTAAATATTATACCTATCACAATATTGCTGCAGTTCTTTCAAAATATGAGAATTCGTTCCATACAAAATGTATGAAAAAATTAATTTTCTTCATGACTTTTTTTTTCGTGACTTTTTGCGATGTTTTAATAGTTATTCTGTTATCCGGGGCGGAGACAAATCCAACAAATCAAAGATCATCAAAATCGGTCCAGCCGTTCTCGAGTTATAAATAGTGTAACTAACCCGACTTTGTTTTATATATTAAGATTGTATGCTCTACCTGGTACTCAGAATTCTCATAAACACCACAATCACAAATCAATCAATTATATTGCAGAAAAACTTGTTGTGAGTTAAACAAAATGTTTTCTGGGCGCTGACAGCAATGTGATGTAATAATTTTTTATCTAATATCGGAGTTAAAAAGAGAGTTTTAAGTGGGACCAAAAGACTGTATCTTCGAATTGCTAGGGATGAAACTAAGGGTCGACCCAGACACGTTTTTCGTTCTCGGCCGAGACCAAGAATAGATAAATTGAGAAAAGAAATGAAAATGCGCTATTTTTGCATAATGTAGTAATCTACAACATAAAATAGTAATAAAGTACATCCTACAGTACACCCTAACAAACCCTATCCATAAATCAATTGCCACATTCATCAAAACATATATTGAATTGCATGTTCGTTGCTGTTTTTGGTAGTTTATTATTTATTATGAAGTTCTTAAAAAAACAGCAACGAACATACAAATCAGCGAATCGATGTGTTCTGATAAATGTGGCCACTGAATATAAAAAATCTTCGTACGCTTACCAGCTTTCCAACATACGTAATGATCTTAATATTCACTTAACTAGTTTATGTAGTTATTCTGGCTAGTAATTATAATTAATCACAACAACACATAAAAGAACTTATTTTTTTCTACTAAGAACAAAATTCAAACAAACTTCCTTTAACTACAATTATTTGTTTACAAAAGTAGTGAAATGAACGAACGGCGCGGCGCGGCGGCGGCAGCAGTGGTAAGTAAAACCCGCCTCGCTGCCAGCCGACCAATCACAATCGGCAGCTCTCTCACGCACTGACAATAGAATAAATTAGTGATGAATGTGGACACGCGCGGTAGATTTGAATCCCATTATCCCATACCGTACCTACTTACAACGGTCTCGGTTATGGCCCAGAATCTCGGCGATTTTTCGCCGAGAACCGAGACAGAGTTCTCGGTAGAATTTGTAGACGAGAATGCCGAGAACGAGATCTCGGTCGACCCTTAGATGAAACCACTTGTAATTAATGGTTCTTAGTTTTTGGCGTCGAAGGATATAACCACTAGTAGAATATTTCAAAATGTCAAACTAATGTAACGGGCCGTTATATCTCCCGATGTTATTTTATAGCATATTTAATTCATAGGCACATGTAAATATTATTTGATTTATGGTGAGTATTCGAATATTGTTTTCCTCACTATCTCAAAAGTTAGTAATATTTGGAGATGTCTGACTAATCAACTAGTTGATAGACGTGTAGGTAAATATAATTCTTAAAAACATCTGGAAGTAATAAAATATATAACCTTGCAGTACGACCTAATAGGCCACTTGCATTGAATTCATAACGACTTGGAAAAAATCGTGTGGATAGATCTTTTTTATTAGATTGCGAAAATGTTAGTAAAATTTTTTAGAAATGTACAGTTTTTTTTATTTTTAAATAAATAAATCCATTATTTGGGCTCGTGACGTCACTACATGAAAAAGTCCCGTCTCCGAAAATGTTCCTATTAATTTTGTAAAATTCCACACTGATTTATTTTTTTGATATGGCATCACTTTGATTTCAGGCAAATTTTTTAATTCGTTCACTAGATTTATTGTTTGTTCTCTGCGAACTTATCATTTGGTTTGACTTTTTGACAGAAGAGAACCCCGTACATTTTAGAAGTTGGTACGTGTTTTAGAGGTATAATGGTTATGGGGCTGATTTTAACAAAATCAAATTTCATAATATTCTTATTACTATTATAATTTACAAGTACAAGTATATTACATTGGATTTAGTAATATACATATACGTTGTACATTATAATGGTTTATGATCAATAAGATGGATCAAGGAAAAAAATATTTATGAGATGTAATATTTTTGGTATGCCTCGTTATTCTCCTGTGCCATTCGTGTGGAAAACGTTCTTTTTTTTAAATGATTTTCGGCTATGTAATTATCGTTTTTTCGCACCTATAAAATTATGTCCCATCTTTCCGGTTTATAAAAAATGGTCTGATATTTCGGATTGAAATTTTCAAAAAATCCCCAGGGTTTCAAAAATACGATTAAAAAAAAAAAAAAAAAACAGAATGTCTTAGAATATTTGTCAAACCGGAAAATTTTTTTAAAAAATGTGATGCAAGTGGCCTATTATTCAACTTTTTCCTTTCCATAAAATTTTAAATGTAAGGTCATCTTTTCAAGGTTGCTTAAAACTTTAAAGGTCGTTTCTTGCACCTTGCACAAATTTGCTCTACACATTAATCATAATAAATATCTTCGCGCTGTACATGTAGAGGATATAATACCAACAATTCAATTTGGGAGGCGCGTGTGGGTACCACCGCCCCGGGAACCATTTATTGGATTACCAACACCCTTGCCCATAGGTCACTACGTTTGGTGACTTAGCTGGGGTGCCCGGGTTCATGGGATGAGGTTTGTTCGGATCTTGGCGGTGGATGCAACTGCCCATTAGCTGCCTGGCAGGCCGGGAGACAACGGTTGGGGGAGTCTGTTTGACTTTTACAGCCATACTCTCTCGGAACATCGCCTTGCACCGCAGTGGGAGGAATGTATTCATACGTCCATCACTCCTGGGCATATTGACCCCCAGCTTCCTACTCATACCTTTTTTCTTCCTCAGAACTTCCTCTCCTTCCTTTCCTTAAAAAGACCCTCCACACAACATCCCCAAATATGACATTTTTATGACATTATGACAAATATGGGAATTTTTCCTCAGGGCCTTCTGTGAGGATCTATTTTTTAATAATGCTAGAGTTCATCAATATACCTACATAGAAACCTTTGCAGGCGTGTGCACAACAACTCACCAAAGATTCATTGCAATCGGATGAATAGTATAGGAAATAATTTCATAACGTCAGAGTTCACCACTATATATAGAAACCATCGCGGGTGTGCGCATAACAACTCACCAAAGTTTCATCGCAATCGGATGAATGGTTTAGGGACCGGATAAGGGACAAACAAAGAAACATATTAAGACAAGCCGACCCGGCGAACTTCGTACCGCCTCAGAATCAATAACTGTTGTGTTAACTTAGCTGAATTAAATACAGTTTTTTTTAAGTTAAAAATTACGCAATGAAGCAATTATCGATGTCCGGCGCAACTGTCCGTGTTTTGTTTTTGTCAGTATCAGAGATGGCATTGTTTACGGATTTATAATTTTTGTGATTTTCTTACTTTTCCACTTACTTACGGGAATTGCGTTTTCTTACACGTGTGACGGAGATTTATTATAATTATTGTATTTTTCCTTTGGAGAGGTGCAGACATACGTTAACCGTTTGTCCCATTTTCGACTGTTGACATTTAGCGTGTAAGAAAGAGGGGCAGCATTATATGTTTAAGAAAAAAAGCAAAACAATCATCGCTTTGAGATTTGACTTTTTTGAATTTTTGGAATTCACGCACTATTCAATATTATACTTATCACAATATTCCTGTAGCTCTTTCAAAGGATGAGAATTCATTCCATACAAAATGTATGAGGAAAATAATTGTCTTCGTAATTATTTTTTTTGTGAATTTTTGCGATGTTTTTAATAGCCATTCTGATATTCGGGGCGGAGACAAATCCAACAAATCAAATATCATAAAAATCGGTCCAGCCTCGAGTTATAAATAAATGTAACTAACCCGACTTTGTTTTAATAATAATAATACTTGGATGATTTATATAGCGCCGTTTTTGTGAAAAATCACCTCAAGGGCGCTGTATTAATATTATGTATCTGTTTTATGTATTAATATTATGTATCTGAATAATAATGAATTATAAATAATAACAATGTGTATATGTGGTTGAATATGAGTAATAATAAGAATTTGCATAACTTAATAACTTATAATTTATTTTATCAACCATAATATGAATGATTTCCAATCTGTAAACTTCACCCGCCATAACACAGGGACATCTCAGGTATGGGGGCTCCATCGAAGCCAGAGTAAAGTTAGCCTCCCAAAAACTGGGCGTACTGTACAGGGCGATACAGTACGCCCAGTTTACAGATACTTTAATAGTACACAACTGCTAACCCTGTACAAATCGCAAGTGCGCCCCACGGTTGAATTTGACAGCCACCTCTGGTCTGGAGCTCCAAAATACCTGAAAAACACCCTCGACTCTATGCAGAAATGGGTGGTCCGTTTAATAGATTCTCCCATCTTAACAGACGGATTGCAATCTTTAGAGCACAGGCGTCGGGTGGGAATGCTATCCTTGTTCTACCGGTATTACAATGGAAGATGCTCCGAGGAACTAGCATCATTGATCCCTTCGGCACTGGTGCATAGTCGAGAAACACGCCAAACGCGTGCCCAACATTTGTACACGGTTGACATTTGTCTCATGAGAACGGGTCGTTTCTTCGACTCGTTCTTGTGTTCAACAGCTCGGCTGTGGAATGATTTGCCGGCCTCTGTGTTTCCTCCTTCCTACAACATGGGTCTCTTCAAGACCAATGTTCATTCCTTCCTCTCCTCAAAAAGACCCTCCACACAGCATCCCAGATGACATAGGCATTGAGGGAAATTATTTTCCTCAGGGCCTCCTGTGTGGAGTTAATGTAAAAAAAAAAAAATCCTTAGCATGGGGTATAACATAAAAATCTATACAATGTACAAATTTCTTATAATAAATAAATAATATGTGTATTTTATTTTCCAGGATGAATGTAGAATCAACACAAAGTTTGAGTTTGCGGCATCGCAAGGATTGAAAATTGAACGCAAATCAATTAGTGCCGATGTATTAATAAATCACTTAGAGTTCCACGGTCCAATTATCCTACTCATAGATGCTAATATCCTGGTATGTGATATCTGTAAGATGAACAAGCTCAACATGGAATTAAGGTTGGTATCTCTAAATAGTAACTGCATTTTTATAAATATTTAAAATTGTTAATTTTATTTATTTATTTATTAGTCACTCGAGCCATAACTATCCAAATTTGAACAGCACCGCTGATTCACTTGAGCGATACATACCCAAATTTTGACAGCACTGCTGATGCCCTTGAGTGATACCTACCCAAATTTGGACAGCACTGCTAATACCCTTGAGCGATACCTACCCAAATTTGGATACCACTGCTATTGCCCTTGAGCGATACCTACCCAAATTTGGATACCACTGCTATTGCCCTTGAGCGATACCTACCCAAATTTGGACAGCACTGCTAATACCCTTGAGCGATGCCTACCCCAATTTGGATACCACTGCTAATGTCCTTGAGCGATACCTACCCAAATTTGGATAGCACTGCCAATGCCCCTGAGCGACACCTACCCAAATTTGGATAGCACTGCCAACGCCCCTGAGCGATACCTACCTCAATTTGGATACCAATGCTAATATCCTTGAGCGATACCTACCCAAATTTGGATAGCACTGCCAATGCCCCTGAGCGACACCCACCCCAATTTGGAAAGCACTGCTAATGCCCATGAGCGATGCCTACCTCAATTTGGATACCACTGCTAATGTCCTTGAGCGATACCTACCCAAATTTGGATAGCACTGCCAATGCCCCTGAGCGACACCTACCCAAATTTGGATAGCACTACCAATGCCCTTGAGCGATACCTACCCAAATTTGGATAGCACTGCTGATGCCCTTGAGAGATACCTACCCCAATTTGGATAGCACTGCTTATGCCCTTGATCAATCCCTTCCCAAATTTGGGTAGCCGTAAGTAGGACAGGTGATTTTCATGAATTAAAATTAATTTATTTTGAAATTCCTGCAATCAATTCCTGCGAATATGTTTAATCACTAGCTTTATTAAGCTTCTATCGAATACCAAAAGACGTCACTTGTGTACTATTGATGGAATATTTTTTTTCTATCATGTAGTTGCGTGTAGACTCTATTTTAAAATGTTTTCTAACAATTGGATATTGTATTATATCGATGTGCTATCCGCAGTTTTTGCTGGGTGGGATTGTGTTTCCTGGCCTCGCCGATATTGTTAACCAATACTACTGCACACCTTCAAGAAATCAACTAATGAACTAATTCTTTCTGTATTCAAACTATGTCCATTATGTAATAGTCTGCCGACAGTCGGGCGGCCATCATAACATATCTCTTGTATTTTAATATCTTTGGCTCCCATAGACATTCCCAGTTGATAGACAACATACAGAGATAGAGATAACTAACATACAGAATTCACGCATTTATAAATTGTATGATAATTTTTTTTTATAACACCTAAAAATATATGATGAAGTTTAAACGAAGGTATGATTTTTGGAATGAGCTCGGCCGAATCCCAAACCGATCCCTCGGAAATGTCTTTCGCTCAAGATATATTTTTTTAATATGCTATCACTCGAGTGGTTAAAACTTCACCAAGACTGTCATTAGGCCATGTTTCTTGGTTCCAAACTTGACTCCCCAGGTATCTGTGCCGCCTTTTTATCAAGGTGATTGGCTCATTCGTTTACTTATTTTGTAGTTGCATATTGTGTCAGATGAATTTTTATTTCTAATGGTTTCTATTCATTTTCAGTAATTATCTGACTCATTTAGAGGACGCAAGAGAGGAAATGCTCGATGGTTTGGACGTACCAATCAGACCAGTGTGGAACACTGATCTGGTTTCGAACAAGACGAACTTCGAGTGCCTGAGGAACTTTACAAGGATCTGGGTTGAGAGATGGCCTGAGCTTAGAGTCGCTGATTAGTAGATTTTGACACCAGGTGTACTTGTTCCTGACTTACCACGGACTTTTCTTGCTTCCATTCTTTTACAAACTCTGCTCAGGATGTACAGTTTTATATATTTTTTCATTTTTATGTTTATTGTTTGCATTTTACATTTTATGTTTTTTTATGCTTTCACACTTTTATGTTTATTTTTTCTTGTTTACACAGGCCCTGCGTTATTCAACGCTCATGTTTATTTTATGTTTTCTTTACTTTACATGCTTATGATTTATTTTTCGTTATTTGGTGCAATTAAACGCCTTGCGATGACTCCCACACGCTCTAGTTTATTTTTTTTTATGTTTTGCGGTTTTCTACGCTTATATACATTTCTTTTCAGTTATGCTGTACTACGAGAACAGAACTCAGTTGTTCGTTTTTGTACCGTCCTTCTCCCCATATAAGGGGTTGGACCCTGGACCGTGTCCCCGCCTACGTACCATGGCCGGTCTTCTAGAACTGGTGGAGCTGCACCTGTTTGCCGCGCCACACCCCGTGACATGAAGAGGCTGGGGAGAAGGCTGAACGACATCCGAAAGCTGTCCGTCCCGCCTCCGGCGAACCGACGCTTCTCTCCCTAGGGTCTTCTTCATGTTTTCCACTTACTGTCGTCTAGGCACCACCGGCTAGCTGGCTTAAGGACGACGCTGCCGGTTGTGGGGAGGCCGGAAAATCAGCCTCCTTCACTGCTTCGGGGACTGCCGGCAGCCAGGTTGCGGTGACACCGGTTCTTATCTGTACATATGTTATTTTACTTTTGTTTCCTTTTTATTTTACTTACAGTGCTCGGTGCCGCCCGTCGGATTATGTATGGTCATGTCTCCTGCTGTCATGAGCTGATTACTCATGACGGCTGCTGTCATTTTGGATTACTTTATTTATTTTTTGTTGATGTTACTAACAACTTGTTTGACTGTCCATGAGGCTCACTGCTTTTGCATCGACACCTCCATGGGCTTTAGAATTGTAGAGATTGACCATTACAGTACAGTCCTGTAGGCGCGCCCGCATACCGCCACCTAACACAGTATGAGGGGACATTGAAGGTCTAGATTCGTTATATTAAATGTAGAGCCGTTTATTCAAAAAAATTAGATTCTTGCGAGAACTCCGAAGGGGCGACCATAAGTTGCCTATACCGGGGTGGGACAGTGGTGGGTACTTCAATGACTCATTTAGAGTTGACTTGTTGTAACAACTGCATAACCATGTAATTTATATTTAATTAAATGAAGACAATATTAGCGAAACTCAATCGAAAATCTGAGACAGAAAAATCAGAAAAGATATGGAGCAGCGGAGTCAATATCTTTTCTGATTTTTCTGTCTCAGATTTTCGATTGAGTTTTGCTAATATTGTCTTCATTTAATTAAATATTATAATTTGAGATTTTACTCATAAAGTTTAAAAAAATAAATAAATAAATAAACATGTAATTTATAGATAATTCTTTCATTTATTTGTTGTTTCAGATCCTGTCTGCCTTGGACAACCCAATACATCGGCCACTACATTGTGGTATGTGCCTACGATGAATACAAACGCAAATTCGTCTATAGAAACCCTAGCTTTAAGAACCGACTGTGCGTGATCTCACACGACGGCCTGGACGCGGCCAGGAAATGCTTCGGCACCGACGAAGATACGATACTAATATTCAACCGAAAGAACAATTCGTAATGTTCAATGACCGAATTACTTTTAGTGTCGTCTCTCTTCTTGTGATCATATTTCTGTAACTATTTGTCTTTATTCAAGACGGGTACAATACGGTTAAATATCAGTAAATATATTGCAGTTAACCCGGTGAGCGTTTCGTTCAAATTTGTAACATTGCGTGAAAAGTTGGGTAATTTTCACCCGAAATTCGTACTTATATCTTTTTTTATTCTCGACTTATTACTATTTTGAATTCGATAATATACTTATTTTACCTGTTTTCTAAGTACATACTCGTTAATAGAAACTAGGAAAAAAAGTGTTATAATTAGTGGTTTAATCATTTATATTTGAATCAACATTTTTCTTACGCCGGCGCCAGATATGAGTTCAAAGAAGTGATCAAATAAGTGTTCACATGTATGGCACGGGCATTTTACACTGTTGTCACACATTTGATCATGCGCTTTGCCATTCCGTGTCGGTTTTTTAGCGCACATCAAATGAATCGAAGTCCAAATGTTTGTGTGCCTGCCACACTGTGCGAAGCCCAGTTGCGCTAGCGTCGCCGTGGAGTGGAGAGATGTCGTGCGTAAACAACCAAACGAACTAACGATGGAGTGGAATAATGAGAGCGTTTTCGAGTTTATAGAGTTGATGCAAGGAGAGTCAGTTATATGGGATCCGAAACGTAAAGTGCATAAAAATCGAAATAAAAAAAATGTGTCGACCAAATCGTCCTCCATATTCTGTGAAGTCTATTTGAAAACTGTGAGCTCAAAGAAGTGATCAAATCTTTGAACACATATCTAGCAGATACAACAATATGTGACCAAATGTGTGAGCAAAGTCTTCAAAGAAGTGATCACTTCTTTGAACTTATGTCTGGCGCCGGCATTAGAGAATTCAACTTATGGCACTTAATTTTCCATTTTTATATAAAACTAAATAAATCACAAAAAATTTACATCTTCTAAAGTTTTTATCGTAACGAATACAAATTAAAATAGTTTTTTCTTCTACAACTAATCTTACTGTATCTTGTGAAAAATAGTAATACCGAAGGCTAGGTGGGTAAAACTCACTCGCCGACAACTGTGACGAAGTCTAACTACCTTGCTGAGCGGTGGCTGACTAAATCGTCATTTCTTGTTGCTTCCTTACCTCCCCCCGCGCAGCTATTGAGGGACAGGGAACAGTTGAACGTGGCAAACTAAAATTATCGAGCAACATAAATTGCCTCGGTTAAATTTTATCCAATCTTACGCTCGCCGGGTTAAAACGCTGATAGCGGTTTGGATTTAGTGATATGAATTTCCGTGGAGTTTCTTTAACTAGTAAAAAAAAACGGCAGATTAATGAGAGAGTTCTGTAACTTGTTAATGTATTTTCCATAATATGTTTGCACAAAACTTTGCAATTATTCATTTTAAGCACATCATGAGCAATTTTCAATTTACACTGTTTAATTTAATTTAAACGATTATTGCTCTCATATATTGTTAATTCAAGACACAGATATATGTATATATATTTTTTAATTTAAATAGTTATATTTTAAATATTTATTTACATAAATATTGGAATTAATGTTTTTTTTAATTACATAAATACCGTGAAACCCTCTTGAAGTATTCGTGCTTAAGAAGTTCTCTCTTAAAAAGTTTGGTTTTTTTCAATCGCGTGAAGACTGAATGGCCCAATTTATCCCACATATCCCCGGCTTTCCCGCTTACGAAAAAAAAAAAAATCGGTATGTCTGGCACCGTTAAATTGTCTTGAAAACAAGCTTATGGATCCAAGTGTTTAACAAGGTTTCACTGTATTATGCAGTTTTCTTTTGTAAATAAGAAATCACCTTAATTTATTTTAATAAACCCCCAATCATCACTTTTTCTGTGAGATCTCAATACATATCAATTTATTATTTTTATGCATAATATCATTTCATTAGTATTAAAAAATATATTTTTAATTGATTTTATTTACTTATTCTTTATTAGAATTAACATTGTCTCTCTGTTGGACATGATAGACGACAAAAAGTATAGAATTTCATGTATTTTAATAGTATTCATGGCAGTCATAAACATATTAGTTTTTATTGTGATTAATTTTTGGGGTATTAAGCCATATTGCGCTACTTCCTTCTTTAGCCAACGTTTTGAACAGCATTACAGTGTCCATCATCAGGGCATATGTGAAGTGTGTGTAGAAATAACACCGTGATGCACGCGTTAATCTTCTGAGGGCTGATATTTCAGTTGTTATTAGTTAAATTAATGTGGATTTCGATGTTTAGTTTTGGTGCTGTCGTCAAGTACCGGATACCAAGAACTATTAACCTTGACCCCGTCGTCTCTATTACCATTATATTTTTGTTTCTATTAACGTAAAATTCATGAAAACTACCGCAATGTTCTTCATTCATACACTTATTCATGTCATGACACAATATATTGTATAAACAATGTTTATCTATGTGCATTTATTATTATGTTTCATCAAATCTTCATTAATTCATTTAATTTTGTACTACCTCTGTTGTGTTTGTGTTTTTCTGTAAACTTTTAATGGTCAAGTAATTGTGATCAATTAAAATATTGTCATGTTATTCATAAATTTTTAATGATTGAATTTTTTTTAAACTGGGCTGGACTTTTTAAGTGGGGCATAACAGTCGGCAAATTTTACACTTTGTATAAGCACATATTGATTATTATTTTTTTTTGGATATGTTAGTTTACATTTTTTAGTATAATTTAATAATGTCAGCCTCACTGGGTGGCTTACCCGTGCTGAGGCCCTCAATTTATAATACAGAAATGTAATAATATGAAGTACATAATACATTTTGAAAAAATATATAAAGTTGGTAACGAATAAAAAAAATATTAAATTAAAATTGGCATATATTATAAGTTGTGTTTGTGAGTGATGGTGTTTTATAATGGTTTTGTGTGTTACGTGTATGTATTTTATTTTATAAATTTTTGGTAATATTGTTTTTTGTTCTTTAATATGTTTTTTAATTTTGTACATGAATTTATTTTTGTATTCCTTAAATTTTGTTTCAAATGAAAGACTGTTGAATGCTTCATTAATGTTGTTTATTGCCCAATGGTAATTTCTAAATTGTTTATGATTTATGTTATTAAACCATTGTATTGAAATTGATTAATACCGTAATATGGGGTGAATGTTGAATACTGATCAATTAACTTTGATCAAAAATTGCTGGTTTCTTTTTAATGATATTTTCTCATTCAACGTGGATACAATGAGGCTTTGGAAAATAAGTGTCAAATTAGTTGGTTCGTAGTTATGTTCGTAGCAGTTATTTTCAACCATATTGATGGTTGAATTGCGAAGACAGAAAAATGAAAATACATTTTATAAATTCCTCAACAATTATAGCCACTCGAGCGATTTTTGGCATATTGTGGCAAGTTTGCAAAACGACTTACCATAATGTGGCAAATTAGTCTCCCTTTCGTAAAACATTTTTTAAGTTTTTTTTTAAATGTTCCCGCGATAAAGCTGATATAATCCTTTTCCATTTTATCAATATATGTCTCAAATGGACTTCCTGTAGCCATCTAAATTTCAAAGTTGTTTATTCTCAAGTTAAAAAAAGTTTTTTCTCAAACGTGCGGATGTTAAAATGGCATATTATATACCTATTTATTTACCAGTGTATTCGTAATTGAATTATCTGCATATTTAACATGTTTTCAATTCATGTGAAGTCAAAGATTGTGGGCTTTTTTAAAAAAAAAATTAAATAAATTATGAATTCTCCGCTCTTTTACATTGTGAATAGGCTGTCTGTGTAAAACAATTAATTGAACTAAATAAAGCAAGAGTCGATATAATTCTTATTGATAATTATATAGATACAGACAGAAAATGTGTCTTTCTTATATTATAATACCAGTTTTTTACGGTAAATGTATCAAATATCCTAATTTAGTGCATTCAATTTTGAGAGTCTGCAGACCAAATTCTATAAAATATTTTTTCATTCAAAACTTTCGAACAGCTGTTTATGATTAAAAATAAAGTCATTTAATATACATTTGTAGCTGTGATGATCAAATGGGCCATAGACAGCATACAGAAATAGAAAATATTCGCGCTGCAATATAAAAAAAAACTGTGTGTTTATAATAAAGTTAGCGATTTTTTTAATATATTTTGAATAAATCCTAAAAATATGGGATGAATGGCAAAATATAGGTGGATTCATTGGCTATCTAGCACTATAATCAGTTTATGTGTCTCCATACTAAAATTCGGAGGTATGATTTTTTTTTTTGAGGTTAGGAAATTTCCAAATTGAATGCTCAGAAATCGCAGTCACTCGACTCTTATTTCATTTATTAAGACGCTCGAGTGGATAATAGTTTCGACATAATATATTGTACTTGAATATTCAACCTCTCATTTTTTTATAAACTTTTTTAGGTTTGGCATGTAGTTTGTTATAACAAACTTTTTTAGATTTAGTTTGTTGTAACAAACTTGTAAAAAATGGTATATCAAAGTCGCCCCACTCTGAGAAGTGACTTTGATCACCAAATATATTATTTTTTTTTTTTACATACATTTCGATGTGCAATAATCATGACAAAAAATTTTGTAAAACAAATTATTTTATAAAAGAAGTTATTTAGTTTCAAAGTTGAAAATTGATTTATTTATTTATCACCATTATTACCTAATTATTTAGTATCCTGAACTCTAAGGGCCAATTGTTTCACATGTAACATTTCCGTCAAATGGCCATACAGTGCCATTTTGTTTTTTTGACAGTTGAAAGATCCACTTTAAATGCCGATTCTAGGTCCGTTTCAGCTTTTAAACAAATTGTGATCAGAAGAGGACGACTATCATATTGTTAAGCTTGTCAGCTTTTTACAGTTTGATGGAAAGCTGAAACGCACCTGGAATCAGCGTTCAACATTAAAAAAAAACAAAATGGCGCTGAATGGCCATTTAATAACTTTGTCACACATGAATTTCTGCGAAACAAGTGGGACTAAATGTATATTTTTAAAATTGAAATAACAGTTAAACTGTGTGAAGTTGAATATTTTAAAATCATAGTTAGGTATGTAAATTAGTTTTATAAAAATATATATAAACGTAGCATAGTAATATTAAAATTCTATAAATTACATTTGCATAATGCAGTGATGTAGAATCTTCCAATAAATGTTTAAAAATGAATTATGACCATTCAACAACATGCCTTATATTGACAATTTTTTTGTTTTCTAGAATAAATTTATTTTTTATTTTTGGAATAACTTAATGAATTAAACCTCAAATTGTAATATTTTATCATAAAAGACAATATTAGTGACTCTGAAAATCTGAAATAGAAAAATCAGAAAAATATTCAGTCGCATCAATTCCTAGATGCGACTGAATCATAGACATATGAATATTAGTAGACCAGAACATAAAGGTGAGGGGTAGACAACAACTACAGCGGGGCGCAGAGCGGGAAGATGACTTTGGAGATATGTGATTCGTCGATAACTCAATACGACAGTATATAGGCATCTCGCATTATAATATCACCATTTAGTTCTTAAAAGTAAACTCTGCTTTTGATTGAATAGACCTTTTTACATGGGAGCGCAAATTGCTCGCCGCGTATTGAACAAATTTGTGAAGTCTAAATACGGCAAAGTAAAGTTCGTTTATTTTCAGACTCCAATATTTTGTTGCCGTATTTAGTTAGGACACTTTTACAAATGTTTCACAATTTACTTACCCCATAAACATCGACGAGCATACGCCATGTATCTCGAGTGATAGTATATATTTACATGTTTCAAAACACAAACCATGTTTTTTGCGGTGTTATTTCGTAAAATGCACCGATGAGCGCTCGACGCTGGCTCGCACTTTTTAGATTCACGCGAAGCCATACTCAATCCCAGCCGGTTCCAAGGAACCGGTATGAGGAGGGGGAAATAATACGCTTTTATCACTTAAGGCAGGTCTACTAATATTCATATGTCTATGGACTGAATCTTTTTTCAGTTTTAGATTTTCATTTGAGAGTCGCTAATATAGTCTTCAAAGATTAAATAAATTAATTATGTATTAGGGTACTGTACTTAAAAATAAAATTTATTGTGTATATTTCTACAACTTATTTGTTTTATTTTGTAAGAAAAACCATTAAAAAACCCAATGTGTGCTTTTAAAATTGCTGTGACATTTCAGTTACGGTACCATGACGGCAAAAAAAGGCAATAAACATACGTTCCTTATCGTTATATTGCTGCAGCTCTTTCTTACACATTAAATAATGGTGAGGCACACAAAATGCATGTGACTGTTTCCTCCAAAGTACTACTTTTTTACGACAGGAATTGCGTTTAATTTTCTTTATACGTGAGGGGGAGATGTATGATAATGATTGTATGTTTCCTTTGGTGAGGTACAGACATGAGGGGGCATTCAAGTGTTACGTAACGCAATTTTTGAAGATTTTTGACCCTCCCTCCCCCCATGTAACGCTCCATAATGTTTTTCTGTACCCCTCTCCGCCTCCCTAAACGTTACGTAACACCCAAGTGACTATGCGAAAAGTATTTAAAACACTAACGAATACTGACAACGAAAATAAAATTAAAATGACATGTAATACATTCGAGGGATTCCCCGTAAAACATAAACGAAAAGGGTTGCCAACTTGGGAGAAAAAAATAAAAAATTTGTACAATACAATCAAGGGATTCCCCGTAAAACATAAACGAAAAGAAAGATTTGGTAGATTGAAACTTGGAATATTTTAATTCTAATAAAATTTTTATTCTAAATAATTAATATTAAATTTAAAAAAAAAAATTACGTAACACGTTGTTCGAACCGTACGTCAACCTAGAAGGATACAAACACGAAGCATCTTGCCGGCCGCAGGGAGCTGGTGGCGGAGTCTCTATATTTATAAAAGATTCTCTGGAATACAATGTGATTAATAACACTAGTGACCCCGACAACAATTTTCTATGGCTTCATGTAAACAAACTCAATTTAAAAATAGGTTTAGTGTATAAAAAACCAAATACTGTTTTCAAAGACTTCCTGGAAACACTGTCCTCTCATCTCGAATCGTATAAAAGAGGTATTGTATTTGGAGACTTCAACATAAATCTGCTTGACTCAACCAACGCACATACTTGTAAATATACGAATACAATTAGATTTAATAATTACACTATTTTGAACAAAATAAACAAAAAACATGCCACACGCATCACAGAAAATACAAACACAATCATAGATCATATACTTACAGATACAAAACTATCATATTCACTTACGAATTGTGATAATTCCATATCTGATCACAATATACTACTCCTTGATGTAATTCACACATATGTTAAAAACACATCTTTAAAATCGTCCCAAAAATACACACATATTAATCTTGATAATCTAAAGAATGATGTCATGCAAAATCCTTTTTATTTAAATTTGAATGACAACTCAATGTTAAATTATGATAATCTTGTAAATTACCTGACAACAAAAATTAATTCTAATAGTACCACAAAAATTAAAACCAAAAACATAAATAACCCAGACTGGATAACCAAAGACCTTATAAAATTAATCAATAAAAGAAATAAATTACATCTGAAACTAAAAAAACAACCAAATAACACATTACTAAAAGCAGAATTTTTAAAAATAAGAAATAATATCACTACAAAAAAACTAAACTTTAAACAAACACACTACAGTAATCTCTTTAAAAAATGCGAAAATAACAGTAAAAAATCTTGGAACTTAATTAATAATATTCTTAAGAACCAATCTTACACCTCAAGAAATGTTTGTAATAAATTAATCATTAATGATGAAATAATCACTAACAATGTAGAGATATGCGACCAATTTTATAATTTCTTTTGCAACATTGGCTCCTCCCTAGCCGATAATATACGTGGTAAAGTCAAACACAATCCAGCCAAAGAAATAACGTTAGTGCATGACAGCATTGAATCTTTATATCTTCAGCCCACTACGGAGTTAGAAATAAGTCAAATATTAAAATCTCTAAAACCAAATGCAAGTGCAGGTTATGATTCACTCACATATAAAACAGTGCTAAGTATCTCCACAGAATTGATTCCTACTCTAACAAAATTAATCAATCAATGTTTCAAAGAAGGAACTTTTCCCGATAGCTGTAAAATTGCTAAGGTGATACCAATTCACAAAGGTGGGTCCAAAACAAATACCTCAAACTACAGACCCATCTCAATCTTACCAATTTTATCAAAAATTTTTGAACGTGTAATTTACGAAAGATTAAACAATTTTCTGCTAAAAAAATCATTCTTATATAAAAAACAATACGGCTTTAGGAAAAAATCGAACACACTAGGAGCAATAAATGACTTAATCAGTAAACTTAGAAGCGGCATTGATGGTGGAAATTATATTTTATCTATATTAGTTGACCTTCAAAAAGCCTCTGATACAGTTAGTCACGACATACTTCTCAAGAAACTCAAGAAAATTGGTGTAGTTGGTCCTGCTCTTAATCTACTCAAATCATATCTTAGCAATAGAAAGCAATTTGTTAGCATTAACAATCAAAATAGCAAATACGTTCCAATAAACTATGGAGTTCCGCAGGGGTCCATACTAGGTCCACTACTGTTCCAAATTTACATAAATGATATTTCGCAATTAATTTTAAATGGTGAAATCTTTTTATATGCAGATGATACAGCAATTTTTTACTTGGGTAAAGATTTAGATATTTTACTAGAAAATGCACAAACAGATCTAGAAAAAATCAACAGTTGGCTCCAATCAAATATGTTAACAATGAATGTTAAAAAAACAGGATACATGATCTTAAACTCACCCCGTAAAATAGTTCCTCCTCATGTACCCTTAAAAATTGAAAACAATGAACTTCAAATCCTGATCCAGGAAAAATATCTTGGGCTGTGCATTGATCAGCATTTGACATTTAAACAACATATACAAGGTATTAAAGATAAAATCATCCCCTTAATTAGCGTATTTAGCCGGATATCATATCTGTTGCCAAATAAATTTAAAAAAGGTTTATATTATAGTCTCGTACACTCACATTTAAATTACTTGATTGAAATCTGGGGAAACGCATGTGAAACATACATAAATGAATTACAGGTAATACAAAACAAGGTAATCAAAAAACTATTTAACTACAAGCCCAGAACACCCACAAAAAAAAAATATATGGAAACAAAACTACTAACATTAAGAAAACTATATGAATACAATACATGTCTCCTTATATACAAAATAAACAATAAACTCGTACACACAAACACAGAATTCATTAAAACGTCCCAAGTACACAAACACTTTACGAGACAACACGATAACATACATTTAAACACCATCCACACTAACTATGGTAAATAATCCATTGGTTACGAGGGAGGCAACTTATATAATTGCCTCCCAAACGACATTAAAAACGAAAAGAAGCTGGGTAAATTTAAAAAAAAATTATTAATATTTATTCTTGAAAAACAAAATAATGATGTTGAATAGCGCTGTATTGAAATATTTACTTTATTTTAATTTGTATAATTATTTCTAGTTAAATGAGTGAAAATGTAATTTTCTTTTAACTGGAATAAAAAAATAAATAAATAAAAACCCCCTCCCCGCCCCGGTAACGCACAGTAATGTTTTACAAGACCCCCCCCTCACCCCAAAATGCGTTATGTAATATTTGAACAGCCTCTAAATTCACCATTTGTCTCATTTTTAACTATTGTTATTTAGTGTGTAAGAAAGAACGGCATCCTTATAAGTTTGAGAACAAAAGCGAAACCATCAGCACATTGACTTTTGACATTTTTGGAATTCCCTCACACTTCAATATTATCCTTGTAACTATATACTTTTTCCACTTTCAAAATTATCTTCACGGCAAGTAGTATTGGTAAGGGTCTAAGGAGATGTCACGGTGCGGTGTGTGAGAGAGATTCAAGAAGCTGATAACTTACGTACATTGTGTTGGTCATCTTTTGAAAAAGCTGTGGCATCATTGCCTCTTTTTTGCAGTACCGTAACTGTGTAAAGTCAAGGTAATTGTAAAAGTGCACATTGTCTCTCAAATACTTACGCACACCCATAATTGGCAGTATTCTTGAGTTCAGTCCTGTAGTTTGGTGTCCATTAAATGAGATTTACAAAATTTGATTGAATAATTTCAAAAGAGACTAACTGACGACCTCCATGGTCTAGGGGCAATGCTCTCGATTTGCAATCCTGAGGACGCGGGTTCAATCCCCTGTGCGCAATTCAATTACAAGTAAATTTCATTTGATTAATTTGTGTTATTTCGCATGTTATTCTTTTAAAATAATATGAAGTATATTTGCGGCATGTTCCAGAGTGGAAGATACCACCATTCAGAAGTGAAACTTTTCTTGAAATGGCTTTAGCCATGTTTGGTGACCAGATCTGAATAGCCAGGTACTCCCCACCTTCGTCTTCCCCATATCCTTCACCTCCCCACTCCCCACAACCTTCATCCTCGCAACACATCCCAATTGGGGATGTCATAGTCTCACAGGTGGTTAGGAGCAGTTGAGACTCTTGTGTGGTTTCACATTAAAAACAAAAAACTCTGGCAACATCCTTACAACCGAATTGTCCACACTGCTTACCGGCTATAAGAAACATCTAGAATATGTCAAATTAGAAAAATTATATGTAACATCATGACAAAAATGACATCAAATTTCTTTTCAAAGTTATATATAACCATGTAAAATTGTAGTCTTTCCTCTTACTGTGTACTAAGGAGCCCCGAAACTTTCCGTATTCCTTTCCAAAGAACCAATTTAAACTACTCCCAACTGTTAAAAATTGAGATGCTACCGGCACCTATGGGTTGCTTGAGCAAACTCCCCTGTTTTAGTATTTCAAACAAATGGTGCGAAGCTTGGCTAATCGCTGAGTTTTCGGTAGATCGGTAGCAACCTGTTTTAACTACGAAGTACGTACTACAGGAGAAGCCATTTTTTGTAAATACTTCCAAACGTCAAATGTATAGTCGTATTCTTTAAATGTGTGCAGGTTTTTACATTATAAAAATGCTAGCATCTCATTATTATTGCTTCTTCCTAACGCAAGTTTTAACAGTAAAACAACTGCCAGTGTTTGGCCCGGTGTTATCACCGTAAAATATAATACATTTATAACATGTCCAAGTGAATTAAAAAGTGAAGTTTTTTGCAAAAGGAATTATTTTATTTAAAAGGACCCTTACAATTTTAACACCAACGTCTTGGATGAATTGTCGACTACATACTTTTTTTTCTTACCTATTGTTGTATGTACACCGTTAATGGACTGTTGATATTTATTATTTATTTTTTTGCAATTTCTTTTTAAATATTTGTTGATGTACATAAATACATAAATAAATAAAATAAGATGGGAGAAGTATCCAACCGTTATACTGCTTCTCGGCAAGGGTAGGCAGAGAGAATGAATCTCCACACAACTCTATCTTGGCACACACTCCTTGCTTCATTCATACTCGTTATATCAACTCATACATACGCTTCTGTTATTCTGACTTTTGACATTGCCTGATTCAAGTCTTTGATTCACCATTTTGCAAGCTTCCTCGGGCGTTTCTGACTTCTTCTACTGTTCACATTCGCATCATATACAGTGAAACTCTCTTAAGAAGTTTTCCAAGGGACCGGAAAATACAAACTTCTTAAGCAGGAAAACCTTATATGTGGGAAAAATTGGGCCAATATTGGACTGAGAGACTGAAAAACCAAACTTCTTAATATTTCTATTTTTGAGAGTGAATTCATGGTGGAATTCCATTATAATATATTATAATAAAACGAATATAAAACTTTATTCCACTTAATTTTATTCGACCGTAACCGGTTTCAGCTCGTTAGAGCCATCTTCCTTGTAGACCACCCCTCTCCCCCTCCCCATTATGTTGTGGATAAAAACCGTAGACTAATAAATATTTGTACCAGTCTGAAGATGGCTTTAACGAACTTCTTAAGCCACTGTTATAAAGCAATTTAAAATATTTTTATTCCTTCAAGTACTTTCGTGAGCTGCGGCTTTTAAAGAAAAAATTATAATGTTGGCGACACTTTCTTGATTCTTTTTGTCTATGCGAAGCACGGAGAGCGTTTTCCGGTTCCTCTTACTTTTTGGATTTGGAAGCGAGAACAGCGGCCCGCTTTTAAATCGACTGGTCACATATTGCTAGTGAAGAATGTGCTAATTGTTTGGTAAGTTTTGGAATCGAGTATACGCGGGCGACAATAGATTTCTATTTAGTTAAACAATGGTTTTCACATTGAAACCATCAAAAATACGCGAGTGAGTTCGTGTATGTCGAACGCGGGCGAAATTCTGCCGCGTGTTATTGTGGCGGGCCTCTCGGTTATTGAGATCGGTAATGATCGGAACCATCCCGACGTGATATAAAGCGTTACGCACATAATTTTCATTTCCCGCGGCCAGCGTGCCTGGTGGAGACCTTCATTTCATGGTTACTCGCCGTTTTCCGAGAGAGAGTGTCCCTACCATTTGGGCAGGATTGAGAAGTTAGCGTCGAGGAATCAGAAGGACCGGCAATCCGCAGAGGGTCATGGGATCCTACCAGTAGTAGTCGATCGGTTCCAGAGCCGAGGTCTGAAGAGGAAGCAGAAGGACCGGCATTCCGCAGAGGGTCATGGGATTCTACCCAAATTAGTTGATCGGTTCCCGAGCCGAGTTCTACCGAAGGTGGAGTGAGTCTGGGCCTCTCCTTTGATAGGATCCATCATCAGGCGTCACCGGGAGAGGCCACAGGGGCCTACTCCTCTCAGCCGCAGTCCGGGTGTAAGTAGATAGTTTGGTTAGGTGGATTCGTTGGTCCCGGGTGAGTCATTGTAATTATTATGATTCTGTCACAAGTCCTTTTTTGTACAATATATTATATTTATGTTCTCACTTAATACTGGGATTTAATGGTGTAGACCGACTACCCTGAACCTTTCCAGGATTGTCATAATAAGATATGCCCACGCCGTAAAGGGAGAGTCTCGTGCCTGCTGCAGATCGACATTCCACGACATATACCTATTCGTGGATTTGTTGATGTACAGATTCTATCCGAATCAAATTTGATTTGTGGTTAGCGGGAGAGAGATGAAATTGACTTGCATTTTATACTTATAGTCTCCCACGCATACTGTGTTTATTTAGTAAATAGCCTCACCCATTCTACCTATTTAACATTCTATTTAACAAATGACTCCCAACGTAGTAATAATCTACTTAACACCACAAAACTTCTTAAGAAGGTTTCACGGTACACACTCCTTTCTTTATTCATCTGCTCCACATGCCCAAACCATTAAAGCATCTCTTTCTTTCATTAGACTTATATCAGCCTTGCATTCTTTCCAGATCTCCACATTTTTCAAACGGTCATTCACGGTTTTACCACATATAGAGTCTGTCAAATAAAAGTAGAAAATATAAAAAATGGAACTACAAAATTTGTAGTCTGGCAACACCAATTTACCTGTCAAATATTCTTTTAAAGTGCAATGTCACTGAAAATACAGAACGCTGTACACACATTTAAAAATACATTTTTTGTTCTTAAAAAAAAAAAAATCGAAGAAGCACTGTTGTTAAGTAACCTACTTCATGACACAAATTTGATTAAATTGTGTTTTACAAAGCGATTGGCTTTCATTTAATTTAACATAAATTTGAATTTAACAGTAGGTAGAAAGGAAGAATCATTAATGGTGAGTTTAGTTGCACTACTTTTAGATCTGAATGAGTTAAATATATTCAGATCTAAAATTAGAGACTGAGAGATCTAAAGCCTGGACAACGCTAGTAGGTACTTCAGCTAATATTAAATAAATGTGAGCAATTTCTAAAGTGTGCTTAAATATCGTTATGCTTCGTTATGTTAACACAAAATTGCAAAGATATAATAATAATTTACCTATATGCAATTCTAATTTTGAGATCAGTGGAATGAAAATTTTATTTTTTCACTTTTATGCCTTTTTAATTTTCAATAAAAATGTAGGTTACACAGCTTTAGATTACCACCATAATTATATTTTTAGTATTGCCATTTGAACAACAGTGGCGCCCTCCTATGTTTTTTACTCTTATTTGACAAACTGTACGTCTCACGGATCTTATTTTTCTACAGCATTTTCATCCTTCATCTGCCAGTTGCATATCTGACAGTAATGCATCAGGGTTCCCTATTCTTGGGTAAAAAATAATATGTATTGTACTGCAAATAATAAAGGTTTATTATTTATTTATTAACATTTTATAATAAAAATATTAAAAAAAACAAGGAAGGAAAGAAGTAGAAATATTTTTTCTAATAATTATTATTAATATAGTTACATAGACATTGGAGATATGGAAGTTGCAAATAAAGGTGTTTTTTTTAGAGGTATATAAATTCAAAATGAAAAAAAAACACAACACAAAATAATGTTAATGTCTATGATATTGGCTTTATTTAATAGATAATTTTATGCCATTATTCTTTAAATATGTTTTCATGCATATGAGCGCACGGCTAGCTCGAATGAAGCGCAATCGTGAAGTCCAATTTTCGAAAACTTTATCGAGCAACTGGGGCCAAACACGGCGAATGTTGACTTCCAAATGGTCTAACGTCTCTGGTTTATCAGCATAGACTAGTGACTTCACATACCCCAAAGAAAGTAATCTAATGGTGTGGATCACACGATCGTGGAAGCCAGTTCACAGGTTCATTAGTCACTTCCAAAGGTCCAACGTCTCTGGTTTATCAGCATAGACTAGTGACTTCACATACCACCAAAGAAAATAATCTAATGGCGTGAGATCACACGATTGTTGAGGCCAGTTCACAAGTCCATTATGTGAAATTATGCGCTCACCAAATGTTTCCCGCAATAAATTGACCGTTGCCCCTGACGTGTTTTGCACAATTTTTCAAAATTTGCACAATTTGCCAGTGCTATTCTGACGTCAGTCTATTCATGGTGAAATGCCAAAACGTACCGACTACAAATCAACTGTCAAATTGGCAGGCTGTAGAAACAATGTTTCCAGTTTAAAAACCAAACCTCTAAAAAAACACCCTTTATTATTAGTTTAGGCTACCATTTAACGCACAGATATAGGCATGCTGTGTCTGTTTAACAGGTATTACAATGGAGCCTACTCGACACCAGGACAGTCGGCAAAAGAGTAGATCACTGCTCTTCACATTTGTTAATGTCAACCAAATGAGACATTTTCTTAATATTTTCATGTGTCTTTCCTTCCTTCATCCTTTCGCACAAACCCTTTCCTTCACCTGCTTCACAAATTTACCCAGGTGGCGATATATCTCCCCTGGCTTTACACAGTACAGACAGGGGAGCACTTGTGAGGTGTGACATGAAAAAATAACAAAAGTTTTTAACCTTATATTATATATTCAATGAAACTTTTTAAATTCATTTATTAATCACATGTTTTTATTTACTTTGTAATTAATGCTAAATTGGTACAGAATTCTTAAAATGTTTATTTTTAAAAAATAACTACATAACATCACGACTAGGCTTAAATAAATCTAACTTAAAAACTACACAAAACCCTTAACCCACTATAATGATATCCTGCGTATAAAAAGAAGAAAAAAAAACAATATTTTATACCAGTTATTAATTTTTTTTTAATTACTTTGAATCAAAGAAGTGCATGCTCTCAAGTAATCTACCGAATTAAACAATTATTACTGATATTACTCACGGTCAAATGCAATTCACACAGCAATCCCACGATGACATAGCCCCGGAGGGTGTTAAAAAAATGTTTGAAAATATTCCATGTGCGGGAGTTGACATAAAAAATAAAATAAATTTAATTAAAATTAAGAAAATACTTTGTTTTTACCACTTTTATTGTTTACAAACCAACGCAACACTCACTTCTTCAGGTTTTTAAAAAAAAAAATTTATTGATACTAAAATTTGACGACCTCCGTAGTCCAGCGGATAAGACTCTTGACTCACAATTCGGAGGTCGCGGGTTCGAACCCGGCATGCGCAAATAAATTTTATTTGATTAATTTGTGTTATTTCACAATTAATTCATTTAAAATAATATACAGTATATTTGCGGCATGTTCCAGAGTGGAAGATACTATCAGTATCGCCCTGGTGTAAGACCACCATTCAGAATTGAAACGTTGCTTGAAAATGGCTTTAGCCGTGTTTAGTAACCAGATCTGAATAGCCAGGTACTTCCCAACCTTCCTCTTCCTCACCTCCTTCCCCTCCCCATTACCTTCAGCCTCACAACATACCCCAATTGGGGATGCCATAGTCTCACTGGCTCCAGACGGGAGCAGTTGAGATTCTTGTGCGGTATTCACTGTAAAAAAAAAAAAAAAAAGAAGTGAGCGTTGCTCACGAAACGAGCGTTGGTTTTGTAAACAATGAAAGTGGTGAAAACTAAGTATTTTCTTAATTTTAATCAAAATGGTGCCACAAAATAAGTTTGCTGTGTTAGAAGAAGTAAAATAAATTTATTTATTTTTGGTTTGTTGTACATTTTGGTAAATATGTATACAATGTGTCCGGAAACTCGTAGTACAAGTGGGAAACTGGTGAATCTACATCACGTAGAGAACCCAAAAAACTTATTTTTTTCGATCTGAGCATTTCGATTTTAATATTATTTTTTTTCTATTTTTCCATTTTTTCCACAACTAAAGGATTAAAAAAATCTATAAGCCCGGTTTACCCTTCGATGCATTTTATAAGACATTACACAGCTGAAATCAACCCCCTAGTAAACAATTTTTTCAAATTTAACCTAAAAAATTCCAACTTCGGACCCGATTTACTCGAAAACAAAAGCTCAAATCAAAAAACTTATATCACAAATCGACTCCGAATGTAGATTTACCAGTTTCCCGCTTGTACTACGAGTTTCCGGACACCGTGTATACCATAGTTGTGACCTTGTGTTATACATTATATAATAAAACTTTTTAGTAAATATCCAGAAGCGCGCCTCATCCTCTCGGGCCTCTAGCATATTCCGTCAGATTATTTCTGCTTTCCAAAAAAATTCAAATAAATGGAATATTTCTGAAAGTATCCGAAAATCAAAAACTATTTTTGAAAGGTGCTGAAATACGCTTTCAAATTTCAGTATTAGAAATAAACACATACATTTTTAAATATATAAATTTTGAATGCATATGCAAGAATTTTAAAAATAGTTCGTCCTACATTTTTTCTAACTAAAAAATAATAATGAAAAAAACACACACACCTATTTTATTAGACAAATGTCTTATAAACGTAATTATCACCTCACATATTAATCGTTTCAATTAAAAATAATTAATAAAAAATTCACAGTTCAGTTTAATTTTTTTTTTCAAATTGCTGAAAAAACTTTGGTTTATAAAAAGAGTACATTTTAATTTTTCTATGGTTAACTTGTAGATTTGAATATATAGAGTAATTTTTTCTCTTTCTAACACCGTTTAGATCATATTTATCACCATGACAGTAAGAGAGAAAATAATTTCTATGGACCTATATAAGATGTTCCCAAAAATGAACAAATTAGCCTGAGGGGTTAGCAAGCAAAAATCATTTTAAAAAAAACACACTTTGAATCAGTTCAATTAGGGGCCGATCAATTATTACGTAACGCACTTTGGGGGGGAGGGAGGGTCTTGTAAAACGTTACTGTGCGTTACAGGGAGGAGGGGGGGGGGGGGGGTTCGAACAACGCGTTACGTAACATGTTTTTTTTTAAATTTAAATAAAAACTAGGGAACTAAAAACTTCTAAGTTAACTGGTAACCCTTTTCGTTTATGTTGTACGGGGAATCCCTCGACTGTATTGTAAGTCATTTTTATTTTATTTTCGTTGTCGGTATTCGTTAGTGTTTTAAACACGAAATAAGCATAAAGACAAATTGCTGTAGTCAATGTCGTTAAAGGTACTAAAATGTCTTCAAAAGCGGGAGATTTACACCATTAGCTGTTCTTGGCCTGTAAAGGCTCTCATGCTGACATGCCAGCGCAACAATGCCAACGAAATTTAGAAAACAGCAAAAGAAAAAATAAAGAAAAATTTATGGAACATATAAATGATGTTATTAAAGGATATGGAACATAAAAATGATGTTATATAAGCGATTAAAACAAGAAAAAGGTAAAGTGACTTTCCAGTACTTTGCGTAACTTAATTGTGACTTTCAGGTAAAAATTGTCACTTAGGCGTTACGTAACATTTAGGGGGGGGGGGGGGGGTGTATGAAAAACGTTACACGGGGGGAGGGGTGGTTAAAAATCTTCAAAAAGTGCATTACGTAATACTTGAACGCCCCCTTACAATGAGAAATAACTATTTCATATACATATACAGAGAAGCAAAATAGTGAAAACTTAATTAATTTTTGACAAATTCGTCGTGTCCACTTTGCAGCCATCTTTGTGAATGACAGCAGGTTTTTAGGTTAGTTTTTTTTTCCTTTCTTTTTTTTTAATAACCCAAACAAAGTACTTAAAAATCTATTTTGTAATGTAGATTTACGGCCAAGGTTCGTAGAAAATGCGTTTAATAAAGTTAGCTCATCGAGGTGATTGGCTAAAAATTTGTGACGTAGCTTGAAGTCCATGTTCCACTGGAAACTGAATTAACTACAATAATTTCACACGAACTGAATTAGCTGAACATGAACCACTTGAATTAACTGCGATACAAGTGGCAGTGTTTTACTTCAAGCTACTTCACGCATTCGAAATTTCAAAAGCAGCTTTTTTGTAAACCAACTGAGAAACGAGTTTTTTTTTCAAAAAAGGCAAGTATGAGCAAACCTTGCTAAACGTATTTTCTACAAACCTTGGTTCATGTCTTCTTAGATTGGGTTTAATTAATTAATTAATTAAGAAAAAAATCTAAAAACGTGTTGTGTTTTTTTTTAAATAATTTGTGAGAATTGGATATTTGCATCTGGTTGTTAATTCACTATTTACTTATTAGTACATCATTCATAATTTTTGACACAAAAAATCTTCAACACCCTTAGAAACCTTCCACTGTTATTTGAAGTTGTTGGATCCAATGATATTGCGATGATGTCAATTAACGAATCATTCATCGAGGTTTGGTAAATACAACCGTATAAGATCATTCTTGTTCGTGGGATACTTTGTTACCGGGCAGAAGCTGTCTTTGTTGAGGTAATCCACTATGCATTTGTAGCAATACACATAGCTGAAAAGAAAAATACATCGCATAAATTCAACCATCTTTTGGCATCTATACCAGCAATTTTAACCGAGCTTAATTATTTCACCAAGAGATCAATAAACAAGATAAGAAAGAACTGTAAAAATTTCAAGGCTTTTGCAATGACGTTTTATACTGTAGATGTGTGGTAAAAATCTCAAAGTAGGAAGCCAAAAGCAATTCGATTTCTAGTACTTTAGTACTAAACTGTCATTCGTCGAGTAAGGTCGTGTCTTACCAGAAGGAAAATTGCATTTAAAAAGGTCCAAAATGCCCTCCTGTGTGATGAGAAGATGTTTCCATTACACGGCAAACAGTAGTAAAAGTGAAGAAATAATATTTCATTTTTAATTTTTAACTTTATGAGTAAAACCTCAAATTGTAATATTTAAATAAATGAAGACAATGTAAGCGAAACTCAACCGAAAATCTGGAAACAGAAAAAATCAGAAAAACATATTGACACCCCTGGGACTCGAACCCAGGACCTCTTGCTTTCCGGGCAAACGCGCTAACCACTGCGCCACGGTGTCGATATGAAATTCGGTCATGTTTAACTGTACCATACTTCGACTAAGAACCACCTACATTATCTTCATTTTCTTTAACGCATATATTATTGGCAACTATCTTTATGTATGATTGCAAGATTCAAACCCGAACTAAATGCTCTCTAGATAGTGTCTGGATAAATCTTTATCCATTTTATTTAATATGCGACATCTATCGACTTTTCTGCAAGTCTAGGATGAATATTTTATTTTTAATTTTTAACTTTATGAGTAAAACCTCAAATTGTAATATTTAAATAAATTTCATATCGACACCGTGGCGCAGTGGTTAGCGCCTTTGCCCGGAAAGCAAGAGGTCCTGGGTTCGAGTCCCAGAGGTGTCAATATGTTTTTCTGATTTTTTCTGTTTCCAGATTTTCGATTGAGTTTCGCTTACATTGTCTTCATTTATTTAAATAATATTTCATTTATATGTACAAACAAATTACTTATTATTATCGATTATTATAAGCCATATAATTAATTTTTATGTTTCCAGTCTTGACAATTTTATTCGTCATTGGAGAAAAAACACACATTCTTTGATTGTCTTATGGTACGGCCACACTGAGGCCAACTTCCAATTTCAAACTTTTGGACGATTGTGGAGAAGGGTAGTTCTTGCGTTGGAAGTTCGAGTTGGAAGTTTGGCTTCGGTGTGGAAGTAGCATATCTTTTTAATACATGAATAACTTTTGAATTAAGAAATTACTGAAAACCGCTGAAAACAAAAGAGTGTTGCTTACTTGCCACATTATTTTGCGAGTATGTGAGACTATGGCGAGTCTATTTATATAACGTCATTGGGCTTTTGAAAAACTTTCAGAGTTGCAGATACTTAGGGCCAGTACTCAAGTTCTGTGAACGTTCTATTCAAGTTTTGTTATTATATCATTATGGTTCAGCCGCTTTACATAATTGAAATAATAATAGAACTTGAAAATTAACTTTGATATTTTATGAATTGATCAAATTCTGTGAAACAACCTGTCTTCCGAGGGCCCAGTTGTATTGCAGATTTTCAAATGTAACGCTGTCATCAAACGCCTTTCCGCGCCATTTTGTTGTTTCGATGATTGAAAGGTTCCCGTTAAATGCCGATTCTAAGTAAGTTTTAGCTTTGGAACAATTTGTGATAAGCAGAAGAGGACAACTAACTAACTAACCATGACGCCGCAGGGGTATGCAGAGAGGACGGACCGCCAAACAACTCGGACTTGGCACACACTCCTCGTCTCTTTTACATTCATACATGCTCTTCTATTATTCTGACTCTTGACATGGCCCGACTCAAGTATCTGATTCACTTGGATAAGTTTTAAGATTTTCACGGCCAAAAGCATTTTCGTTATTTGTTTTTGGGGTGCAACGATGTCCGAAACGTTGGCTAAAGAAGGAGGTAGCGCAACACGGCATAACACCCCAAAAACAAATAACGAAAATCTGATTCACTTGTTCGTGCCATGTCTTTCTCGGGCTTCTAGACTTCTATCTACCATTCACATTTGCGTCATATATTCTCCTTACACTACTTTCCTCTTTCATTCGCTCTATATGCCTAAACCATCGGAGCGTCCTTTTCTTATTACTCACTATGCTTAAGTCAGCCTTGCATTCTTTGCAGATCTCCACTTTTTACCACACATACGCCTCAAAAATCTCATTTCTAGAGCATTCAGTCTACTTTCATCCTTCCTCTGCCAGTTCCATGCCTCACTGCCACATGCCATACATCAGCGTAAGTACCAGCACTCCATTATAGACAGTTAGCTTCGCTTCTTTGGACAGTTTTTTGTTGGTGCCACTATCTGGTGACGACTAACACGTTGTTAAGCTTATCAGCTTATTACAATTTAATAAAAAGCTGAAGCGCACCTAGAATCGGCATTTAACTGGGACCTTTCAAATGTCAAAAAAACAAGATGGCGCTGAATTACCATTTGACGTTACATTTTGCCACAATGTTGCATTTGAATTTCTGATAAACAACTTCGTATTAGGACATTTTTTTTCACAGAATTTGAACAATTCATTAAATTTCCAAGTTCTGTAAAAATTCTATTCAAGTTCTGTTATTATTTCAGTTATGTGAAGCAAGCCACTGGCTTCAGAGGTTGGGACTCTTGCAAGGTATTAAATTACCAAAACTTCTTGTAGTTAATGATGCCATTTTTCACTTTAAAAGAGCTTAACCGTTATAGTGCTACCCAGCGATAAATCACTGCAATATTCAGTGAACGTTTTTGGTCCTCGGGAGAGCGCGTGTTCAATTTGAGCGCGGTATATTGCTATTGGCGCGTGTCTTGATAACTGTATTTATTATTTATCCTGTTAAATTAATACACCCTAGAGGGGATCCATATTTTTCACCATGTCGAAAGTTAGTTCTATTGTGGACGATCGGGATCTATCAAATGACAGTGACACTACGGACGACGAGGCCTTTGTTCTGATAAATGGGGGCAGTGACGACTGAAGTGATATTATTGCACATCGCATTGCAATCAGTTCTAACCTCGTACGCTCGCTTCGCGCGGGTAAACACAGTTGTGAAGCGACATAATCTTACATTTATATATTTTTTAATATCTTTTGAAGTTGTAAATGTGTGGGTTTTTTTTATTAGAAGCATAAAATATCATTCTTTACTAGTGTAATTGCTGAAAGAATCGTTAAAATTGATCAATATTTGAACAAGTTATTGCATTTTTATTGAACACCATGCTTTTTATCTACACATATATTGCAAAATAAGCGTAGCACTAAAACGGTTAAGACTGAAACTTGGTATATAGCTCTATACATAGAACTTTGCAATAGTTTAATTCTGCGCAAAAAAATTTAAACTTAAAATTGAGGATTTGATGCAAATTTATTATTAAAATTCCTATTGTATTCAACAAAAGAAGTATATTTACCCAGAGACAGGAATGACGGTTGGAATTTTCCACTTCCGATGACAAAGCGGACATTTGTTCAAATGATCCGATGCTCTTACATCCAGCTAGAGATTTAAAAAAAACACATAAAAACAATTAGTTTTATGAACATATCTCTTTTTCGAAGAATATTTCTAACTATAGGCAGATTTTTAATTTATGATGACACCATTAATTAATTAATTAAAGTCAGGAAAAAGCTTTCAAATATATTTAATAATCACAAAAAAATTGTTTGAATATTTTCCCACAACTAACGATCATGCAATTTCCTTTCTCTAACTCCCACACTCCTTTACCAATTCTTCTGCTGATTGGGGTTTGCGCATCCCCCCACTATCTAATCCTCTCCCAATGTCATGTAATTTATATTTAACAATAGTATACAACTCATCCTGTTTTTCTCGAAATATATAGATTTTTGTCTAATAAAGCTAAATGAAAATTGCCAGTACTTAAAATCAAATTGCAAGTACTTCCTACGTCAGCATTTTTTATTTTAATTATTCTTATCATCATTATCATTACATAGTATAAAATGAAGTCGCTCAAAATGTATGTGCGCATAGATCTTTTAAACTACGCAACGGATTTTCATGTGGTTTTCACCAATAGATAGAGTGATTCAAGAGGAAGGTTTATATGCTTATTATAGTAGAGAAAAGCCGAGAAATTCAAATATTCAATTCAGGCAGCGGGCAGCTGGCAAGCGGGTGGTGTGGATTTTATAATATAAATTATTAATGGCGTTGTGTTTCGTTAGCCACAGCAACGTGTGGCCGGGTCTGCTAGTATTATATAAAATCAATATGAATTAAAGCCAAATTACTTTGTTTGCAACTAGATGAAAATTGCCAATATTTAAATCAAATTATGAGTATTGGCTACATTTTTTTTTTTTTAACATTCACTCTGCACAGGAGGCCCTGAGGAAAATAATTTCCCACAGGGCCTATGTCATCTGGGATGCTGTGTGGAGGGTCTTTTTGAGGAGAGGAAGGAATGAACATTGGTCTTGAAGAGACCCATGTTGTAGGAAGGAGGAAACACAGAGGCCGGCAAATCATTCCACAGCCGAGCTGTTGAACACAAGAACGAGTCGAAGAAACGACCCGTTCTCATGTGACAAATGTCAACCGTGTACAAATGTTGGGCACGCATTTGGCGTGTTTCCCGACTATGCACCGGTGCCGAAGGGATCAATGATGCTAGTTCCTCGGAGCATTTTCCATTGTAATACCGGTAGAACAAGGACAGCATTCCCACCCGACGCCTGTGCTCTAAAGAATGCAATCTGTCTGTCAAGATGGGAAAATCTATTAAACGGACCGCCCGTTTCTGCACAGAGTCGAGGGTATTTTTCAGGTATTTTGGAGCTTCAGACCAGAGGTGGCTGCCAAATTCAACCGTGGGGCGCACTTGTGTTTTGTACAGGGTTAGCAGTTGTGTACTATTATACATATTCTTATATTGTATGAAATCAATATGAATTAAAGTAAAATTACTTTGTTTACGACTAAATGAAAATTACCAGCATTTAAAATCAAATTACGAGTAGTTCCTACATTAAAATGAATATTCATCTTAGACTTATAAGAAAATCCAGATTGCAATTAGATTGGGATAAAATCTTGCAATGGCGTATAAAAATAGCAGCAAAAAAATAGGTAGCTAATGAAAATAATGTTGGTAGTTCTTAATTGAAATATGATACAGTTAAATATGACAAAAGAGGGTAGGGTCGGCTTAACTCGATTGTCAGAGCAAAGGTTGAGGCCCTGGGTTCAATTCCTAGATACAACCAAATCTTTTTCTTTGAGAGTTGTTAATATTATCTTCAATGATCAAATAATACTAAAATGTTAAAAATTAAAATTACCTCTGGAACTTCAGGAACTGGAAGGGTATTTAGATCCATCTTAGGTCCTTTGTCTTCCCACCATTTTAGGAATTGTATAAAGAATGCCCCAAATTCCATACTTCTCAACAAGACAGTTCCAACCATTTCAAATGATACTCCTGCAGATCTGAACATAACAAAATTAACAAATACAACTTATGTAAAAATAACCGTAAATTATTGATGTCTTATTTTTATTTTTCCACTTGGGATGACCTATGGTTATCCAATAAATGGTTCCCAGGGCGGCGGTACACATACCTACCTCCCAAATTGAAAAGGCATGAAAATGAAGAATCTGAGAGATTGTTGTATGCTGCTGATGCATATTTCTAACACAAGGAATATCTTTCTATGACTAACAGTCTCTTTTTTTTTTTTACATGAGCTCCACACAGGAGGCCCTGAGGAAAATAATTTCCCTCAGGGCCTATGTCATCTTTGGGGATGCTGTGTGGAGGTTTTTTTTAAGGAAAGGAAGGAGAGGAGAGTTCTGGGAAGGAAAAGGGTTTAAGGGGTGGGTAGGAATCTGGGGTTCAGTGTGTCTTGGTCATCCGCCTCCAACACCTAGACAAACCTGAACCCATGAACCCGGGCACCCCTGCTAAATCACCAAACGTAGCGAACCACTTGGGGTGACCTATGGCAGAGGTGTTGGTTATCCAATAAAGGTTCCCGGGGCGGCGGTACCCATTCCCGCCTCCCAAATTGATGTCTTATGTCTAGGATGAACAAAATTTGTTTGCAGAAAGATTTTATTATGAATGTAAGTTCAAATTCACAGAGTTTGAAAGTATATGGGTTGTTCTTCTTTTTAACCTACATAAAGTTGTCTCCACCAGAAATTGGAGAAAAATTCAACAGAATAACCAATATTATTATTTTATAATTACTTTAAAATCTACTATACTAAAGACGTAATGACTGTGTGCGCTTAAAAAAAATATGTGTTTATATTTTTGTACTAAAAATTACGTGACAGAGTTGTAACTCCTCGTGATAGAAGTGTATTTCATACAAATCACAGTTGTCTCCCGCCACTTCGACTTGCGTATATTCTATAATGTTACAAAAAAAATGATACCTATCAAGTAACAGCGATTATTATTTTATATAATGTTTATTAAAATATTTTTTAAAATCTCTAAAACTTGTCTCCTACAACTTTTATGTCGTATGTCAACTCTGTCAGCTCTGTCACGTGGGTTGTCATTCGAAATAGGTATACACGCAGCTCGTGTTTGTCACCCCCGAGAGGCATTTTAGGCCTCCTTCCCCCCTTGCTACAATTTCCCCTCTGAGATCCAGAGAGAATTCATTTATAGTAATAACAAATGTGACGGGGGGGTTAAAATGTGACAGAGTGGTAAAAGTTATGTGGGTTAAAAAGAAGAACAACCCACATGCAAAACACCATGTAATATAGATTTGAACAGTGAATTCTTGGAATAAACACACAAGTTTGTGTACTTGGGGTGTATGTTCCCAAGAGATAGTAGGACTGATAAGGATATTGTCAATGTAGTGATTGCAGGCAATAAAATAGTCCGTTAAAATACAAAAAAAAAAAAACAGTAAACACTCTTCAAATAGCCGGTTTTAACATTACCCCAGAAGTCTGACTAAGTTCATTCGTTGACATTGGGTTCACCTTTACATTATGACGGTCGTTGATTGTTTTTAAAATAAAGAATAACAAAGTTAACTCACTTCAAATTGCCTGTTTTAATATCGCTCCAAAAGTCCGATCAAGTTCATTTGCTGGCTCCCCATTAATTTTTAAATAAAGAATCACAAAGTTAACTCCCTTCAAATTGCCTGTTATAACATCGCTTCAAAAGTTCGACCAAATTCATTCGCTGGCTTTGGGTTCACCATTAATTTAAAACAAAAAGAATCACAAAGTTAAATCACTTCAAATCGTCTGTTTTAACATCGCTCTAGAAGACCAACCAAATTCATTTGCTGGCTTGGATCCCCCATTAGTTTTAAATAAAGAATCACAAAGTTAACGCTCTTAAAATTGCCTGTTTTAACATTGCTCCTAGAGACCAAGATCACTGGCTGATTTGGGTTCCCCATTAATTTTTAAATAAAGAATCACAAAGTTAACTCACTTCAAATTGCCTGTTTTAATATCGCTCCAAAAGTCCGACCAAGTTCGTTCACTAGCATCAGGACCGCTGGGCGCATACTTTAGAGTCAGGGAGGTGAGCCACAAGGGGATACTTGGACAGTCACTCTTGCCAGACATGTAGGCGATGTACTGCATGAGCGATATGGTCTCGTAGAGAAGGTGGAATGAAGCTTGAAATTGTATGAGGCATTTTCGGAAGGTTCCTTTCCACCCCTGAAAAATAAAAAATAAATTTTATTGTAGTAACTTTTCATGGTTTTATCCATCAACGTAATATCAATTATAGATATCTAGGTTACAAATAAATTAGTTAGAACTTTGTCATCAACATTATACTGCACTTGACTCGATTTTATGGCAATTTATAAAACATATCTCGATAACGAAGGATTTAGGAATCACTTTTGACACGCGTCTGACTTTTCGAACTCATATCGATTCGGTGTGCAACTCTGCAATGCGAATGCTGGGTTTTGTTATATGTAATTCGAAATCTTTTACGAATACGGCAGTCATAAAAATGCTTTATTTTACTCTGGTTCGCAGCATTCTTGAGAGTGGATCGATAATATGGGGACCCGAAGATACCCTTTACTCAAATGATGTAGAAAAGGTGCAAAAAAAGTTTATGCGATACCTCTACATGCGAGAGTTCGGATATTACCCTTTATTGTATCCCTCTGATTTTCTCGCTGGAATGCTGGGGATAGAACGTCTAGACGTCAGGAGAAATATTGCAATGGTGTTAGTGGCGCACAAGCTACTGAATGGGCACATTTGCAATCCAGATATTCTGGAACAAATTTCTTTTTATGTCCCTGATAATTTTATCAGAGCTAGACAGCACAGATTATTTATTTTTCCAAGGGGCAGGACCAACCTACCTATGATCATGCCTTTGGGGAGAATAACTACTTTGTTAAATCACATTTCTTCTGTGATTGACATTTTCAATTTGAACCAAAGAGAATTTAAGGCAGCAATAAGCATACTATTTACCAAATCTGGCTAATCAGATAGTATTGATGTACTTACCCATGCTAATAAATGTATATACTTACTTATTATAAACTGTAATTTATAAACTGTTATTTGTGAAATGTAAATGGATTATACTGTTTTTCACAATAAATCAATAAATAAAATAAATAAAAATTTAGACCTTAAAACTGCTCTTAGCATACTAAAATATATTTTATTCAGTTGGCAAGGAAATATGTAATGATAGTCTTAGTTGTTTCATCATGTGCCATTGAGGAAGAGTCATCGACCTATTACTATTATATTATAATATATCATATTGCTATATTTGTTTAGAGGAAAATACCACATTATTTTATTTATCAATAATTTAATTACCTTAGGGGTTAATCCATCCATTTCGTCCAGCCTGTAACTATCAGTGAGGTCATTTAATTTCTGTCGAAAATACGGGAAGAGGGTCAGGAAAAGTATTGATATTTTCTCTTCTCTTGAAGGTAAATGCAAGCCATCTTGAAATATCTGTGTCTTTAAGGAGAATCTTCTTAAACCATAGAAGTGCTCGGCAAATGATGCAGCTATAAAAAATTATAATTTTCGAATATAGAACACATAAAATCAAATAAAGAAAGTACCTACCAATAAATTGATTATATAATTACTTGGTAAGTATGCAGTTAGTCCACCTCACGGATAATACGGAACGTTCGTGTTGTCGAAGTTTGATGCACGGATAATATGGAATGTTCCTTTTTTTAACTAATAGACAATCAAATATGACATTTGTCGGAAGTACCAATCTAATAAAATAAATTCTCTAAAATAAACTCGCATTTCATCAAACTTTTAAAAAACGTTTTGAATGGTTTGTTGGCAAAGCAGGGTTTGTCTAGCGGGTTTGTGTAATTATTTTAATTTATTTCTTTCCATGTTCTACTGTTATAAATGCAGGTACAAACTTGTCAATGATGCACTCACTTTGTTTTACGTAAAAATATTTTTTCTATGATTGGCAGCATTAATGAAATGTTAAAATAAAAACGATGAATAAACATGGCGTTACCGCGAGAGTGAATTAATTTTAACAAAATTAAAATGTTAAATGCATATTTTTTGCATGTTTTTTGGTCTCCCCCGACATAAATACTCACTTTTCGTAATAATAAAGCTAAATCTAACTGTTTGGATAAAAAGTATTCCGTATTAACGAGTAAGCGGTTTAATACATAAATAATAATTACTTAACTTTGAAACAATTCAAAAAACGAACACTTGGATCTGTACAGCGTCCTTGAGGTGATATTTCACAAAAATGGCGTAACATAAATCATCAATTATTGTCTTTATTGTGTGTATTGCTGCCGACAGGGATACCTTTTATTATAATTATAAAATAGTTATAGTAATAATTATAAAAATTGTAAACTTACCATAATGACGTATGTAATTATATTGTATAACTGAATTGAAGAATAGGAATATCTCGTCAAACCAACGCACGAGCCAGCTTAGTTTCCTCGGATTGAGAGAAGCAATAAACTAAAAGAAAATCAGATTAATAAAGGTGAAAGGATTAAATAACAAAAATTATTGTAAAATAAATATTAACCTCAAAAACTCTTCTCAGGGCCGGCTGAACTGTGGAATGCAAAGATTCTTGCGCAATTACTTCAAAAATGGATGGTTTTTCATTGAGAGTCCTCGTTAAATGAGCCGCATTAGCTGCCATGGTTAAATACTACAGTAAATCGGCCTTCGGACTCCTGACTGCCAAACAAAATTAAATATGTTCTCACAGCTAAACCATGACAGGTGAACGGTTAATATAACTTTATTCAAAATAAAGAGTTACTGGAATCTTATAAAATGTTTTCTTTTACAACTTTTAATATCAAAATAATATATTGTTTCGATAAACTTAACAATTTACACGAGTCGGCTGTCAGTTTATTGTTTTTATTGTGACATTTAAGTTTTTCTATGGCACATTCTTTCTATGGTTACAGCCCTATTTGCGAATGATCTTCCAACTACTCCATGCATACAATTTTTTAAACCCTGAAATAAAATTTTCCCTAAAAAATCAAAATAAGTTAAATATCCCCCTCCCCCCCACAAAATCTGTGATCCTCCTTCGACAAACGAGTATACAGAATAATACCTAATTTGTATTAGAAGTTACCGGCGTTATCTTTAAAATACCTATACTATTTTTTAACACCTAGCCAAAAATGATAACGACTTAAATTTTGTTTATTCTAAAGTTACAAACATTTCACGTCCATCGAATATTTAACATTCTGGCAATTCTGGCTGAAAACGTCTGTGTGGTGGTTTTATAGACTCATCTGTGTGCTCTCCTCCACTGAAATCTTTAGTTAAAGGAAGATATTCATTTTTGAAGGAAAACCAGTGATTTTTTCACTCCTGTGGGATAAAAAGCCACTAATGAGAGATAATTTTTTAAATTCGCACCATAGAGCCACGTGCCATAGACTTTCCTCTATTCCTGTGATTCCTGTCATAGTTGCTTTCCAGTTTCCAGTCTTTTGGTTCCAAATATTTTTCTATGGCTTGTTTTGATGGTAAAAAAACTTGGTGCTTGTGACATGTATCTAGTTTATTGTTTGTCAATATTATTCGTAACTTTTACAATATAGCTCTCCAACTATGTGAAAGTGACTCGTGAAATGCGCGGTCTTCGTAGGAGTTCGTTCAGCCGGATCCGATCTATAAAAATAAACCGAAATTCAAAATAAAGTCGTGTTGTTAGTTATTATGAAATCATCGGAAGTATGCCACCCTTCCGAAGAAAGAAATCGGGAAAATCTTTTCCTGTAAAAGTATGTACCTTGGATGCAGAGTTGGAGTTTAACCTCGAGGTAAACGATCCCGATTATGAGAAAACATAAATATTATTGCGTATTCACTTTGACAGCTAAACATAACTTGATCGTTTCTATAGGTTATGTCGTCGTTATAAAAGGTGTTTTATGGTTTTAGTGGCGGGCAACGGGGAGAGATCTGTTTGATTTGGTTTGTCGGACGATCGGTTTGCGGGAGACTTGGTACTTTGGCCTGCAATATGAAGACTCCAAACAGTTTATTTCATGGCTCAAGCTTGACAAGAAAGGTAAGAGAAATACATAATACTTTCTAGTAGTTACTGCACAATTTGTTATGAAACATGCGAGTCCCATTCATGTAAATAGAAGCCAGTCATAATAGTGTGTTACTGTTGTAATGTCTGGTTCTTGGTTCATTTCCTGAGATGAGATATTATTATTCTGATCATGATTCATGATTCATGATTTTATGAATCATGATCAAGGAATCTTGTTCTCAAATAGGGTACCCTTTTTTTACCCAACCACAACATTGAATAATGTTTTTTTCTTCACACACTATTCGTACAATTCCCTTTATTTTTAAAGCACAGCATAATTTCAATATTGAAATAAAAAAATCCACATCATTTTTTTTGCACAAAAATGATTTTGGTAAATATTTCCCTATCGAGTCCACGCTCAAAACACACTTTAAAAAATTGAAACAAATTGTAGTAGGTAGATTATAGTTAATAATAAGTAATTCAGTAACCGGAATTGAAAAATATTGCATTTTAATGGTTATTTTGTTATCTTTAAAAACGCGAAATGTCATTTCTCACGGAACGCCATGTTGCTAATTACGATGGCAAACGTCTCGCGCGATTTTTCGTGTTTATGAAACCGAACAAAATAATGATTAATACGCATTATTTATCATTTCCGAAGATTGCAATTCGTACTTATTATTGTCTAACTGACAGAAAGTGATTTTTACTTTTAAAAATGTGTAATTAAAAAATGTGTAGTAAAAATTAAAACATTAAATCGCAATATTTTTCAATTCCGGTTACTGAATTACTTATTACTAACCATTATCTACCTAGTACAATTTGTTTTAATTTTTTAAAATGTGTTTTGAGCACGGACTCGATAGGGAAATATTTAAGCCATGATTTCACTGATCCCATCATAAATTTAATATTTTCATAACATAATTCGTAGATTGATTATAATAAACATGTAGAAATTTAAGTGTTAATGCGATTCCTCATTTGTGTTAAATATTGCACTAATATTTTCATTTGTTGTAAATAATATTGTCCCTATTCATGTTAACTCTAATTTTTCTGTTGTTTTTTGGTGTGCGCTTACGATGTTGAGCTAAACTTTATTAAACAAACTAATGAAGTAATCAACAAAGCCAATAAAATGCTTTGTTTATATTTTGCAAATCAAAACAAACAAATATAAACTGTACTCCTTTTACACCACACATCTGCCCCCACTTAGAACTCTGCACACCAGTGGCAGTCGGTGACTTTTTATTGGCGTATAAGGGATGCTGAAGTACATATCAAATATAAAAATCTATAGACTAGCCCACGAACAAGATGCGATTACTGACAAAAACAGTGTGTCAAATTAGCACTGTAAATCCTTTATGATTCACATCAATTATTACAGTTTTAAAAATAAATTAATTAAATAGATATTCATAAGATTTTTCATGTATAGATCGGTTTCAGTTATTCAAGCTAAACCGTCTAAATGATAGCGCAAACAAATCTAATATGTACTCAATTAATCCACATTAAATGCTATTCTGTGCACTATGCTTATGCACATTAAAATGAAGACTCCAAAATGCTCCTGTCAAATGCGTATTTGGCTTCAGACAGAACTAGGCAGGCAGAACTATACGCGCTTGCGCGAATATCAAACTCTTTCTAACTTCCTGGATGCTGAACGAAGCAGAGAATCCACTGTTGCTAGTATTGGTGCGGTTACGCACAAGAACATCGGCACAAGAGCATCGATAATAGTATTATATATATTTCGGTCCGGTTCGCGTTTCGCTTTTTGTGGTTTATGGCCTCTGAGTTTGGGACGGTGTCGTTAAATTGCTGTATCTATAGCTATTTATGGCTAGAAAAAAAGGCCCAAAGCTTTTTTTAATTTGAAATAAATAAATAACAATTATTATTACATTTGTTATATGCCTAGAAAGGAAGAGAAGTGCAGCATCCACAGCATGTATGGACCGCACCTACTGCTCACCGATCTGGACATTTTACTACCAAGCCCATATTAAAAAAATCGAAATAATTCAATGAGAAAAATTTAAGCTAAATTATTATAGATGAAATTTACACTTTACAAATAACACCGAATCTATAAAATTCCACGACGCAAACTCCCTTCAAACACAAATTTTAATTTTTGATCAAATCCCTTTCTTTAAAATTATAAATAATTGGACTGGACTAGTCTTTACCAATTTTATACAAATCCAAGATAAGACCGACCTGACAAACCATTTTTTTTTCATTTACCTGCTTGCAAAACTAACCTTAGGAAAAATTCTCTACACCTTCCATCCATCCAAGTTTAGGCCTCCGAATACTCCTTCATCCTGCTGGTTTATTAATAATTATTACCTGACAAACCGATTTTTATCATTTGCCGGAGTGCGGTAATATCGAACCGAAGTAATGCATTCAATCACAAATTAAAGCACAAATATACAGAAAGCATATTACTGATATTACCCTATATTCCTCTTACCTTTGTCGAGGAGCTTCAAAATTCGATTTCATCGGTGCGTAGAGAATGTTGGGCATGTTTTGTTCAAAACTGCATGATTTAAAACTTGAAATTATGTTCTTACAATTTTATTTTTCTGTTAACAATACTTTTTATCTTATTCGCGTTAAAAAAAAACAAGTTTCTACGCCGCACTATGTATATCTAGTTGGATCTTCCTGGATTTCATCTCTTATCCATGTTGTTTAATTTAAAAACATTCTGAGAGATTTTTCACTGAGTTATTTATTTACAACTTCTTTTAAGGTTAAACATGAACAAAGAAACACATGAAACATGCCACAAAATTGCAGCCCGGTTCCCCAATACCTAGCTAACAAAGGCTAGGAAGGCCCTGTTGTTATTCACACGATCTTCAGTAAAAAAGGAGAACAATAAAATTAAATTTTATTTATTTGTAAGAAACAAACAGCTTTTACATAATATACAGTGATAAATGTACAAGTGAACTGAAGTGAAGCCACAGAAGTTTCTTTTGCTAAAGTACATCGGAAATGAAGTTTTAATATCTTAAAATTAATTTTGGGTTATTGGAAGGGGAATATAGGAAAAGCATAGGAGATGCTCCCGATACATTGTATATTCATATTTATCATATTTATAAATCAAAAAATGATCCCTACCTCAGAAGCAAACTGCTTTATCATTTAAAAATATGGTAATTTTTCAGGATTAGTGTCCATGGCTATTACGAATAATTTTTAGAAAAAACTTTAGATTCGCCTTAATCACTATAAAATGGAAACTTTTTGCATCACGGTTGGCGGAAAATAATGCATTTTAATTTTCAATGTCGTTAAATAAAATTTAACTTCGCGAACCGACACTACGACAGCCCGCCCGCTGCCGCCTGCCATTTTGTCACATACACAAGCCCGCTACACAAACCCTGCGTAGCCAAACAAACCATTCAAAAACGTATTTTAACAGTGACAAAATGGCGGGCGGCAGCGGGCGGGCTGTCGTAGTGTCGGTTCGCGAAGTGAAATTTTATTTAACGACATTGAAAATTAAAATGCATTATTTTCTAAAAAGTTTCCTTTTATAGTGATTAAGGCGAATCTAAAGTTTTTTTCTAAAAATTATTCGTAATAACCATGGACACTAATCCCGAAAATTTACCAAAAATATTAATAAGACCACTAGCGACACGTACCCAGATTGTAGTAACCTGTATTCCCGACATATGATTTGTGGGTGATCAGTTTAGATAAAGAAACTACAGATGTCACTAACTGTATTAATTTATACCTTTTAATAATCCGTTCTTCTGATGAATTCTCCATTTTACCGTAATGTTTGTTTGTCTGGCAGTGCAAGACCAGTGCGTGTGCGTGCAGGCTGCCACCGCCTTCATGTTCCTGGGCAAATTCTACCCGGAGGACGTGGCCGAGGAGCTGGTGCAGGAGGTGACGCAGCACCTGCTGTTCCTGCAGGTGAAGCAGGCCATCCTCAGCATGGACATCTACTGCCCGCCCGAGGCAAGCGTGCTGCTGGCCAGCTACGCCGTCCAGGCCAAGGTACCACTTTTTAAAAGTTTCATTATTTTATCATTGAACCATCTGTAACAATTGCAGCACCGTCATTAATTGTTTTCCATTATTATTTGTGAGTGTATTTATGGGATCACAGCCAAAATTGGTATGTTTGATAATGTTATATTGTAAACTGTGCCTGATCTCAACAAAGGATTTCCTAGTGAGACAGGCATAGTAACTACATACCCAATATAATAGTGTATTTTTTTTAAATAAATTATATCAGTCTTACTAATAAACGTGGTTTAAATTTTATACAATTGATAAACAATCCTGCATGTAAAAACCTTACTATTAAATTTAAATTGACTTAACTGACATTTAACACTGTGTATTTAAAAACCTTACTAATAAACTAAAATTGACTAAACTATTATTTAACAGCCATGAAAATTTTTTGTTTTTTAAAATTTTATATACATGTAATATAATCATGAGTAATTTACATTTTCAGGTTACAATTGGATTAAACTCCAATCATTAAATACTAACATGCAACATTGATCAGAAACTGTATAAATATATATAATGTTATGATAAAAATAACTCGCTGTTTATTTTATCAAAAGAATCTAGGCAGGTGCCTAATTTTAAAGGTGATTGACTAAGTGAAAACGTCAATGAAAATTTATTTTTGAACGTGGAAGCTAAATGATTCAATTATTTTTTAAATTAGGCACCTGCCTAGATTTATTTAATAAAGTAAACAGCGAGTTATTTTTATCATAACAATATGTAAATAATATTTATTTATTTGTGAGAAACAAACAGCTTTTACATAATATACAGTTATAAATATACAAGTGAACTGAAGTCAAGCCACAGAAGTTTCTTATGCTAAAGTACATCGGAAATGAAGTTTTAATATCTTATAATTAATTTTGGGTTATTGGAAGGGGAGAGAAAGAGGAATATAGGAAAAGGATAGGAGATGCTCCCGATACATTCTATACTCTCATATTAATAATTGATCGTACGCGTTACTTCATATCGATATTTCTTTATATATTTGACCAGTCAGTGGTTGAGTGGGCATAGCGCTTGAGTCCCACCTGGGCGTCGCGTGTTCGATTCCTCGGCTAGCTAAGTCCTCCATCACAACACAAGCAACATTTTCGGCTTTATGTGGTGGTCGTAGGAGTCTCAAACATTGTTGGGTTATTCGTAACCCGGGAATGTTTGTCTTTCTTTTAAAAAAAAAAGTTATTCGTAACCCGGGAATGTTTGACTTTCTTTTTTAAAAAAAAAAGAAATAACCTTTACGAGAGTGTAACTACTCATGTTTAAAGGGAAGAGTAATATATATATATATATATTTTTTTTTTAATTTAAAAAAATTATAAGACATACATTATATATACGTACATAAATCAAATGTATAAAAAAATAATAATATATATGTATATATGTATGAAATAGAAAATAAAATAAATTATTGAACATTTATACATACACATTGTTTATACAGTAGAAGAGGGTGGTTTATTTCTCATTGAATTTTGGAATATTTCGAAGTTATTTTAAATGTGCTATGAATTTTATCTTTTTGAAGGTGTCGTAAAAACAAATACCATTTTAGAAACCAGATAAAATATTACATTTAAGATTTTTGTATTTTTTACAAAACACACACCTTTTATTTATGGAATTTGCAAGAAAACCTGTCACTTCGCAGCCTCTGTCTGCCAAAATGCAACGTTCTTTCGATAGTTCTTTTTTTAGTAAGAATTCAAAACAGAACTTGAACTCCCTTTATTCAATTTGTAAATAAAACACTGTTTAACCGTTGGGAAGTGTTTTTATTTTTAGTAAGGATATTTTTAAAGTGTATTTAATGTATGTTCATCCTTAGTTATAGCATAATGAAACGGAGGTTGTCCACAGGTTGAAAGACCTATGTCCAAAGCAGAATACACGCAGGCTTTCTGTTTAAGTTTGGTTTGAGTAATTCAATTGTAAAGTTTTAAGTCTTAACTTCAACAAGAACGCCAAAGTAAATCAAAATACTAACAATTCCCTTATAAAACCTGAAGTCCCCCAACTGACCGATAATATGTTTCCTTTTTAATCTGTAATCGGCCGGACACGCTCATTTGCGCGCAGCTTTTGCGCATGCGTGAAAAAAATATTTCGAAATTAAAATGTTTGTCTGCGATTTTGACCCTTCCATGTACAGAATTTGTATGAAAACAAGGTCAGAATCGCTTGCGCCAACATCATTGAGGATATAGCCACTAGTTTCATTCACCTGACAACACCAGATTATTTTTAAATGATTTTTATCTGTGGAATCGAAATCTCATTTTTGGCGCAAATTGAAGCTGTCAATATTGACGCGTGTTCCTCGACTAAAACATCATAAAACCTATTAATTTACGTAATTAACGCAAGTAATGTTGTTTTGGTGCATAGTTTATTGTTCTAGGAACGTGTTTCAGTCAATGAAATATATGATAGCTCAAAATTAATTAACAAAACATTTCATTCAAAATTCAAAATCGTGTTTTGTTACGAAATTTCCGTTACATTCCGTTTATTATTTTTGTTACAGAAGAGGAAGAAATGAATTAAATCATCCTATTTATAAACTTAAGAATACAGGGTCCATTGGAAAGGGAAGAATATTGCTATTCCTGACATCTATGTAAAAAATCTTGAACTATAATTAAGTCTGACATCTTTGTCAAGAGTAGAGAAACACTAGCTTTATTTCTTAACACTTTCAAAGAAGTCTTAAAAGAAATCTTTAACATTCGTGTAATATGTGTAAACTTCCTTCAGTTTGGCGACTATGATGAGACCCTGTACAAGCCCCGGATGCTGGCCAGTGAAGATCTGCTCCCCCAGAGGGTCATCGACCAGTACCAGATGACGCCTGAGATGTGGGAGGATCGTATAAAGATATGGTAACCATTTCTTTCAAACACTCAGCCAAACTTCAGTTGAAGTAGAATCTATAATACAAATTATCTCTCTATATTTATTGTTTTTTTTTTTTACATTTATAGGTATGCCGATCACAAGGGAATGTCAAGAGATGAGGCCGAAATGGAATATCTCAAAATAGCACAAGATCTAGACATGTATGGCGTCAACTATTTTTCAATTAATGTAAGTATTGTATATATGTATATCTTCTATAAACCTCAAGGCAATTTAATCCTGTCAATTCTTTTAATGATTCACTCTTTTTAACCGGTCAAAGGCCAGGCCATTTCGCGGAAATTCGCGAAACTTAAAAAAACACTAAAAAAGCACCATTTCGAACTTTGAATTGAATGTTTTGTTGATTAATTTTGAGCTATTGTATATTTTATTGACTGAAACACGTTCACAACACAATAAACTATCTACCAAAACAACATTACTTGCATTTATTACGTAAATTAATAGGTTTTACGATGTTTTATTCGCGATACACGCATTTATTGCGACGGTTAAATTCGCGGCAATTTATGACAGCGCATTGTCATGGATGAAATCGTTTTAAAAATATTCCAGGGTGACAAGGTGAATGAAACTTTTAGCACCACCTAGAGTAATGATGGCGCAAGCGATTCTGACACTGTTCTTCATACAAATTCTGTACATAGAAGGGTCAAAATCGCAGACCAAAAGTTTTTTGTCGGAAGTATTATTCAAATATTTGAATTATTTTCTCGCGCATGCACATATGACGCGCACGCCGGCGCGTCTCCGGCCTGTCACCGGTTAATGTATTAAAAAATATTGTTACATATTATTTAGAACTTTTTTTTTTTTTTTTTTTTTTTTTTTTTTTTTTTTTTTTTTTTATTAAGGAGAAAATACAGATACAGACGTCAATTGACAAGAATATACAAAACAATTAATAGAGAATTCGCCTGCATCCAAACTATTTCTCACGAATTAACATTGACAGCAGATAAAAACATATACAAATATTTTTACCGTTAAATACGGAAAAGACGTATGTATATATATACATAAGTAAATATTATTTTACAAAGAGATGAAAAAAAAAATGCGCAATATCCTTATAAAAGTTTACAAATTGTTTTTGGAAAAATTTTGATGGTAAGACCAAATATATATATAGATAAAAAATAATGTCATACAGAAATTTAAAAAAAGAAAGGTAGTTAAAATTATAAACCAAGCAATGTCTAAGGTATTGTACATTGTAGGAAAACGGCCTTCAATTTTCTACTAAAAGTACTGCGTGTATCAAAAAATAAGTCGGAATCCTTGATGTTTTGATTTTGATTAAACGATTCGCACATTCTTCTGATTGGATCCCTGACACCAGCATTTGTACGCGTCCGGCTAATGTGGAATAAGTCGTTAAGCCTTGTTACTCTGGGTGGTATTTTGAAGTTTATTAGTTTCAGTAGGTCAGGACAGTCGATAAAGTTATTGCAGATTTTATAAAGCGTCATGAGGTCAAGGTATGTTCGCCGGTTAGTTAGAGTGGTGACGTTATAATTCGAGAGCATATTTATGTACCCCCGTTTAGGTGCGCTCATTCTGTAATTGAGGTATTGCAGAAATTTCTTTTGAATACTTTCAATGTTGACTTTATAGACACCGTAAAGTGGTGTCCATATGGAGGTGCAGTATTCAAGTTGAGAACGGACCAGCGTGTAGTAAAGTAGAAGATAAGTTTCAGGTTTTCGAAATTCGCGGCTGTTTCTGATGACAAATCCTAGCATGCGGTAAGCTTTATTCACAATGTTCTCAATGTGCGCATCGAAATGGAGTTTAGAATCAAAAAGTACGCCTAGATCTTTTATACAGTAAACGCGCTCGAGTAAATAGTTACCAATACAATAATTGTGTATAATAGCGTTGTGATTTTTAGTGAAGCTTATTTGTTTACATTTGTTGTGACTTAGGTAAATTTTGTTTTCATTGCAAAATGCTTCGAACCTTACTAAGTCGCTTTGGATGAGCAGACAATCGTTTAAATTCCTAACAATGGCAAATATTTTTATATCATCGGCGTACAAAAGAAATAAACAATGCATGAAACATTTAGTAACAGTGTTAATAAAAAGTATAAATAACAGTGGACCCAGGATTGACCCCTGTGGTACGCCAGAGGTAACTGGTTCCCACGTAGAAGTATGTCCTCGTAATGATACAGCTTGCTGTCTTTTTGTCAAATATGAGACAAACCAACGTAATAAGTTTCCCCTAATTCCATTGAACATTATTTTTTTAATAAGAATAAGGTGGTCAACCTTGTCGAAAGCTTTTTTGAAATCGCAGTATATTGCATCTACCTGGTGGCCTCGATCCATGCTAGTGAATAAGAAATTTGAGTAAATTAGTAAATTACTCATGGTAGATTTGCCTTTTACAAACCCGTGTTGTTGTTCTGTAATTTTGGCGGCAAGCTGGGGATATATATTATCATGGACAAGTCTTTCCAAGAGTTTAGGGATCGCCGAGAGAATGGATATTGGCCTATAGTTTTCGACTTTTTGACGTGAGTCACCCTTATGGACTGGTATAATATAAGCCAACTTCCACCTATCAGGGAAAACCCCGTCACTCAGGCATTTATTAAATATTATGGTAAGTGGAACATACAATGACGACGCAGCAGATCTGAGGAAAAATGCCGGTATTCCATCGTGACCCGCACCTTTGTTTATATCTAACGCCTTTAAACTTGATTGCACTTCTTGTTCCGTTAGTTCAATGGTGTGAATGTGCATAAGTCCAGAGTCCCGAACGGCCTCAAGTTGGTCAATGTTAATTGAGTCATTGATAGATGAGGGTTCAAATGTTGACTTGAAGAACTCAGAGAACATATTACAGATTTCTTGGGCATCATTAGATTTGCGCCCTTCGAAGGACATAGTAGCAGGATATCCATCAGATGATTTTAATGAGGATATGTATGACCAAAAGCATTTAATATTATTTTGCAATGAACTTTCGATGTTTTCAAAAAATAACTTTCGAGATTCACTAGCCAATTTTTTGTATGTAGCACGTAAGAAGGAAAATTTACGATAGTCAGAAAGACCTTTATATGTCTTCCATTTGAGCCAAACTTTATCTTTTTTCCGTGATAAGCTAATAAGTTCGGGAGTAAACCATATGGGGAATTTGTCATTTCGTCTGGCCAATACTGGAATAAACTCATCAATTATATTGTTTATTATTACATAGAATCGGTCTACTGCTTCTTCTGCTGATAAATTCGCGATTTCTGACTTCCAATCAATACAATTAATGTCATTATTAATTTGAGTATAATCAGCTTTCCTGAAATTGTGCCTACGCTCTTTGTTGTTTTTAATTTTTGGTTGAATCGCGGATGATATTTCAAATTCCAGAGCTGGATGGTGTCTGTCCTCTGAAAGGAGAGGGTCGTCGCTATGTGTAACTTTTGTTTCGCGACTGTAAAATATAAGGTCTAAGAATTTATCGTTGTGGTTAGGTATACAATTATATTGAAATAAGCTCATCAATGCCATTGTTTGAAGAAAAGTTTGCGATGCAGCCGTGTTTGAGGAGGCAATACCATGATTGCAGCCTTCGGAAAATGTCCATGTAAGAGTAGGTAGATTCAGATCTCCAAGAACACAAAACGTATTATTTGGTTCTGATGAAAAGACGGATTCCAGGTTTTTGGAGAAAATATCATAAAGCATTACTGGCGAGACAGGAGGTATATATACAGCACATATGGTGAGATTTAGAGGCCTTAACGGAATTGATATAAAGATTTGTTCAATTTGATTTTTTTCCCAATCGTCGAGACGGGAAGCTGCGAGTTCCTTGCGCACTGCCACTAACACACCACCTCCGTCCATCTTACCGGTAATTATACGGTTCCTATCTCGTCGGAATACCGTGTAACGCGAATCTATGAATTCGGCCGTGTTTACACTTGCTACAAGCCACGTTTCAACTAGAACTATAACATCATAGTTATTCGATGAAATATTAATAAGAAGCTCCTGAGTTTTGGTCTTAATACCACCACAGTTCTGGTAATAAACAGATATAGATGATGAGGTCATTTTTTTAGAGTAAGAGTGTTATTCGACTTATTCCACATTTGCGGGAGTGATAAATTAATTAGGACGTATGATGCATCAAAATTATATATAAAACATTGATTACTTAGTGTAAAATATGAATGAAAATGCAGGAAATACGATAGTGCTATATGATTATGGAGGTATTGCGCTATAAACAAATATATTGAGTAATTTTGCAAGAAAAAAATGAATGACCAAGAGTACAGGATAGTGATAGAAAGCTGGCATCGATAGTAGCAGTAACGAGTTTGTTCTAGTAGTCACATATTTTGTTGACCATGAGTGCTGATTTTTTTAAGGTCTCCCTCGCAACGAATGGTGACGACTCGAGAGAGATCATTCCTCTTCGCCAGGATACTGCCATTCCTCACCCATATGTATTTATAGCCGTTTTCTTTTCCGGTGGCACGTGTTTTGGCAAAGAGTATTTTATTTTTTAGTGTCAGGTGCTCATTTACGTAGAAATTAGTGGTGGGAGCTCCAAGTCCTAGTTGGTCCGTTGTGAGGCCGCGGCGAGTCCTTACCGCAGCGATGACATCATCACGGAGACGCTTTGTCGTGAGATGGACGACTATGTTGCGTGGACGGTTGGAGGGAGACGACTTCTGCCCTAAACCATGAAAAATCATGGGATATTATAATTGCTGGACTTATGAAGCTGAAATTTTATTTATTCAATAAAGAATTAAATGATAACCCCTTCGAAAATCGCAAATATTCACTTATAATGTCTCAAACGAAATGACGGTTTTACGAAAACTTTGTGTTATTACTGCTGCACAATTAAAGCTCTATAAATGAAACATTTCTGAACGTAGCCGAATAGTAAAAACTGTTTCAGAAAGGTTACAGAATAAGCTTTCAAATTGTTATATTACAAATAAATATTAACATTTGTAAATATTAAAATTTAGAATGCAAACATTAAAAAAATGACGTAAATGTAAAAATGTAAAATTTTTATGTAAAAACGGTACTAAAATCACAGATTATGTAAACAACAATACTTATTGTATTGTATAAATGTATAATAAACACTTTTGTAACCTCACTTTTTTTTATCATTTCATATAAAAATATTTAATAAAAATTAACAATGTCGAGCGCGGTCGAGCCGCCCGTAGGAAATTTGGCGGGTAAAAATATGTGTCAGACCGCGCGAATGACAGAATATTCTTGTTATCTATTTCTATGGACAACTTGATCGGGATGTACAGATTGATCCACTATCGACCTTTTACTTTTTGTTTTAGGGATGTCACTAAAACAATAACAGAGTTAGAACGATTTCTATGGAGACACGCGTTGACGTATAAACACGCTTATTGTACTTGACTGCTATCGTGTTTTTAACGCATATATCTGCTTATGTTGCTGACCGGTTAAGAAAAAATATTGATGAAAATATGTTTACACCTGCAAATCTTTTGTGCATATTTTTTCATGATCAGTTTTCAAAATATGTCTGAATTCTTGACACATACGTTCCAATTTAAAAATGACGGTTGCATTTTCTGTTCAAATATTTTAATTTGAGGGGTGAGTGTGGGTTCCGCCACCCCGGTAACCATTTATTGGATAACCAACACCCCTGCCATAGGTCACCCCATTTGGTTTGCTACGAGCAGGGGTGCTCGTGCTTCATGGGGTGGGTTTTTTCTTGGTCTTGGCAGCAGATGCTTTTGCTTATCCACTATGTGGCAGGCCAGCCGAGCGATTCCATATTTTTTTTGGGATCGTTATTAGATAGCGAACATAATCTCCTGTCAGATTTGTGATTTTTATGGCTGTTATTTGCTTTTCTATGTACAACGTACATTAAATGAATGAAGAATCATGCATTCTTGCAGGAATTCGTGTTTAAATCGATATAAACTAAAGTATGTGACACTTATGTAAAAATCGCACAAATCTAACAGGAGATAATGTCCGTTATCCAATAACGATTCCACAAAAAATACAGAATCGCTCGGCAGATTGGGAGAGACTGGTTGAGGGAGACCTTTTAATGTCTCCAGCAGAATTCTCTCGGAACATCACCATGCTCCGCAGTGGGAGGAGTGGATTCGTACATCTGTCACTCCTGGAGACGCTGACCCCGAGATTCCTACCCACCCCTCGTACCTTCCCAGAACTTCATCTCCTTCCTTTCCTCAAAAGACCCTCAGCAAAGGTGACACAGGCCCTTACAGGAATTATTTTCCTTGGCGCCTCCTGTCTGATAGTGGCACCTTACATGGCTAATTGTTTTAGCGTATTTGGCATAGTTACATAGCATAGACGGTATGTTTTCTGTGTAACTTTGCCAAAAATGCCAATACGAATGGCCATATAAGGTGCCACTATAAAACTAATGTAAAAATAAATGCATTTATTTATTTTTTATTGCAGAACAAGAAGGAAACGAACCTGTTCTTAGGTGTAACGGCCCTCGGACTGAATATTTATGAAAAGGACAACAAGCTAATACCTAAGACAACGTTTCCCTGGTCTGAGATAAAGCATATTTCATTTGACGATAAGAAGTTTGTCATCAAGTTCATCGACAAGTCATCCACCAACTTTATATTCTTCTCGCCCAAAGGAATGAACAAACTGGTAAGAAATTTTTATACATTGATTTACAACATTAGATGTCAGATTAAATAATAATCTGTCCATATTACATAAAATAGAATACTAAATAACCAGTTATCTGAATGATCTCTAATTGGAATGATCAGTTATCCATAAATCCTGTTATTTGAATGACCAGTTTTTCGAATTATCACCAATCTTGGTAATACTTATCTAAATGACTTTGTTATTGGAATCGCCAGTTATGTGAGTAACCAGTTATCTGAACAATCTGTTATGGAAATTTACAGTTATCTGAATAACCGTGAATAACCAGAATGATCTGCTATTGGAATTGCCAGTTACATATCTGAATGACTTATCCGAATAACCAGTTATCCAAATGATCTGTTATTAGAATTGCCACTGAATGACTTGTTATTTGAATAACCTGTTATCTGAGTGACTTGTTATCCGAATAACCAGTTATCCGAATAACCAGTTATCCGAATGACTCTTGTCCGATTCAATTGTTATTGGAATTGCCAGTTATCCGAATAACCAGTTATCCGAATCAATTGTTATTGGAATTGCCAGTTATCCCAAATGACTTGTTATCCGATTAAATTGTTAATGGAATTGCCAATTATCCGAATAACCAGATATCCGAATCAATTGTTATTGGAATTTCTAGATATCTGAGTGACTCGTTATCTGAATCAATTGTTATTGGAATTGCCAGTTATCCGATTAACCAATTATCCGATTCAATTGTTATTGGAATTGCCAGTTATCCAAATGACTTGTTATCCGAATCAATTGTTATTGGAATTGCCAGTTATCCGAATGACTTGTTATCCGATTCAATTGTTATTGGAATTGCCAATTATCCGAATGACTTGTTATCCGAATCAATTGTTATTGGAATTGCCAGTTATCTGAATCAATTGTTATTGGAATTGCCAGTTATCCGAATCAATTGTTATTGGAATTGCCAGTTATCCGAATGACTTGTTATCCGATTCAATTGTTATTGGAATTGCCAGTGATCCGAATAACCAGATATCCGAATCAATTGTTATTGGAATTTCCAGATAACTGAATGACTTGTTATCCGAATCTATTGTTATTGGAATTGCCAGTTATCCAAATCAATTGTTATTGGAATTGCTAATTATATGAATGACCAGACATCCATATAACCAATAGTGTCCTAATGATCTGTTATCTGAATAACCAATTGTCCATTTGATCTGCTATGATTAATTTTTATGTTTTTCAAATGATTTGTGATTCGAAGAACCAGTTATCTGAATATGTAATACATTATCAGATTGACCAGTTATTCAAATACCTTCTCGGCATGATCAAAAACTTCACAATAATGGCCTCACTATTATTTTTATGTTATTTATTTAATTAATTTGCGTTATCAACTCTATGTACATGAGTTCATTTGATAAAAAAAACCTACAAAGTTCAGATGTCACCAACTTTTTACCTGCACATTTTTACAACCACGATCCTACTATTGAGTCTACAAAATACAAATTGACAGTTATTATGTCTCTATGTAGTATAAATTCACTAGGAATATATATACAAATATGCATCCTTTTGTCTACTTTCTATTATATGTGGCTTCTGAAATGTGCACACTATATTCTAACATGAATGAATGCGATGGCAGGACTGAGAATGACCTAGCGTACTATTTATTTAACACATCAAAAATTATCTATACTCAATCCCAGATGACTTGAGATCTGTTTCTTAATTGTTAAGTAAGGTTCGGATTAGCAATACTCTTGGAAAAGAAAAATTGTTCTTCTTGCCTTATAAACAGACCAGATGAGGAGAAGGGATACAATTCATCATTGCATTTTTTTTTTACCTCTGGGCTATCTGTGAAAACGAATAGTTTCTTTGAACAAAATTATGAGGTTCAAAATTGATCAACATTTAGGTTTCTAAAAGTGAACTACAGAATTTGTGAGCGCTTCTATAATATTTTTTTAGCCTGAGATAAATTTTTCTGGAGAATAGTTAATCATTAGTTTACTTAGATGTTGAAACAGGATCTAAGAAAAAATAAGGAATGTTCATTAAGAGTGCAAGATTTCAATGTTCAATAAAACATTGTTTTCTGTAGCAAAGTATTGAAATATTTATTGTGTAATAATGTGTACATTTGGGAATTATGCATGAAACAACACGTCTGGTGAATGACCGCCGCGGCTTTGCTGGGACGTGCAAACTCTTTTGCAACAACTTTATTGCGTACTTGGGGAAGTATTTCGTTCACAAAGCGTCTAATTTCAGCCTTCGGTGCCTCGGCGCTCGCGGACTTGTTGGCATAACCCTGTGGACTCACAGCCAAAAGTCCATAGATGTTAAATTAATACTATCACGTGTATGCAACAATGTTATTGCAAAGTTTGCCAAAAGAATACGTATGTGCCAGTGAAGCCGTGGCGGCCAGTGGCGGTCCGTGAGTTTTCAGTGAGCTAGGTGCTAGGATTGAAAATACGACATTACTGATGTTGTTGTAGCTGAAAAAATATTTTTTTTCCAAAATATCAACTTTTTGTATGAAGATCTTTCAGTATGTGGATGCGGCGCATCCTTTGAGCGAAATTTCCTGAAGATCTTCATACAAAAAGTTGAAATGTCGAAAAAAAAAAAATCATTTTCCGCCACGACAACATCAATAACGTCATATTTTTCAACCTTAGCACTCTAGATCACTGAAAACTCACGGATCGCCACTGGTGGCGGCCATTTACCTAATGTGTTGTTTCATACATAATTCCCAAATGTGTACATTATAACTTAATAAATATTTCAAACTTTGCTACAGAAAACCATGTTTTCTTGAAATCTTTCGCTCTTATTGAAACATCCTTTGTATTACGTTTTTAGATTTTCACAGCCAAAAGTATTTTCGTTATTTGTTTTTGGGGTGTTATGCCGTGTTGCGCTACCTCCTTCTTTAGCCAACGTTTCGGACAGTGTTAGTGTCCATCATCAGGTTAGATGTGTTGATATGTGATGATGGACACTGTAACGCTGTCCGAAACGTTGACTAAAAAAGGAGGTAGCGCCACACGGCATAACACCCCAAAAACAAATAACAAAAACCCTTTATATTTTTAGTGAAATTGCCATTTTTCTGGGATTGAGTTTAGATATGGAAGTTCAGAAAGTAAATATTGTGTGTTTACGTGGTGTTAGATCTACGCAATAATTCCCGTGTTGCGCTCCACAAGGAACTCTTGCTATTTCAATATGCCCGTCCAAGCCGGTCACGTAAGTTGTGATGCATGTATTATTTTGCTGCTGTTTGACTCATCCGAAAATAATCACACTTTAAAATTCCCCTAAAAATCAAAACTAATTTGAAATACATAAATGTAATGGTTTTTTCGGTTTTGGCTTCAGTAGTTGTGGAATTTAGAATCTTGTGTTGAAAGTTTTTTAATTTAGAATCGAGTGTTGCCATTTCATAACATAAACTTACGTGTGGGCATTTCAATTTAGAATATAGTGTTGTCATTTCATAACATAAACTTACGTGTGGCCATTTAAATTTAGAATCTAGTGTTGCCATTACATAACAATGTGGACATTTGAATTTAGAGTCTATTGTTGCCATTCATAACATAAACAATATAAACATACATGTAAGCATTTGAATTTAGAATCTAGTTTTACCATTTCATAACATAAACTTACGCGTGGTCATTTGAATTTAGAATCTAGTGTTACCATTTCATAACATAAACATATGTGTGGGCGTTTGAATTTATAGTCTAGTGTTGCCATTTCATAACATAAACTTACGTGTGGACATTTGAATTTTTAATTTAAAGTCTAGTTTGGACATTTGAATAAATAGAATCTAATGTTTAAATCTTAATAATACGCTAGTATAATTTAGAATTTAGAATCCTGTAATGAAAGTGGACATTTTTTATCATTCATATAGATTTTAGTTTGGCATATAGAATTATATTGTAGGAACGTATGTTGAGATTTAGAAATTGTACAGAATCTAGTTCTGAATTTTTTATTCTATTCAATATGTGGAATCTAGCATTGACAGTGGTTTTCGTATGATTTGTTTGAGGTTTTTCAAAAGCACGGCTTACAAGTAGGATTCAGTTTGTAAAAATATGTTTGTTTTTTACGGTTGATAACAAATTATAAAAATAAGTTTTTAAGCACTTAACATTTTTCAATTTATGTAACAAATACCAGCATTGATGAAATATCTTATTACAAATTATATTCATTTGGAATTGTAATGGGCATTCATATTTCTTAACTCTTTGGTTGATAAAGTTGTTAATTTCAAAAAATGATTGTTTGAAACAATTATTAAAAACAGTAGATGGATAAATTAATTGTTTTGCATATATGTATATTTTAAAATATGAATGTTGTATTTTTTGCAGATATTAGACCTATGCATTGGGAATCACGACCTCTACATGAGGAGACGGAAACCCGACACCATGGAGGTGCAACAGATGAAGGCTCAAGCTAAAGAAGAGAAACAGGTAATATAAAGAATAAAATTATATCGCATCCCTTATCCGTTCAAGCGATAGCTACCCTGCTAGTAGGTAGCACTGCTGGATTCCCTTGAGTGATAGCTACCCAAATTTGTACAGCACTGCTATTGCCCTTGAGCAATGATTTCCCAAATTTGGATATCATTGCTAATGCCATTGAGCGATAGCTACCCATATTTGGATAGCATTGCTTATTAGCTTGTGTCGCTCTTCATAGAGTGAAAAAAAATGGCTTTATTTTTAAACGCCCAGGGTCTCAAAAGTTTCGTATGATCTGTAGCTATTCGAAAACGTAAAAATAAATGAAATTATTGTTCACTATTAGCCCGCTAAAGAGGCTGGAAGTTTTGAAAAAAAAAATTCATGATTTCTAAAAAAAATAAAATAACGGGTCCATATGTATTTTGTACCAAACTTAATTTTCATTCCGTAACTGCAGTACAAAGAACGCAAAAAAAAAATTGTAACATGTGATGTGTTGGAATGATTAACTGCTGGGGAAAGTTGAGCGATGTCCGATTAAAGCAGTAGGTAATTATTAATATCTGAGTGTTACTGGAAAGGGCAAAAGAAAAATTTTGAGAAACGATGGTTCTGCAGTATATGGGGGATCCTTGTGACCCCCTTCGAGTGATATGATTTTTACTTTCAGTTGTAAGATGAATGTATGTATATTGATTTAAACTTATTTTGTCTTTTTCAGAGGCGTCAGATTGAGCGAAACAAGCTGGCGCGCGAGAAGCAGCTCAGAGAAACGGCCGAGAGAGACCGCGCCGCCATGGAGCAGAGGCTCATGCAGTACCAGGAGGAGATACGGCTCGCTAACGAGGCGTTGGTACGTATCTTATTAGGATAGGCTTGCAACGGTCTAATTTATAAGGCGGTGAATGTTATTGGCTTTTGAGAGACATTGGTAATATCGGGAATGTACTATACCTACACGATGGGCCAGAAAGTTAATATAAATATGCAAACCTTAGAATTGTTTCAAATATTATACATGTAATAATTAAAGACTTTTAAATGCAAAGCATGGTGTTCTCTCTTTCTAACACTGTTTAAATCATATATTTTGCCCTAATGCAAAATGAGATAGCATGACTTTTATTAATCGTCAGGCTGGGAGAAATACCTCCTAAAAAGACTCTAGGGATTAATACACTTATGAGAATTAATTTTCCAGAGGCGTTCCGAAGAAACTGCCGATTTGCTAGCGGAGAAGAGCCGAGTGGCGGAAGAGGAAGCGTCCCTCCTATCGCAGAAGGCCTCTGAAGCCGAACAGGAGATATCTCGCATGCGACTGAGCGCCATACAGACTGAAGAAGAAAAGGTATACATGGTTCGTTAATCAAATACAATATGGCATGCCGTAAGAACTAAACTTGGTCCTCACAAAGAGTGCTCATGCCATTTCCAAATAACCAAAGCATGCATACTGAAAAGTAAGATACAGGATTTATTTAAATGTTTTGTATTTTTAGTGTTAATATACGATCTACTGCAACACCCTCTGCAGGATTTAACCTGTGGAAATAAGTTGCATGTTAACCTTTACGTAACTGAAGAGGGTCACCAGCGTCTCCCATATATCGCGGAGCGATCGTGTCCCTTAATTTTCCTTTTGCCCTTTCGAGTAAAACAGATATTTGTTACTACCTACCGTTTTAACTGGACATCGCCAATCTTTGCCCAGCGGTCATTTATTAAGTAATGCAAAATTGTGAAAGAGATATGTAGTACAAAATTGGGAATCATATATGTACAGCCCTTAGCCGTTTCTAGTAAAGTGCACCTTTTGCGACCGCACTTGCGACTTGTTTGCAGTAGAGGATTTAAAAAAAAAGTTATATTGATCTGTGGGGGGAGAGCAATTTCATTTAAATTGAATAGATATTACTATTTTAAAAATTAGTTATGGTTTAAATTTTTTAAGTGCATATCGATTACCGAATAGTTTTTCTATGATTACCTAAATTATGGAGTATGTGATGTAAAAACCACTTACATATCGCACAAAACTCTCATTTGGGGGAAGTGTATTACCCCACTCCGCTGTGGGAGGGTTAATGGTTCGCATTTGAGTTGGCAAATAAAACTTGTTATTCTTGAGTCATTGCCTTATTGCTGAGAATAGGCCACTTGCATGGATTTCATAACGACTTGGAAAAAATCGTGTGGATAGATCTTTTTACTAAGATTACGAAAATGTTAGTAAATTTTTTTTTAAAATGTACGGTTTTTTTTATTTTTAAATAAATTAATCCATTATTTGGGCTCGTGACGTCACTACATGAAAATGTCTCGTCTCCGAAAATGTTCCTATTAATTTTGTAAAATTCCACACTGATTTATTTCTTTTATATGGCATCACTTTGATTTCAGGCGAATTTTTGAATTCGTTCACTAGATTTATTGTTTGTTTTCTGCGAACTTATCATTTGGTTTGAATTTTTGACAGATGTTATGAAGAGAACCCCATACATTTTAGATGTCGGTTCGTGTTTTAGAGGTATAATGTTATGGTGCTGATTTTATCAAAATCAAATTTTATAATATTCTTATTAGATATTATTAAAATTTACAAGTACAAGTATATTACATTGGATTTATTAATATAGACGTTGTACATTATAATGATTTATGATCAATAAGATGGACCAAAGAAAAAAATATTTATGAGATGTAATGTTTTTGGTATGCCTCGTTATTCTCCTGTGCCATTCGTGTGGAAAACGTTCTTTTTTAAAAAATGATTTTCGGCTATGTAATTATCATTTTTTCGAACCTATAAAATTATGTCCCGTCTTTCCGGTTTTTAAAAAATGGTCTGATTTTTCGGATTGAAATTTTCAAAAAATCCCCAGGGTTTCAAAAATATGATTAAAAAAAAAAAATACGGAATGTCTTAGAATATTTGCCTAAACCAGAAAAAAAAATTAAAAAATGTGATGCAAGTGGCCTATTGTGACTTCCACTCCAATTTCACTGATGAACCGGACCCTCTACTCCTCACAGTCCTGTGCTTCATGGAGAGCCAAGGACACGGGCATTCCAAATGTCTGTGATATTCGACAGTGATCTTCGCGATGAAACTTTATATTTTTAAAATAAAACAATAACTTTGTAAACACCACTTTTATTTTTATACTTTATGCCGACCGGGTTTCGCTACTACCGTAGCTTCATCAGGGCAGTATAATACTCTAATAACATTAGGTTACATGTGTGTTATAATATATAATTTACCAAAAATGGGCTGGACTCGTCAAGTGGAGGAGGAAGGAGGCATAGATGGAGAATTGGGAAGGGAACGGACATGTTCTTTATCAATAGGGAACAATCTTAGTATGGGACTTTTATTTAAATTTAGTTGATTATTAACTACCTTATTATTAGTGTTTATGGCTTTCCTAAGTTCAAGTGCCTCTAAATTATCCAACCTTATACCGATTTTGTTTTTATGAATAAGTTTGGCGCCAGCGTTTTTGTCAAATTTATGATTGTTTTCGATCAAGTGGTTTGCAAATTCTGAAAATCCAGAGCTGTGTAAACATCTAAAATGTTCTTTGACACGGGTGTTTATGTTGCGCGCTGTTTTACCAATATAAAAAAATGGGCAGTCGCTGCATTGAAGTGAATAAATTCCCGAGTGAGATAGACTGTCTTCCTTATCCTTACCGTTCATTAAAAGTTTGCCTATATTATTATTAGTGTAAAATGCTGGTTTGATTTCTGATGGGGGATTTTTAACACTTTTTTGAGAGAAATTATTGATGTACAGGATTCTACGCCATTGATGAGGTTGATTATTATTACTTGGTATATTATTATTATGAGGTGGACTGTTGTGTAAAAATTTACTAGTGGATAATTTTTATACAACAGTAATCCGCTTCATATGAACAAAAAGAAACTTTATATGTTATAATTTTTTATTCAGGTTTTAGTCAAAATAACTATGCAAACTTTCAAGCATGATTTTTAACGAATTAATGTGTGTGTGTGAAGAATTGTATTTAGAATTTTTGTATCGTATTTATGTGATAGTTTAATAATTTTTTTTTTTCTTTTTTCTTTATACATTTTGTTTGTTACAGGTTTGTTTTACATGGTTTTTCGACTACCAAGCTAGGCAAATGCCCGTATTATGGTAATCGAGATTCATAAGATGTTATATTAAGCATATAATATTAAGTATAATCATCCATATATGTAGATGAAAGTACAAAAATACAGCATACATATTAAGGAAAATATTCATACTAGTATTAGGTACATGATCACATACAGGAAAGGAGTTAAACTAGGTGAATCTTGTATAAATAAAAATAAAATAGAATAACAATAAAAGTAACAAATAATAATATTTTAAGGATAAAAGAAATAAAAATAAGAATAAATCATCTAAACAGATGAACCAAGATAATCTTAAGGCGGCGACTGACATGAGCGTTTGGCCGTATCGTAACATACGAGGCGAGTGTGTTACGTTACGGCATTACCTGACTGATCTGTACCCTTGCTCATGGCGAACACTATACTCGACTGCGCACCGCCACTCGTTATCAAAATGTTCCTGTGGATTTATTTATTTTTTGTTTTTCCCTCCTCAAAGAAACTGGTGATTTTTTTCTTACAAGTTTCTACTTCAGTTTCTAATAATGAAGCCAAATCGACCCACGCGTCTTGTTTTTTTAATTTTATTGTAATGCTGTGGATGAGAGGGGTCCCATAAAATAGTCATTAATTTATATTTTTCAATGAACAACAGAGTTTTATCGTGGTCCCATTCCATTTTCAACGCTCGTCAATAAACACTTCGAAACTATTGACACATGCGCTCGCGACGACGCTTGGGGTTGTACTGACCTAAAATTAAGGCGTAACGTAGCACTCAAAGGGATTCGCGAAAATACTGACAACCGGGTGGAGCACGCGGCGCTCGCAGTGAGCAGATCGGCTCGCTGTACTGACCTGTAACATTTTGTCGTAACGTAACGTTACAAATGTTGCAGGTCAGTCGCCGCCTTTAGACTCCAAAAAACAAAAACAAAAGCAGGTAATCCTAGGCAGCGGAATGGACGAACGATGTCAAAAAATATGAAAAAAAAGCATCAGCGTAATATAAAGTTTTTGTTCAAAATTAATTTTGGGATAAGATTTTTTATTCGAGAAATATGAAAAAATAAGAACAGTTTTTAAGATGTAAGGTATTCTTTATAATATTTCCTTCCCTGAGTAAATAACCAGTTCTGTACATTAATGGCATAAAGATCATCAGTTTTCGATGCCTTAATATCAATACTCAGTAAGTTAAACATTTTAGGCGCGATGTAAGAGAACTGTCATTGGGCGAAAGCTGTTTTTGTTGGAGGTATTTTGCATTTTTGGTGTGATGAATAGCGGGTGTAAATATTTAGTTGAGTTTTGAGTGTTAAATCATTTTTTCCTTATGTGTATGAGAATTGTCTTAACGTATAATTGTCTAATGTCTAGGATTGCGAATTTTTTTAAAAGTGGCTCTGATGGGTGAGATGGGTGACATTTTAATATAATACTTAGTGGCAGCTTTTGAATTAAGATCATGGGATATATAATTGAAGCTGCACAGCCTCCCCATCCCACAATACCGTATGTGGCTATTGATTGGAAAAGTGCAAAATATATGCATCTAATTGTTTGAAGGTTCAGGTTTGATCTGAGAGAGAGAAATATATAGCACAAATACAGGTATACTTTAGTCCTATGCAAAATAGCATATTTTAAAAGGTTGTATGTTTTTCCATGAATACCTTATATTGAAACAAAAAATAAAATAAACATCTTTTGTTAAAATTTTATTGTTAAATGCAAATAATGGTTTTATAAAAAAATTATAAAATACACAACAAAATTTTTGACTCCCCAGATTGTACGTTCTGTGGTCTAGATGTGGGAACTTTAGATCACATATTTTATGGTTGTCCCTCTCTAAATAAATATCCTCTCTTCTATCAAGCGTTATATAAAATTACCTCCCCTCCATTCAACATCTCACCTCTTCTAAGTTTGAAATCTACTCCAATCTTCCTTTTTTTTTTTTTTTTTTACATTAACTCCACACAGGAGGCCTTGAGGAAAATTATTTCCCTTAGGGCCTATGTCATCTGGGATGCTGTGTGGAGGGTCTTTTTGAGGAGAGGAAGGAATGAACATTGGTCTTGAAGAGAGAGACCTATGTTGTAGGAAGGAGGAAACACAGAGGCCGGCAAATCATTCCACAGCCGAGCTGTTGAACATAAGAACGAGTCGAAGAAACGACCCGTTCTCATGTGACAAATGTCAACCGTGTACAAATGTTGGGCACACATTTGGCGTGTTTCCCGACTATGCACCGGTGCCGAGGGATCAATGATGCTAGTTCCTCGGAGCATCTTCCATTGTAATACCGGTAGAACAAGGATAGCATTCCCACCCGACGCCTGTGCTCTAAAGATTGCAATCCGTCTGTTAAGATGGAAGAATCTATCAAAAGGACCGCCCGTTTCTGCACAGAGTCGAGGGTATTGTTCAGGTATTTTGGAGCTCCAGACCAGAGGTGGCTGCCAAATTCACTTGCGATTTGTACAGGGTTAGCAGTTGTGCACTATTAAAGTATCTGCGGGCCCTATACAGCACGCCCAGTTTCTGGGAGGCTAACTTTACTCTGGCTTCGATGGAGCCCCCATACCTGAGCTGGTCACTTAGGGTTACACCAAGCAATGGAGGGCCTGTTCGGAAGATTGCTTCCGTTGAAAGAGACTAGATTTTTATTTCGATCCCTTTTAGACGTAATCAGACAAGATTGGGTCTTTGAAACATTAAATTCAACGAGATTATTTTTACCCCAAGAGAAAACACTCTCGAGGTAACCGTCCATTCTTTGCTTCAAAGCCCTACGAGCTGTTGGAGTTTGTGATCCCTTTGGGGGCTTGTCAACCAAAAAGCTATCATGAACTGTACTGTCATCCGCATAACAGTGAATTGGTGCACATGACAAAAGGTCGTTGATGTGCAACAAAAACAAAGTCAGAGACAGAACCGATCCCTGTGGGACGCCAGCATTTATCGAGTGTGAGGAAGAGGTGAAACCATCGACTACCGTTTGCTCATTTAAATAATATTAATATACAAATTTACCTTTCCTTTCTCTTTAATTTTAAATGATGGCCTAGAACACCCTTGAAGAGTGAAAGCCAGAAATAATTGAAAAAAAATGTACTTTTTGTCTGTTTTTAGGTTTTAAGATGAAATTTATAATGTTTGTTATTTATTTCAGTTCTCATATGCAGATTTACGTATTAATTTATAAAATTATTATAATGATGTATTAAATTTAGGTTTCTTTTGCAACTGTCTCTCTAATGGCTGTATAGAGAAACAAACATGTATTTAGTGTATGAATAATTTTCAGATACATTTAGAACGGAAGACCAGGGAAGCAGAATTCCTAACGGCTCGCCTTGTGGAAGAGTCGGAGAAGAGAGCTGCGGAAGCTGATAGACTGAAGGTATTCATTACTCAAGAATTAACCTCATTCTATATTAACCCCTCCGCAACGTAAGCAGATGTATGCGTTAAAAATACGACAGCAGTCAAGTACAATAAGCGTGTTTACACGTCAGCGCATGTGTCTCCATAGAAACCGTTATAACTCCGTTATTGTTTTAGTTACATCCGTAAAATAAAAAGTGAAAGGTTGATAGTGAATCATGCTGCACATCTCTATTCAAGTTGTCCATAGAAATACATAAAAAGAACATTCTATCAGACGCGCAGTCTGACACATAATTTATCCCGCCAAATTTCCTACGGGCGCCCGACATTGTTAATTTCTATTAAATATTTTTATATGAAATGATAAAAAAGTGAGGTGACAAAAGTGTTTATTACACATTTATACAATAGAATAAGTATTGTTGTTTACATAATCTGTGATTTTAGTACCGTTTTCACATAAAAACATCGTGTGTGTCATTTTCACATTTTTTTAATGTTTGCATTCTAAATTTTAATATTTACAAATATTAATATTTATTTGTAATATAATAATTCGAAAGCTTATTTTGTAACCTGTCTAAAACAGTTTTTACTATTCGGCTACGTTCAGAAATGTTTCATTTATAGAGCTTTAACTGTGAAGCGGTAATAATACAAAGTTTTCGTAAAATGTCATTTCGTTAAAGACATTAAAAGTGCATATTGGCGATTTTCTGAGGGGTTAACATACTATGTACAAAATATAATATTACTTTAGTTTTAACCAGATTATTGTCATTATGCTATCCCTAAAGGTGCTGATAAATGAGTGACATAAATTGCCTGTTATTATGACCATTGCCGAACAATTTTCTTGGCCATCAATAGTCCTAATATTTTTATATCGTCAAGATTGCCGTAATGTATAAGACAATTTCACAACACAAAAAATGATCTCCTCGATCAAACAAAATTGTGACAGTTTTGGTAGCATGTAGATGGCGAACAGAGACGCACAAACAACGTTATCTACAAAAACATACAAATAATTCTTGGCATTAAAGTCAAATAACGTTATCTACAAAAAACTTAAACATAGATTGGTTGTAATCAATTTATAAGCAGTTTTAAAAACAAAGACTTTATCGTAGCCAAAGTAACAAAATAATAATAAACAATAAACAGTTATATATAATCAATGTAACTACACTCGTGGGAAAGTGACACGGGCGTGCGAACTCCGCACTAGTTACGAAAGATAAATAATTCCACTACGCACTCTTCAACCTTACAGAAAGGGATGACATGTCTCGCTACCAGGATCAGGTCTTGAGCCTACAACCGGCTCTGGATCTCTGCTGGTTCTTCCTGTGAGCTGCCAATACTAGATCTACAAAGTCCTCCTTTTGTAGACAAGGATGCTGTATTAGGTGTGAGCGAGAAAATACCCGAGGTTGTGCTGTCTCATCTATTATACAACTACATTATCTACAAAAAGACATACCAATAAATTAGTATTCGCATGTTTTTTTTAGACAACATGGTTTGATTTTAAACCCACGATATAAACGTATATAGATCGAGAAAGAAAAAATTTTGCCCGGCAATATTGTCGTAATATCGGTAGTAGTGACCGACTGAAGGTTCGGTTTCGGCAAGTTTCGCCAAAAAATATAGTTTCGGATTCGGCAGAAAATCTGCCAAACCTTTGGACCCACCGAAACTCTGCATTCGTGAATTATCGCGCTTCGTTCAGCTGACTTCAGGTTAGTACGTGGCTCGTGTGTCACCCGTCATCATCGACTAAGTTCATTTAACACGTGTAATAAGAATGTTGTGATTGTAAACGCAATTAAAATTAAAATACTTAATTAGTGGCGTCCTTCCTTTATAATGAAAAAGTTGATTATTGACAAATTTTTGTTGAAAGAAGAAGTTAATCTTTTTGTGTTAATTTTTGTTTGTTTTATATGAGTAATATAAAAAAAATATATATTATTTTTTCACATACTTCAATTATTGTTTTTTTTTATTTCATTTAACCCTTGTTAACTGTCTGTATAAGACTTAACATTTAGAACGGAAGACCAGGGAAGCAGAATTCCTAACGGCCCGCCTTGTGGAAGAATTTATGTTTGTTATTTATATCAGTTGTTATATGCTTATTAGTCTGTGTAAGGCTTATTTTTTACACTTTAAACAATAGATTTCTAACATGTCTAAAAAGTTTCGGTTTCGGCCGAAACTGAGACAAATACCGAAGATTCGGTTTCAGTAGAAAGTCTTAAATCTATGTGATCTGTGGGAACTTAACGAAATGGTATGATAGTAATTTATTAAATAAACCAGTTCTCCTTTCAGAACGAGTTGCTGCAGGCGAGGGTGGCAGAGAAGCAGGCCAAGGAGAAGTTGCTCCACTTCCTCAGCAGGAACACCTCCACCACCTTAACCACGGTAAGTCATCGCACATTATATTGTTTTACGTTCAACTGTGAAGGTTCGCTGGGAATGTTACATTGCAATGATGGTGGATAGCCCACCACCAAAGTGGCTCCTTTATAACTAACCTGCAAAACAACAATGTTAAATAAAGGCACTGTTCCAACGTCAATCCCATTTATTATCCAATCAATTAGTTTTATAATAAAATTAGCGAGATCCAGGTATGCGTTGCAATGTTACTTACGTAAAGAAATTATTTTTTCCTGTGTGTCCTTTCCCATTTTTCCCCGTTTCCATTCCAATTCGCCTTCCGCCTCCCTTTCTCCTCCCTCCTTCCCTCCCTGCCACTAAACTATATAAAACACACACATTTTTCAAACAACCCGCAGGCCACCTATTGTAAAATTTTACTACAAAGTTCATATCACCAGATATATAGAAACCTTAGTGGGCATGCGCACAACAACTCACCAAAGTTTCATTGCAATAGGATGAATAGTATAGGAAAAAATTTCATAACGCCAGAGCTCACCATTATATATAGAAACCTTCGCAGGCATGCACACATCAAATTACCAAAGTTTCAATACAATCGGATGAATGGTTTAGGAACGCATAAGGGACGAACAAAGAAACATTCATTTTTATGTATTAACCCTTCCGCAACTTAACCAGATATATGTGTTAAAAATACGACAGCAGTCAAGTACAATAAGCGTGTGTGTCTCCATAGAAATCGTTCTAACTCCGTTATTGTTTTAGTGACATCCCTAAAACAAAAAGTGAAAGGTCGATAGTGAATCATGCTGCACATCTCTATTCAAGTTGTCAACAGAAATACATAAAAAGAATATTCTGTCAGACGCGCGGTTGTCACATATTTTTACCCGCCAAATCGCTTACGGCCGCTCGACATTGTTAATTTTTATTAAATACTTTTATATGAAATGATAAATAAGTGAGGTGACAAAAGTGTTTATTATACATTTATACAATAGAATAAGTATTGTTGTTTACATAATCTGTGATTTTAGTACCGTTTTCACATAAAAACATCATGTGAGTAATTTTTACATTTTTTTAATGTTTGCATTCTAAATTTTAATATTTACAAATGTTAATATTTATTTGTAATATAATAATTCGAAAGCTTTTTTTGTACCCTTTCTAAAACAGTTTTTACTATTCGGCTAGGTTCAGAAATGTTTCATTTATAGAGCTTTAATTGTGAAGCGGTAATAACACAAAGTTTTCGTAAAATGTCATTTCGTTTGAGACATCTCAAGTGCATATTCGCGAAAATTCGGAGGGGTTAAGATTACAGTATTACGCCTCAGTCTTAACCTGTGGATAGCCGCCTGAAACTAACTTCCATACTGGAAATTATGCAAAGCATCACTTTGAAGTAACATTTTGTGGATTCATTTTGAGCTATTGTAGGTATATTTTATTTACCAAAACACATTCCTCGAACAATAAACTATCTATGAAAATAACATTACTTGCGTTAATTTGGTAAATTGATAGGTTTTTCGATATTCTTGTCAACTATCACGCATCGGACTTTGACAGTTTAAATCGCGGCAAAATCTGACATCCAAATTCCACAGATAATTCATTTAAAAATATTCTGATGTTGCTAGGTGAAGAATGATGTTGGCGCAAGTGATTCTGACCTTGTCCTTCATACAGTTTATTTATACATAAGGGTTAAAATCTCATTAAAAAAAAAAAAAATTCTAAAATTTGTTCCGCGCGCGCAGGGCTCCGGCCAATAAGAGGTTAAGCTGTTGTTTTCTCAAATTATAAGAACTTAAATTTTATTATGTATCTTAACCTGTGACAAGCCAGGAAAAACACGGAAATTCCCTAACAAAGCACGACTTTGAATTTGGATTGAATGTTTTGTGGATTAATTTTGAGTTATCGTATATTTTATTGACCGAAACACATTCCTAGAACAATAAACTATGTACCAAAACAATATTACTTGCGTTAATTACGTTAATTCATAGGTTTTACGATGTTTTTGTCGAGCAACACGCATCGACTTTGACAGATAAAATTCGCGGCAAATTTGACATTTTGATGCCACAGATAAAAATATTTTAAAATATTCTGGGGTTGCTAGGTGAATGAAATTTTTACCCAACTTATGGGGAAATGTTGGCGCAAGCGATTCTGACCTTGTTCTTCATACAAATTCTGTACATAGAAGGGTCAAAATCGCAGACAAACATATTTTTTCGAAATATTTTTTTCATCTCCGGCCGATTACAGGTTAAACAAAAGAAAATACTTCCTATGGTAAAACAGAAAATTACTATTACCGCCCTATTGATAAATCAAAGGTACCAACTGAGACATCTATTGAAAATTAGTTGCATTATTGTTGAGCAAATTCTGATATAACTTCAAAACTTTTTTTTTTAAACTTTTAGATACATACTTAGCAACAAAATGGAGCTTATTGTAAAACTTAACTTATGTTAAATTAGATACCAAGACTTGGTCTTGGATCGCTAGCGAAGACAGATGAAACATCAAGGTTTTTTTTTTAAATCTCTTTATAAGTTACAATTACCAATGGTACAATATTGATTGACTTTTATTCTGATTGCAGTATTATTGTAAACTGTGCCTGCTCTCAACACAGGATATCCTAGCGAGACAGGCACAGTACATCCATGTACCAATGTATAAAGTTGAATGAATAAAAAATTAAATATCAAAATTCTAATTTGTTGGTATTTCCAGACCCCCATGCCGTCCATGCTATTCCCTTCATCCTGCTCGCTGCCATCCGACCTCCAAACTGATCTGCAATCGCTGCACATATCCGGCCGCGACCCGGAGCCCCTGACCATGGAGCCAATGGTCACCGATCTGACGTCCTACGAGCTAATGGCCGACGGGGACATACAGCAGCTATCCCTGGAGATTGAAAAAGAACGGTAAGTTACTTATGCAGTTGATTCCGCTTTATTTGTACACCGGTTTATTGGGACCACCAGTTATATGGAGGAACACAGACACCAAATACATACTAATTTACTTCGGTTATCTGGGACACCATTACGTTTAATTGGGACCTATTTCGACCTGAAGAATTATAAGTGAAATGAATTATATGTCTTCGTCAGCTCGCTGAGTTAACTCGTGTATCATAATATACCGTATTGCATCTTCAATGACAAGGAAATCGACTGCATGATGAGTGGGTGTTAATCAAAGCAACTGACGGTTGATTATCTCGATGGAAAAATAAATAAACTTAGTTTTTTGCCCATTGACAATATTTGTACCTAAATATATTCCAATGTGTAACTGGATACCCCTGTTAAGTCACCAAACGTAGTGAACCTCTTGGGTGACCTACGGCATAGGTGTTGATTATCGAATTAATAGTTCCAGGAGCGGTACCCATACCAGCCTCCCAAATTTAGCGACGTAATTTAAATAATAATAATAATAATATATCTTTATTGAACAAAAAAAAATATTAAGATTTATAACTACAAAAACAAAAAGCACATCATAAGTACAGTAAAAGTACAGTTTAAAAGTTGCATAAGTACGAAAGTTATTAACAGAAAACAGAATACATATCTACAGTAGGTACTTAAAGAAAGAGATTTATAATTATAAATTAAGGTTTCTCGTAACCCGCCTCACTAGGCTAGCCTGTGTTGAGGCAGTAATTTTATGTCAATTTATATACTGTGAACATACCTACACTTATATTAGAATAAAATCACACAATAGAATGGTTGCATTAATAATAACAATAACATTGGTACAGTAGTAACAGCATTGGTTCAATGCTAATTTCGAATTTGGGCGAGTGCACCGGTAAATGCTCTATCATTATTTTTTATCCAAATGTTTATGTTTTTTTTTTTAATTTTGTGAATCACATTTTTTTATACTAATTGGTAGAATGTTGTAAAGTCTTGTTGCAAGGTATCTGAACTTCGTTGACCAAAAGTGGTATGAGTTATGGGAATTTGTAGTAAATCTTTGTTATTGTGTATCTTTTTTCATAGTATTTATTTATAAAATAAGTAAATAGTTTCCATATACGAGTTTAATGCTACTACTACTGTAAAATCCTAATTTATCTCCTCAGCGTGGACTATCTGGAGAAGTCCAAGCATCTGCAGAACCAGCTGCGAGACCTGCGCACGGAGATCGAGGTGCTGAAGGTGGATGAGAAGCAGTCAGAGCTGGACCAGCTGCACGAGGACCAGGTCAGGCTCGGGGAAACCAAATACTCTACTCTTAAAAAGGTCAAGTCGGGCTCCACCAAGGCCAGGGTGGCATTCTACGAGGAGCTCTAGACATCTAGATAACTCTACCTAACTATCGGGAAATTGTCATTTCTAGACGTCAGAAAGAACTGAACCATTTTAATATATCTCGTTTTGTGATAAATTCCAATTCAATTCGTTCATTTTCACTTCAAAGCGGTTTTAAAAGCGAAAAATGTTAATATTAGATAAGCAGATTTAAACAATTTCGACATCAATGAAGCACAATTAAACTAACAGCAACAAAGTTTGCCGTCTAAATTGTGCTTCATTGATGTTAAACGTATCGATATTCAAAGCAATTCTATTTAACAACAAAACCGCTCTCCCGATGAGATAAAACAGTCTATGCTGTCGGTGACGGAGATAACCATCGGGAACATAGAAACTAATGCTCTCCGTAATAGTCGAGTTTTCGAACCATCCATGAATCAGTCTGAAGAAATGCGTTACAGTGAGCACATTCCTTCTGACCCATAGATGGTTCATACCGAGCACGCCCAAGACAAAAGTCGCTAGAGTAGAGTCACGGGCAGTAGCCATACTGCCTCAGTTAGAGAAATCTCAGAAATTTCTTTGAACCTTCTCCAACATGAGGGAGTACTTGGTGCGGGCTCCAAATCATCGATCCACTCTCGAGCCTACTCCTCACCAAAGCATTGTATATTACTGTGAGAACCCGGGTGTCACTGACATTTCTCGCAATGCGTAGGACAAAATCCATCATTCTCAGTGAAGTACTGCATGCCATTACGATATGAGCATGAAAAGTCAACCTACTATCAAACATAATCCCTAGGTCTTTCATAGTGGAGACACGTTTTAAATTTCGGGCTCTCATGGTATACCAGTAAAACCAAGCATAAAGATTCATGCCCATGCATGGTTCGAAGCACTGCAATTACAGTGCTGATCTTATAAGTTCATTTTGCCTTCGGAAATTAACTCTACTAGTTAGTTAAAGACAAAATTACTTTACGGAGGTATTGTCCACGTGTTGGCTTTAACGAAAATATCTTATTGTTATTTATTGAAGTTAAAAGAAATTTCTTGAAGCATAATAATAATAATGGAATAAATGGTGTTTTGCGCCATTTTTGTGAAAAATAACCTCAAGAACTTTGTATAGGTAAAACGATTTCTAGGATTTTTTTAAGATCACACACATTTTACGATGCGCTCATATCTCAAATTTCATAAGTTTACTTAGCAGTGACTGAGTTGGTTTAAATTTAAAAAATAAATCAATCCTTTTTTCTCTACAAATGGTAAACCAATGGTGTTTTAAATTTGGTTCTGCCGCAGAAGGTTTTTTTTGTAACCACTCTTTACATTGTTTTTGAAGGTTAACCGCGGTATTTCTGTAAACGTAAGATTCTTAATTTGTAATATGATTAGATACAATGATATTTAGTTACTGTAGTTCAGAGCTGCAGTGCCAAGAACGAAACCTTTCCGCCATGGGAGGGCTGTTAAATCTTGTGTGGCTTATTTAACCCCTCATACCTCGAGCATATTTTATCAGATCATAGTATTTTTGCTTTGCAATAGAACTCAAATAAATGTAAAATTTCTGAATTCGTCTAAAAACTGTTTTTAAAAGGTGATGTAATAAACTTTAAAATTTTATTGATAGAGATAAATATAATTTTTTTAATATTAAATTTTATCTATCATCTACCTATTTATGTAAAGAAGAGTGTCTATGGCGGAGATAGAGCGGACAGCGGGCGGGCGACGTGCATTTGATTTGCTTACAAATTTACGGTTACAGACTTCAAGCTAGCACCGTAACACAAATTAATTTCTTCAAATACGGCAAATTTATTTTGGAGCACCATGTTAATTCAAAATTAAAAGAATTTCTTTGTTTTAACCACTTTTTAACGTCTATAAAACCGACATGTTTCGAGAGAGATGCTCTCTTCCTCGGGGCTTACTATGGTTTAGTAAACCCCGAGGAAGAGAGCATCGCTCTCGAAATATGTCGGTTTTATAGACAAATTAATTAATTCAGTTTTTTTTTTTAAGGTTTAATTTATATTTTAGAGATTTAAAATGGTTCAGTTTTTAGCAGTGACAATCTCGCAGTTGCCAATTCAGCCTCGTAGAAGTCCCAAGACTTTTAAACAATAATACGTACAACACAAATACATAACGAACCAGGAGTCAATAAGATGAAAGGGATTTTTCTATGAGTATACCAAATTGTAATCTAGTTTTTGAGTCAAATTTATTTGAACTATTTTAAATATTATTTTATTTTATGCGTAGTTTACTCCGTGCTTCTATGAAATGTTGACAATTTTCATACTGACTAGGTAAATAAATGATTGTTTATTTTTAAGCAATTGACATTATAAAAATAAGATGTTCCTTTAAGCGAAATTTTAACTGTCCTAGCAATGAAAAATCATTATTCCCCATTAATATACAATTATTTATACTTTATATCTGCCGCTGTATGATTTATTATCATTATTTACTCCTCAGGCCTAGGGTTTATTTTGTCAGAAGGTCAAAATATTTCAATTTTGCAATAAAATCCAAATAAATGGAATATTTCTGAACATATCCGAAAACTAAAAACTGATTTTGAAAGGTGATGAAATATGCTATCGAATTTTATAATTTTTTAAATATAAAATTTTTGAATGCAAACATAAAAAAATCTAAAAAATGGCTCACCTTACGTTTTTTTCAACAAAAATTAACGATAATAACAAAAAATCAAAATGCACACCTCACTTTTTGTCATTTCATGTAAAAATAATTGATAAAAAATTTCTAAAGTTTCAAAAAAAATTTCAAATTATGGTCTGAAACTTTGAATTCATAAAGATGTACATTTTAATTGTTTTGTGGCTAACTTTTAAATTTGAATATAAAGTGTTGCGTTTTCTCTTTCTAACACAGTTTAGATCATATTTCTCACCCTGTTAGTAAGGGAGAAACAATGATTTCTTGAGTTGAACAAAGACCTACATGCATTGTTCCCAGAGTCTGAGGGGTTAAAATGTGAACAGATTGTACAAAATGAAGGACAGAATTATTAAATTCCCGACCAGGGTACAATTAATTATCCAATACGTAATTTATTTAAAAATTGTCTTTTTATAAACAAATATGAATTTATTGCAAATAGCGCAGTTGAAATTTCGCTTTATAGTTTGCTTTACTATTATTTTTTAATAGATTTATTTCACGAATCATTTTAGCAATATCCCATAATAAAATATTTTAAATTATGCATACTTTTTAGCATAATAATAAAACTTATCACATACATATTCATTTGGATGATTTTTTTTTTTAATCAATTTTTGCATGTTTTTTTTTAATTCTGTTATTATTATACACAGAAAAACTTCTGTTTCAATAAGGTAATAGGTACTATTAAATACCTACACAAATAAATTCTGGCAAGACCAAGTTAACCAATAATAATAGTAATACATATTTGTCGTTTGCATACATCGATGATATAAACTCCTTTATTACTGACAATAATCGTAGTGAACAAGGATTGTTATTTATAAAATAATGTTTAATTTTACCAAAATGAAAATATTACATATTTATATTATATTTGGGATGTTATCAGAGTTGAGGCTTGATTGAATAATTATCAATGTTAATAAGTCAGATTCGCCTCACACGTCATACATATGTCTGGCAATGTTATATTGTCGTGAAAACAAGTTTATGAGGAAACCCGGTCGTCGAGAAATTTGAAGAACAGGTATTTTACCAAACTGTCTGTTGTCACTATCGCTCTTACTCTTCTGAATACTGAGCAAAAGGGACAACTGCACGTCTGGCTGATAATACCTAAATAAAATTCCCCATTTTTCTCCTTAACCTGTAATCGGCCGGACACGCTCATTTGCGCGCAGCTTTTGCGCATGCGCGAAAAAAATATTTCGAAATAAAAAAGTTTGTCTGCGATTTTGACCCTTCTATGTACAGAATTTGTATGAAAACAAGGTCAGAATCGCTTGCGCCAACATCATTGATGATATATAGCCACTAGTTTCATTCACCTGACAACACCAGCTTATTTTTAAATGATTTTTATCTGTGGAATCGAAATGTCATTTTTGGCGCAATTGAAGCTGTCAATATTGACGCGTGTTCCTCGACTAAAACATCATAAAACCTATTAATTTAACGCAAGTAATGTTGTTTTGGTACATAGTTTATTGTTCTAGGAATGTGTTTCAGTCAATGAAATATACAATAGCTCAAAATTAATCAACAAAACATTTAATTCAAAATTCAAAATCGTGTTTTGTTACGAAATTTCCGTATTTTTCCTGGAATTTGCGGGCCTTTGACAGGTTAAAAAATGGACCCATTTTGATTTTTTTTTTCTAACTGTATTAGAAGAAAATACTCTATACGTTTTGCTTTTTAAAAATACATTGTCTGGTTTGTATACTGAAAGTCTGTTGATAGCATTCAAACCAGGCAATTTTAACGATTTTCGGAGGGTCGTAACTCCTATAAGAAATAACTTATCAAAAAAAGCAAAACGTACTGACACGCCAGTGGTCGATATCTATACTATATTAAAAAATATTTGCAGTAGTGTTAAAATCCAGAGAGGAAATTGGGGAATACGTTTGTATGGACAAAACTCCCTCCGGTTTCCTATTAAGCCTTGTTTACACGGGGAGCAAATGTTTGTCAGCGAGACTTTTTAACTTGGACTTGGTGACATTAATTTACAGTTTAAATAAACACAATGCTCACGTTTTTATCAAGGATTATTTTTGCAGCCACGTATACATTTTCTGCTTAGTTTTAATGGACAAAGTTGAATTTAGCTTTCGTATTGCTTATTATTTCAGACTAACTTTACCAAGGCATGTATCACTGAAGGTTATCTGTTTCAATGCTTGCTAGACTAAAATAAATTGCTAAAGTTAAATTTTAACGAAATGCATTTTTCAATCAATTTAACTGCCTGTTTAATGTCGATTTTAACTTTTGCTTTCTTTCTCCGAAAACCGAAAGTTACTCCACCATTTTGACATTTTCGACAGTTCTGTTGGAGGTGAGGAACGAAATTACGCACTTCAACATTGATTATTAATCATGATTTAAGTTGTAGAAGATGACGATAGTGATTATGTCTTGCAGCGAAAACCAAAAACATTTTGACCCCATCTTAATTAATATGGTTATTTCGAACGATCCTGAATTTTTGGCACGGTATCGCATATCGGAAGACCTCGTAAAATTTGTGATACATCAAATTAAATGAGATATTTCAACTCCTGGAGGCAATTTTTTTTTGTGTAATATCGTATGTATTATAATAGTTTGTCATTTATTTTTAAATACTCACAAATACTTACTTACTTCTTGATATATTCCGCCATATTTGAGAATGTTTGTTGGTGGTTTTCAAATTTAAATTTCGGTGTGGCCTCGCCAAAAAATAATGGGGTACATTTTGTCACATCATTTTAAGGAATATTCTGCTTTTTAGACTGGCCACACTAATAATAATAGCAAAAGTACAGTTAAAACAGTTTATCCTTATTTAACCCCTGTAGATTTGAAATTAAATTACTGATACCGCTCATAAAAAAGATGTCTATGGCCGGCGAATTCTTGAGTATTTCCGCATTCCAATAAAATCAAAATAATTTGAATATTTCTGAACGTATCCAAAAACTAAAAACGGTTTTTGTAAGGCGATTAAATACGCTTTCAAATTGTATTAGAAGTAAGCAAGTTATTTTTGAAATATTTGCAAACATTATAAATTTTCACCTTACATTGTTCTGGCGGAAGTTTGATGTCATAAATCCGAATAATTTATTTTTTTGGCAGATATCTGCAGATCTCAAATCGTAGTGTAGTGTTTTCTCTTTCTAACACTGCTTAGATCACATTTCTTGTCATGATAGTTTATGAGACCTAACGAGCTGACCCCTAGAAGGGTCAAATTTACTCTAACGATAATCGGCTGTTTGACCCATAAATGTGTCAAATTTTCTCAACCGGTTAACATCCTCGTTACTCTGACGGTTAAAATTTAAATTTAGCTTTCTTTAAATTTGCTTTGAAACAGACGGTCCTAAGTAAAATTGTTGAATAGTAAAAGTCACATCTTTCGTTTACATTTCTATGTCACGCTTCACGTGAAATCGTGTTAATTACTTTTATATATAAACTGCATCTAATAAAAGAAAGTACAGTTCAACTGTATCTTGTAAAATGTTTGTTTTTGCAATAATACATTTTAACGATTGATAAAAACGTGAACAAAGTTAAATAACCTCAATTTGATTCTCTGTATGTATTCTTCTTCCACTCAATACTTGTGTGTTTTATCTATTAACTACTATTAAATAATAATTTCGTAATGCAGATTTGCTAAGTTTTGAATTTTAAATGTATATTAAATAATAACTTCTGTGGTGAAGACATACTTAAATTTACTTTGAATTCTGAAGTTATAATGATTTATTTTTGGTGTATTATACTGTTTTGTGCTACCTTCCTCTTTAGCCTACGCTTCGGATAGCATTATATGTCCATCATCAGGGCACATGTGCGATGATGGACATTGTAAAGTCGGGTCTCCTCTGACCCTAAACATGAACATTTGCTTGAATATTACTATAAATATTGGCAATGGGGGGGGGGGCATGGCCTTGCACATTTTTGTATGCGTCTGCAGTAAGGCCACGCTCCCATTGCCAATGTTTATGGTAATGTTCAAGAAAATTTTTAATTCACATTTTTGTATTGCCAATGTTTATGGTAATGTTCAAGCATATGTGTAGTGTTCATGTTTACTTTTTTGTATGCGTCTACAGTAAGGCCACGTCCCCATTGCCAATGCTTATGATAATGGTCAAGCAAATGTGTAATATTTATGTTCACATTTTTGTATGCGTCTGCAATAAGGCCACGCCCCCATTTCCAATGTTTATGGAAATGTTCATGTTAACATTTTTGTATGCTTATTTTAATTTTTTGAACTTTTTGAGTAAAATCTCAAATTATAATATTTAATTAAATGAAGACAATATTAGCGAAACTCAATCGAAAATCTGAGACAGAAAAATCAGAAAAGATATTGGCTTCACTGGGACTCGAACCTACTACCCTTTGCTTACATGGCAAGAGCTCTGGCAAGAGCTCAATGGAACCTAATGGGTTCCGTAGCTCAATCGGTAGAGCTCTTGCCATGTAAGCAAAGGGTCCTGGGTTCGAGTCCCAGGGGAGCCAATATCTTTTCTGATTTTTCTGTCTCAGATTTTCGGTTGAGTTTCGCTAATATTGTCTTCATTTAATTAAATATTTTTGTATGCGTTTGCAGTAAGGCCATGCCCATTGCCAATGTTCATGTTAATATTTTTCTATGCGTCTGCAGTAAGGCCACGCTCCCATTGCCAATGTTTATGGTAATGTTCTAGCAAATGTGTAAGCAAATGTTCATCTTCACGGTCTGAGGAGACCTCGCTTAACGCTGTCAGAAACGTTGGCTAAAGAAGGAGGTAGCGCAACACGGCATAATACCCCAAAAGTAAGTTATCATATCTGAAGTTACAACCTAATTCGCTCTGATGAATAAATAAATCCACATTTTCGGTGTGCAATTATTGCTAAGTTTGAAAAGCCTTATAGAAAACGGTTGCATCGGTTATAAGGGATTGTATTTATTTATCAACAACTTAAGCGATAACTACCCAAATTTGTGTAGATGATTTTTATAAATTAAAATTAATTATAAATTTAAAGATTTAAATTTTTTTAATGAGATAAACGGAGACATCTAGGAAGATTCATTCAAATCGAAACTGAACGCCCAGAAATCTCCATCGCTTGAGTGGTTATTTTAAATACATTTAACATCAAGACTTATCGCATCTGCTCTAATTTTATTTGTAAATGTGTCACCGCCATTTTCCATCCGGAGCGCAATTCGCTCTGCCATCTTGTTCTAAGTTATTTCTTAACAAATGTTAATAATGCTGTTTGTTATTGTTATAGTGCATGAACGTGGAGGACAGTAATCTATAACAGATGATCGTTTTTAATGTTTAACAAAAGATAACACGAATGCTTGCTTTTAAATGCGGACATTTTGAATTAATTAAGTTTTACATATATGTATATCCCGTGCTGTGACAATGGGAAAGCTTGAGGCTGCTGAGTATTCTGTGGATAACGAGCTATTCCTAAGCCATCTAACTCTATTTCCAAAGACATTAACTTCTTACTTTGACCTTTTTTCATATCGATCGTTCAGTTGATTAGTCAGACATCTTCAAATACTACATTTTTTAGATAATGGGAAAAGCTATATTCAAATGCTTGCCATAAATCAAATATTATGTACATGTGTGCGTGTTTTACATATCAAATAAACTGTAAACTAACACCGGGAGGCATATCAGTCCGGTATATTAGTATAACATTTTGAAATATGTAGTGTCTCTGTGAAAAAATCAATATTTTTTTTTTTTTCACCCCAATGCAAAAAGAGGTGTGTTATAAGTTTGACTGTGTGTGTTTCTGTCTGTGACATCGTAGCTCCTAAACGAATGGACCGATTATGATGCATTTTTTTTGTTTGAAAGCTGACGTGATCGAGATGGTTCTTAGCTACAATTCATGAAAATCTGTTCAGGCGTTTCATGGTCATCAACTCTTTTTTGTGAAATCTTTAAATTTTATTTATTACAATTTCTCCACACAGGAGGCCCTGAGGGAAAATCCCTCGAGGCTTATGTCATCTTTGGGGATGCTGTGTGGAGGGTCTTTTTATGGAAATAAAGTTCTGGGAAGGATAAAGGTATGAGGGGTGGGTAGGAATTTGGGGGTTAATGTGTCTAGGAGTGATGAATATATGAATCCATCCCTCCCACTGCGATGCGAGGCTGTGGGCCGAGAGAGTCCGGCTGGAGAGGTCTAGGTTAGGTCTCCCTCAGCCAGACTCTACCGATCCGGCCCGTCACGCAGTAGGTGGGCAAACGCATTTGCCACCAAGGCACAAACCTCACCCATGAACGGGCATGTTTAATTTACTACAAGTTTTTCTGCATTATGATTTATTTGGTGGTGTTTACGAGAAATCTAAGTATTGTACCAGATACAGGGTACACTTTTACATATAACTGCATACTCAACTTAAATGACAACTTTTTGGAAATGTCTAACTAAACTGGACGACTGATATTTGAATATTTAAAAAAAAAAATTAATGTTATGTCTTTGGTTGCATATGAACTTATTAATGTTGATTAAAAGCTTGAAGTGTACATTTTATACGGCTATATACAATATATGTGTACGAAAGGAAAAGGGAAATAAGAAAAAAATAATAGAGATTTGAGTTAATTTGCCTCTTAGCCATTCGAGCGATAGCGTATTTAAAATTAAAATAAAAACACGTTCAAAGATAGAGATTTTGAGGTGTTTGTTTTTTAATTTAAATGGCGTCTGCATGCAGACTATATGGTACAAAACATCTAGAACAGTGATGAACCGCCCGTGGGCCTGTTTCGTGTGGTCAGCGAATCTTTGCGTACTGCCCAATTTACCAAATAAAATATCAAAAAATTTGCCGTAAAGAATATTCAACAGTTTCAATTCTGCCTTGGGTTTAGAGGAAAACTTCAGTCTTTCTTCAAAGTTTTGAATCAGCTGCTCAAAATAATATTACATGTTCTTAAAAAAACAAAATTTCGTGGTTAAATTGCGGAAGTGTTGAAAAAATTTCACTTTCGCAGCACAGCGCTTTTTTGTTGAGATCTATGTTTGATGCATTTTAAAGGTTTCCGTTTTATAAAATACAAAGAGTTTTTTTGACAAAATTTTGTTTAACTTTCCAAACGATGAGAGGAACTTTAGTGACATCTTTTGGTAATCGATAGAAGCTTAATTGATAGACTAACCATATTTTCTGATCACGGGAAGTTCAAAATAAATTTATTTTAATTCGTAAAAGTCACCTCCCTACAGTTACCCAAAATTGGGTAGTTATCGCTCAAGGGCATTAGCGGTGCTATTCAAATATGGGTAGCTATCAAGGGCATTAGCAGTGCTATCCAAATATGGGTAGCTATCAAGGGCATTAGCAGTGCTATCCAAATATGGGTAGCTATCGCTCAAGGGCATTAGCAGTGCTATCCAAATATGGGTAGCTATCGCTCAAGGGCATTAGCAGTGCTATCCAAATATAGGTAGCTATCGCTCCAGGGCATTAGCAGTGCTACCCAAATATGGGTAACTATCGCTCAAGGGCATTAGCAGTGCTATCCAAATATGAGTGGCTAACGCTCAAGGGCATTAGCAGTGCTATCCAAACATGCTATCGCTCAAGGGCATTAGCAATGCTATCCAAATATGGGTAGCTATCGCTTGAGTGGTTATTAACGTAATTTTGCAAGGAAAAATTGGATGAGTCAAAATAAAAAGTAATAGATATAGACTTTTATCAAAGCAAAAACCAAAGGTGATATAATATTTTTTAAATATGGCATGGACATAAGGCTAAGTGTATTAATTTCATTAGAGCTTTTATTGATTCGTCCCCTTCCTTTCGCACACTGCTAAATATTTACATATTAATAAAAATATATATGGAATACCCCGTTCTCCAACATCTCAGCTTGTGTCCTCTGTAAAAATATTATATTTTATACAGTGGTGTAGCGATCCCCCCGGCAGCTTGGGTAGTGGCCCCTGGGTCTGAGTTTCAAAAAATATTGATATCCAAGTGCCTACAAGACTGCAAAATCAGCATATATATCCGCTTACATCACTTTATAAACTGGGGTGAATGCATTTTGGGTGCATGTTACAATAAAATACACTTGAATAATAATGACTAACACAATGTCTCATAATTTTCCCACATTTATGCACATGTAAAAATTGCTTTGATTGGACGATAACCTGTTTTAGAGGCTTCCCCAGGGGCTGGGAATTTGTTGCTGCACCACTGCTTTTATTGCTTTTTGACCCTTTCTCAAACAAGTTAATTTCTATAAATTAAAATTATTTTTCTCATCGGTTTGTCTTCATTTTTCTAAATTTACAATCGACGTTAAAAAAAATCATGCACATAGTATTCTAAATACATACTGTAAAAACACTACTAGAACCCAGTTTAAAAAAAAAATTATTTGGTATTTGTTGTGCCAAAACAATATTGGTACATACTAAAACAGTGCAGCCAGATTGCATAAAGAATCATTTAAAAAATCTATTGAAAAAATTATTTAAGATTGAAAAAATTTGAGAAAGGGTCACATAAAAGCTCCATGTTTTTAACTCATCGTTGACAATTTTTTTTTTTTTTTATCATAAACTATTAAACCTTTTATATTATACACTGTTACACTCGCATTTTAGCACCATAGAAAATCTCTGATATTATCTCTAAATAATATAAACACTTTGTTAATTTATAAGCACAATTAAAAGAAAAGATTAACTATTAGGCCCAGTCATTTTGCAGAAATTCACGTGTGACAAAATCATCAACTGAACATTCAGCCCCATTTTGTTCTTTGACAGTTGAAAGGTTCCCATTTAATGTCGATTCTCAGCTTATTACAATCAGATAGAAAGCTGAAACGCACCTAGAATCGGCTTTTAAAGGGGACTTTTCAAAATTAAAAAAACCAAATGGCGCTGAGTAACCATTTGATGACAATGTTACATTTGATTTTCTGCGAAACAACTGGGCCTAAATAATTTTGATTTTGTAACATAACACCTTCAATCATTCATGCCTTCAATTCTGTTATATTTGTCATTGATTAAATATTAATAATAATAACATTTACTTGTTTCTGTGATAAAATTTAAATAACTAATCACTAAATAATATTATAGTGTGTTTGTTCTGTCCTTGTTTATCATAAAATCCATGTGCCTTCCTCTAAATATTGTAAATTTGCACAAGTTAAATAATTAAATTATGCATGATAATTTTTTATGTCTTGTTGATTCTATAAATTTAATCATTGAATTTTAATCCAGTGCCTTTTGAAAAATATACGCAGTACTTACTCTCTCACTAATCCAATACGTACATCGATCGTCCAGTTGATTAGTCAGACATTTCCAAAAAATCGAAAGTTGAGTTGAGTGTGTACCCTCCATCTGGTACAATACTCACATTACTCATAAACACCATCAAATCAATTATAATGCAGAAAACTTTTAGTTTTCTAGGTCCCTAGTAAGAAATTTCATACTAATGTACCCCGGACTGTTACGCTTTCCGGTGTTATTTTATATCATTTTTAATACATGAATTTCAGTGTAAATAATATTTAATTCATGTTAAGCATTCGAATATTGCTTTCCTCGTTATCTCAAAATTTAGTATTTGCAGACTTATCAACTGGACGATCGATAATACTGGCAAATCATAGAGCTTGATTTTGTGCTTTCAACTAGTGAAAATAATGACAGATTGTTATAGTAGATGTTCGATAATCGAGCGGCAGATTACTGAATGAGAACTGTACTTGCTTTTTTATATATCGTCCAATAATAATTAAAAAATAGTTTAAGATAACATAACGGGAATCTTTTTTCAAATTGTTTCGATTTTATAACTTTTTTTTTGAGGCAATCACTATTTTCCACCATCCGGAGTAAGTGGGATTATGACACCCCCAATAGTAGAAAATTTGATACGATGAAAGGAATAAGGAAAATTAATAAGAAACAATCGAGCTAGGTTGGAAGAACTTTGATATTCAGATCTGGTCACTAAACAGCATTTGACGGCCTCCATGGTTGAGGGATAAGGCTCTCGACTAGCAATCCGAAGGTCGCAGGTTCAGATCTCGGCGTGCGCAAGTAAATTTTATTTGATTGAATTGTGTTATTTCATAATTTAATCATTTAAAATAATTAGGTATATTTGCGGCACGTTTCAGAGTGGAAGGTACACTCAGAATCGCCCTGTGTAAGACCTCCATTCAGAATTGAAACATTGGTTGACATGGCTTTAGCTATGTTTGGTGACCAGATCTGAATAGCCAGATACTTCCCCACCTTCCTGTTCCCCATCTCCTCCCCCTCAGTACCTTCACCTCATAACATACCCCAATTGAGGATGCCATAGTATCACTGGCTCCAGGCGGGTTGGGAGCAGTTGGGACTCATGTGCAGTATTCACATAAGAATAAAAAATAACTAAAAAGTCTTAAGATGTTTGTCAGAAGATTCTCGGTATGTCATCTTAGGTTATATATATATTTTTTTCTTCTAAAATGACTGCTGTAGTTTTTAATAGTTGTACTAAATATAAATAGTACCCCAATTCTGATTTAGAGTCATATTTATTCATAATATTTTAAGAATTCTGTATATTATTTATATATGCCTTAAAAACTAAATACTTCACCTAATTCTGGAACTGAACTTTTATTATTAATTTATGCATACGGTATTGAGAATTCAATTTGCCTTTAAAATTAAATAGGTACCTTAATTTATTCCGAACTTGAGTATCTCTATGGTTTGAACGAATAAAACTGATAAAAATTTGTTCTTTTATTTGAAAAAACCAAGATGTTGTTCTATGGTCTAAATACCTTACGTAATTCTGGAACTGAGCGCTTATTATTAATTTATGCATAAAGTATTGAGAATTCAATTTGCCTTTAAAATTAAATAGGTACCTTAATTAATTCTGAAATTATGTATCTACCATTAAACATGTTCTATGGTTTGAACAAACAAAACTCGAAAAAAATTGTTCTTTTATTTGAAAAATCCAAGATGTTTTTCTATGATTTGAAAGAACAAAAAAAGGAACAAATTAAATACATATTAGATTAATATTCATTATATTGTGATAGAAAAATTCGAGTCTCTCGAAATAATAATTCAAATTGTATTTTTTAATAATTTGTAAATATTATATTTTATGGTTAATAATAATAATTATTGTGTTTAAGCAATTCTTTTTTGATATTATGTATGTACCCAGCTGTGCACTTGAGAAATGCTTTTTGCCTTTGAATAAATTAATTTAAAAGTGGCCTTATAGATTATATATGTAATGTGAAAAGAATATTGACAGGTATTTTTCTACCCGAGTACATTGTCTGATAATTATAACAATAAAATGATATAAAGACAGAATCATTTGTTTCTTTTTATTTATACTTTTCAGAAAATAAATTATTTATGTATTGAACCGCTTATTCGTTAATATGGAATATTTTTTATTCAAAGGGTTAGATTTAGTTTTAGAGACAAAAAAACATGGAAAAAATATGCATTAACATTTTAATTTTGTTAAAATTAATTCACTTACGCGGTAACGCCATTATATATTTATCGTTTTTATTTAACATTTCATAGACAATCAATCATTGCTGCCAATCAGTGTTGCCAACTCGAAATCTCTGTTCCCGCTAAATCGTGACGGATCAACGGTGAGAAATCCGTCAGATACACAAATTTTCGTCCATTCTGGGGGGGGGGGGGGGGGTGGCTAGAGAATTTCAGGGATCAAAATTCCTCCATAAATCCATAAATATAGGCGACTTTTGCCTATAAAAGTATGTAATTTGTCACTTTATTCGAATCCGCCAGAAAATCCGTCATACTGTAAATTCCGTTATACACAAAATTTTCCCGTTTCGGGACACTCCAATCCGCCAGATATGACGGGAAATCCGTTAAGTTGGCAACACTGCTGCCAATCATAGAAAAAAATATTATTGTCATATAAAACAATAATTTATTCACGCTATGAAATGAATTCATTATTGACAAGTTTGTACTTGTATTTATTACAGAAGAACATGGAAAGAAAGGTATTAGAATAATTATACATACCCTTCTTTGCCAAACAAACCGTTCATTCAAAACCTGGGATGTACATCTAAATGATAATGACATGAAGCTTGAATCTCAAAACATTAATATTAGGATTAATTCGAAGTAGGTACTTTTATTTTTATTTTGATGAGAATTTATTTTATAAGATTGGTATTTCCGACAAATGTCATATATTGATTGTCTTGGTTAAAAATGGAATTATCCATGCATATCCGTGAATCGAACTTCGACAACACAAACGTTCCATATTATCCGTGAGGTGGACTATATGCATATAATGGACTATACCCAAAATAATTACAGATGAAAAGGACTTGAATTAGTGTGAATTCCACACAAGAGTCTCAACTGCTCCCGACTAGAGGAAGTTCTGAAAAGGAAAAGCGTAAGAAGGGTTGGTGTATGCAGGGTCTTTTTAAGGAGAAGATGTTCTGGGAAGGAAAAAGGTATGAGGGGTAGGCAGGAATCTGGGGGTCAATGTATCCAGGTGTGACGGATGAATGAATCCATCCCTCCTAATGTGGTGCAAGGTGATGGGTCAAGAGAGTCCAGCTCGAGAGGTATAAGTTGTGATCATTTTAAAAATGAACAAAATTCATTACTATTTTTTGAAAAGAAAAAAATACTTAAATCTTTTAAATAAATTTTATTTACAATCCTAAAATTAATAAACAATAATATTTTAAATAAAATAAAACACTAAATAGTTAATAAATCTATTAACAGAGGTTATATCATTACATTCATATACATGTATTACACTATGTATACATTTGCGAAAAAAGGGCGAGCCGTACCATGAATTATGGGAAACGAACGAAACAACGAGTGCCAATCGATTTGCAAATGTATACACACAGCAATATTATAAAGTTTGAAAAAATCTTGTGCCAAATCATTTCATTTCATAATATTATTACGACAAACGGCACTCGCAGACGGGGAACTTTTTTTGAATTTGGAATAGTTTTCCAATCTCCGCAATTAAAGTCTCTCGCCTGCGAGTGTCCTAATAAATCCAGATTTCAACTAATGGGCTCTCCACACGACACTGCATTTAGTGACTGCGGCAGTAACTGCAGAGAGCGTGGAGTTGAGCAAACTAGCGCCGTCTCGTTTGTTAAAGGGCCGCTAGAACGAGACAGCGCTAGTTCGCTCAACTCCACCCTCTTTGCAGTCACTGCCGCAGTCACTACATGCAGTGTCGTGTGTAGGCCGCTTATTGACTAGGAAGTTTGCCTTTTCTGGAAGAGATATATAATTTTGTGCATTTAATAAATAAAATAATAACTTATTGATATCAGATAAAAAATAATTAAATAGAATAATTTAATTAATGAGATGTTAGTATTTGTTTGGCGTAAATGAAATATAACTCCTGGCAAATAAATGCACAATAGATAAGATATAAATAATTACGATGGGGGGTATGGCATCAATTGATATTTGAGGCAAAACTGCAAGAATTAAATATGAATTGGCCAATAATTGTATTTTACTTTCGCATTTGACACTGTTGCCAAAAATAATTTTATATTTTAAATTTATATTATCAAAGGGTTTCCCGTTTTTATACAGTCAAGAATTCTTTTCGGTTAATCAGGGGCTTCAGGCCAGAGGTGGCTGCCAAACCCATCAACAGGGAATACTAAACACTTACACGAAAACAATAAAAAAACATGATGCAATAGTTATTAAGTTTGTAAATATTTACCTTGAATCATTTTTAAATTCAACAAAAGGAAGACGTCAGGGTCATTAAATTTTATAATGCCAGTACTAAAACATTATCTATGTAGATAAGAACATTATTAAACTATTTGACAGAGACAATATATATTTTTGTTATCGGTTCCAAGCTAATGGCATACAGTCAACTTCATTTATAAAATCTCCGCTTACAATGTTTTCTGCATATAATACTTGTATGTAGCGACTTATAATTCCTAACTATTAAATAAAAGTATTCTGTCTATTACAAATGCTTAAAGTGTCAGGCATAATTGATATTGCTATAAATGAATTTGACTGTATCTTCTAAGCAACAAAATCTATTTTAATATTTATATATTAGACCATCTATTGCATAATTCTAAATGGATTGCATAGGGTATTTTAAAATCGAAACATGTTTTAAAATGGGAATATGTCTTTCAGCCAAAATAATAATAGAATACAAACAAGAAAAGACAAATATTCTCGCTCAGGGAGTTGATATGAGATTGAACTGACGTCCGAACCCACGACGAATCTTGCTTTATATACCCCTACCAATGGGTAGCCCCACCCGTACAAAAAAGGCTTCAGATGGTCCACAATGTTCCAGAACATTCCACAACATTCAACAGTGTTCTGGAATATTCCACAATGATCTGGGATATTCCAGGATGTTTCCGAACGTTCCATACTATTTCTGCACATTCCAGAATGTTCTGGTGGAATGCTCTCGAATGTTCTGAACTGTTCTAGAAATTTCTAGAGAGCGAAACTTCCATCCCTTATATCTTCAAAGGCACGCCCTTCATGGACGGGGAAAGAGGGCTACGACACCATATAACTCCCTTGATCGTACCGGGACTCGTTTCTGAGTTTTAGCAGCACGCAGATTTTTTTCCACAATGTTCCAGAACATTCCACAACATTCAACAGTGTTCTGGAATATTCCACAATGATCTGGGATATTCCAGGATGTTTCCGAACGTTCCATACTATTTCTGCACATTCCAGAATGTTCTGGTGGAATGCTCTCGAATGTTCTGAACTGTTCTAGAAATTTCTAGAGAGCGAAACTTCCATCCCTTATATCTTCAAAGGCACGCCCTTCATGGATGGGGAAAGAGGGCTACGACACCATATAACTCCCTTGATCGTACAGGGACTCGTTTCTGAGTTTTAGCAGCACGCAGATTTTTTTATTTTTTTTACATTAGCTCCACACAGGAGGCACCGAGGAAAACAATTTCCCTAGGGGCCTATGTTATCTTAGAGGATGCTGTGTGGAGGGTTTTTTAAGGGAAAGGAAGGGGAAGAAGATATGGGAAGGAAAAAGGTATGAGGGGTGGGTAGAAATCTGGGGGTCAGTGTGGCCAGGAGTGACGGACGTATGAATCTATTCCTCACACTGCGGTGCGAGGCGAAGGGTTGGGAGAATCCGGCTGGAGAGGTCAAAAAGCCTCCCTCAATTAGTCTCCTCCGATCCAGCCCGCCATGTGGTGGTTGGGCAAACGTATCCGCCACCAAGACCTAGACAAACCTCATCCCATGTACACTTTCTTTCATAATATACAGGGTGTCCGGGGGTAAAGTGCATTAACTTCGGGAGATGATTCTACATGATAGTATAAGTAAAAAGATAAATAACTTTTTTTGAAATTCCAACTTTTAGGGGTAGTTAGGTGGTAGAAAGATAAAATTAGACCGGCGTGTGCGGGCAGCATTATTATTACCAAGCAACGTTGTAACAATCGCGCCCGGCAAGCTAACAGCAACTTTATCGAGTAAATTTTACCTTACACTGAAGATTTTTAGTAGGTATATCTTTTTGTATGGGGAAAAAAAAGTTGGAATTTCAGAAAAAGTTATTAATCTTTTTTACTCCTACCATCATGTAGAATCACCTCCTGAAGTTAATGCACTTTATCCCCGGACACCCTGTATATTGGTTAGTCCATCTATTGCATAATTCTGAATTTTTATTTAAAACAAATGTATTGAAGAGGGTATTTTAAAATCTAAACATGTTTCTTAAATGGGAATCTGTCATTTTCATCAAAAAATTTGATAGAATATAAACAAGAAAATACATAATTCTTCTTTATTATTAACCCCTAGGGGCCAGAGCCCTGCAATTGCAGTGTTGAAGAATCGTGTCTAGGCACAATATGAATCACTCAATTGCAGTATCAACCTTATACATTCACTTTACCTTCGGATATTACCTCTACTGGGTTAGTTAAAGACAAAAATAAAAATGTCACTTTATCAAGTATGGTATTGTCTATGTGTTAGCTCTAACAAAAAAATATTTTTATTCATTGAAATTTCTTATTACTTAATCAATTAGATAGTTATTCAATGAACATATCATAATTTTAATTAGCGCTTCAGTTAATTTTATAATTAAGGTGGTCAGTACCCTCTGAATAACATTTGCACGGAGTTTGATACCCGCAGCGTGTACTGACTTACCACTAGTTAAGTTAGAATGAAATTAATTTTAGCTGAGTCAAAACATAAATCAATGTTTTTTTTAATGAGAATAACAAAGAAATATGCATTAGTATTGATAGCTGCATAATCAATAATGAAAGTTTAGCTACAGGAAATGAAACCGTGAAAAAATACAGATTATACACAATTCTATAACAGATTGTAATATAATCAAGAGGATGTATGTCTACCGAGTAATAAATTATGATAAAAAATAATAGTAAACATAATGGTTATCAAATACAGTTGAATTCGGATATAACAACTTCGCTTATAATGGCTTACCGTTTTTAGCGACGATAATAATAATTGGATAATTTGTAGTGCGCCATTTTTGTGAAAAATCACCTCAAGGGCGCTTGATAATGTAAACTCAAGTTAGGTTTCATAGTTAGGTACTAGGAAAACATATCCATTTAGTACGACTCCGTTTTAAGCAACCAACTGCTTAAAGCGACCCATTTTAATCATAATTCATCCGGTTACGCGCAGTGTTTTGTTTACAAAACTTACGGACCCCCCGCGCCCGGCTATTCCCAGCGCGCTAACACCTATCCGTATTAGCACGCGTAAATCACAGTCAGTGTTTATCATCTGTTGTGGCTAGGTTAAAAGCTCGACACAATGAGTTCTGTGAAGCGAAAATGTTTTTCAATTGAAGAAAAAGGTGCTATATTACACCGTTTAGAAGCCGGTGAATCAAATGTAACCCTTGTGAAGGAGTTCGGCGTGTTTCTTGTAAAAACAAGCTTAAATTATCCGGCCGTTTTGTGCGTCGACCGGTTAGTACGACAAAGTATCGCCGGCCCCTTGTAGGTCATTATATCCGGATTCTACTGAATGTACATTTTTATCTGTTTTTAAAAATTGGTTCAGCTCATAAAATTTACAAAATTATTTCATGCAATTAAAGAAATCACAATACGGCAAAGGTCAAAACCTTCTAAAATATCTACTCAGTAAAAAAAATAAGAGCATTAACAACTAAAACAGAAATTGGACTGAATTGATGAATGAAGAAAAAAAAAAAGAATTGTATCTATAATAATTTTGAATGACAAACCTAGAGTTTTAGTTAATTCTAATGAAATAATAAATAACCTTAAAGAATACTGCCTACTTATCAGACTTTTTTGAGGCTTACAACATTTTGTAATGCTATTAAGTATCGGAGAAAGATCTCGCAAATTTAATGAATTTGCAAGAAAACAAATGGTCAAAGTTATATGACAAACCTCAAAGCAAAGTAATTCATGAATTTTATGGACAATCATTTATGTTAAAAGGATGCTTATGCACAAAAAAACTAGTTAAGGGTTAAACGCTTTTAAAAAATTTTTGGAACAAACATTAGCAGTTGGGAATGGAAAACTCCAATAGCTGCAGGAAATGTGAAGTGGATGAAGGAACATCCATTCATGTATTGCTGGTTTCCCACCATATCGATTCTAGACACTGAGTTAAAAGTAAACTTGCTGGTCATCAGCGTAGCAGAGAGAAAGAAGACCAAATGATTCAATTATTTTAGCGACATCATTTGTGAAGAGGACGAAGAGTAGTGGGCCCAGAACAGACCCCTGGGGTACTCCAGATGAAAGGGTTGCATACTTTGATTGGTTTTTCCTCACCCTTACGGCTTGTAAACGGTTGCCCAAGTACGATGTCAGCCGGCTCTTAACGCCGAAGTTTAAACCAAAAGATTCATTAAAAGGTTGAAGTCTATTCAACTTTGGCATATAAAGGCTGTTCTCACTATGAATAACGGATTATAGAATAGATGAGGTGGGACTCCAGCTTATGGGGGCATTATTTCGCATTGCTGAAAAAAGGCTCATACACCTGGGGAGCCAAGTTGTGGGACCAGGAGACACGGCAAATCACCCAATTTTATCAATTGTTTTTATATTTACTCCACACCGAAAGCCCTGAGCAAAATAATTTCTCTCAGGGCCTATTTTTGAGGAGAGGAAGGAGTGAACATGGGTGTTGAAGAGACCCATGTTGTAGAAGGGAGGAAACAAAGGAGTCGGCAAATCGTTCTACAGCCAAGCTGCTGAACTCAAGAACGACCCAGAAGTCAACCAATTTGATACAATTTGACCAGAAATCAGCCATGTTGGATACTTGTTTGGCGTGTTTCCCGACTATGCACTGGCGCCGAGGGATCAATGACGCTAGATCCTCGGAGCATCTTCCATTGAAATACTGATAGAACAAGGACAGCATTCCATCTGACGCCTATGCTCTAGAGATAGCAATCCGTTTGTTAAGATAGAGGAATCTAAAAACAGACCGTCCATTTCTGAGTCAGTATTTTTTCATGACAATCCTGATGAAAGGGACTGGGCTACTATCAGTGGAATAAGATGATAAATATAATGGACCTACCGCCTTAGTGTTTACACAAACCATGCCAGACCGACTGCATACCAAATTATGTAAAAAATAACTTTTTCCTTACAATAATTGAAAAGTATTTAATGTACGTAAAACACAAAAGAATATCTACTATTATCTTCTGTAATAAATAAATGGGTTTTGCGTCACATGCGCCCTTTCGCTTATCTTGTTGAAAAACAAAACTGCAACAAATTTTGTCAAAATAGAACACGAGTACTTTACTTCTGGTCTGGCGATGTCAAGAATATTGACAGCGCCAATACGGGACTTTAGATAGCTACTTTGTAGAGTTATTGTCACAAGTGTCATTACAAACTCCAACAAGTTAAAGTAAACAAATGGCTTGAACAGAACAAAAATTCAACAACTGTGACAGCTGTCTTATGAACATGCATATATATGTACAAAGCTTTAAATATTGCCTCATTAATAAATTAACTTTTCTCTCGGTGAATACAAAAAATGGAATAAGGTAAACACATTTAACCTTTTATTTTCATGACTGCTGATGCAAGAAAACCAAGGAAAAACCGAGAGTACAAAAGGTTAGTAATTAGTATGAGATCGTTAATACCTCTTGAGCAAAATAAACTACTTTTGTTAAATAATATTCTGAACTGATAAATTCGACGAACCAATAATAAAGCATAACATTAATAAAAAATAACAATTAATTGGTAACTACAAGAGCAAAAATGTTAGTACAGCTCTAAATTAATTATCATTTTTATTAAAAATACATACATACTGGAAATTCTTTTCAAATAATTACATCAAACGCAAAAAAAACACAGCAAACAATATTCTCCCGCTTTCATAACAACTAAACAAGAAAATAATCATACCTTCCAATACTTTCGACCCTAGTTCTTTCAAGGCCTAAGGAACTTGGCCAAATATACATTTCAGTCATCTCTTACTCTACGGCTTGCTGTATACTCTTCTATACTTATCTGGTGGGTCGCAGAATTCTGTTACAATTATACGACAGAGGAACAAGTGGAACACTACAATCAGAATACAAATGGACACCCAGAATATGGTCGGCAATCCTCCCAGACTGTGTCCATGCTTGTGCAGTGCTATGACGTGATGTTCGTGCGCTGGAGCTAACGCCACTTCTTTAACGTGTATGGCGTGCCTCAAATCCTCCATGTGCTGCTTATCAGAGGTTATGTAAAGAATGGCTGTTAAAGGATCAGTTAGTTTTACCGGGAAGTATTTCCTCGCGGGTCCTAATTGAATTGGACTGTCCATGCAACCACCATCGCAAGCGTAATACGTGCGGTCAGATCTATCCAAAGCGACGTACATGGCGGCCTTATTGTCTTCTTGAAGGACCACACTTATATTGACATGAGTCATATTGCCGTAGTTTAAGCGCCGGAAGAAAAAGTCTCGATGCAAGCTGGAAGGATGTATGTTGAATTCTAAGTGTTGGTTACTGAAGCGGAGACCTCCAAAGCTGAGAACCATGGCTTGTATGACACCACTGGCTCCAGCTTTTAATAGATTATGACATCCTTGCTTCTCTAGCGTCAAAAGCCAAGCTCCGACAACAGTATTCATCTGATACAAATTGTCTAAAGGCTTCCATAGATTGTTCGCTTGGAGCGTGTAGTGACCTTCATAACAGCCTTCGGCGTATGTCAACGATCGGACAATCTCCGACTTCTTCTGGTTGGATATTCCTTCTTCATATTCCAAAGATCTCACCTGCGACAAGACTGCGTAGATAGTCGCATTTATTTTATCACCGTTAATGGCGGCCTGAGCTTTAGACTCGCTGAGGGAGAAGCCGGTATACCACAAGTTCAGCCAAACGTGCGCTTGCAAATCTTTGAGTTTATTTTCTGTTTCCGATACTTTGATAACTCTTTCCATAGCTGTGATGGCATTCTTCTCCATGATGTCTTTCTGTTCCGCGTAACGATCTTTCGAGATGGGATCGCTGTAAACAATGGTGGTGTAAGCATTGTAGGTTACGCTGCCTTTACTGTCCAATGATACAGAAGTCGGGAGAACTCTGGAGACAATACTAACCGCCACCACCATATTGTCAGACTGTCCAATTTCTATCATTCCCGTGAAAACGTCATAGTCGTACACCGCCAGTCCATGGTGAAGTTTAATGTTCTGCTTCACCACAGTTGGCCAGTCCGATATCATCGTGGGAGTAAGCTTCAAATCGATTTGCGAATTTGTCGGGTTTGAAATTCTTATCTCTTGAACGAATAATGACGGAATAGTTCTGTGCGCATAGTATCTGTAAACCACATTGTAGCCGCTAGCGGAGCACTGAAACCTATGTACGAGTCCGTACAGATAATCGACCACCAATGTTTCTTTTAATTGGTCGTCGTCGACAGAAACAATCGGGTGGAAATTAACGTCTAAGGAAAGAGTGCGCCCATTTTTAATGTTCATAAATGCGTTGCTCTCGATCGTCAGACCGAAGATCCCGTTCCCCACGTAAGGCACATAAGTATTATCTTCCGAGACAGGTTGTTCGTTGTTCTTTATGTAAACATTCTGTTCTGAATGGGCCTTGTGGAAAGGCGTTAGACGGTCGTACATGCACACCGCCTGGGGGTCCGACAACTTGGCATCATCGCTGTACCACAGCCATCTTATAATACCTGGTCCGAGGTACAGGAAGAAAAATATAAAGAATAATATTATTATGAGTATACGCCGGCGTGTCATGTGACCGTCGGTAAGTCGCTTGAAACGGCGCCCGGCCTCTACAACTTCCATTCGAAGCTTCTCCATATTTAATAATTAAAGAGTTTTAAACAATTGTCAGGCACATGTTAATATTCTTATGTACTGTTTATTGTTTTTACACAAAAAACACAAGCCCTACGCTCATATTGCTGATATCAACGAACTGTCAAAATTCTACACGACACATACCACCATAAAACAAGATGCCAGAACTAAAAATTATATTACCTGAAATGTCCTGATATAGAGTAGGCACTTCTACTTTTTAAGAAAAGCTGCATTCAGATTTATCGGTTTCGGCCATCAGATTTGAAATTGGTGTAGAAAGGGATCAAAAAATGGGCTTGGAAAGGAAAGGGTGATCGGACAGCAGAGACTTTCTATGTTGTTTGGGGTCACAGTGGTGCCTCAGCTAGTACGGCTGAAAACGTTAGTAGGCACCTTGGTATAAATATCCTTATTATTTCATTTGACAGTAGCCGTAATGGCAACACTCATACATAGCTGTTTCGTGATTTAGGCAGCGTTGCCATACCTAGGGAATAATCCCTACACCTAGGGAGAAACAGAGAGTTCCAGGACGGAAAGGGAGTGTGATCGAATCTAGACAGAGTGGATATCATGTGATAATATTACTAGTACTTCCACAAACAGTAGAACTTGCAAAAACTGTGTTTCTAATTTTCTCTTATTATAATAAATCAAAACCAAAATTTCCTCTTTTTTCAAATGTGAAATAATCATTTCACATTTGACAAAAGAATACTTTCTGAACCATGAAAATTGCCACCATTTTGAATCGGAGTACAACAATCAAATTAACAAAGAAATGATATGTCAAATTCGAATTAAATCAGAACTTCGACACGCTCAGTCCATTATATTGTGTAAATTGAAAATAATCAACAGGAAAATATACCTATGTACAAAATCAGCAAAGCCTCACAAATGGGAAAAGTTAAAGATTTCCGTAGTTTTGTCCTACATACCTGCAGTGGTGGATACAGAAAAAACTCCAGGGGGGCCGCTAAAGATATAAGAAAACTAAAAGAGAAGACCGACTATTCTATCTCATTTTCTCGCAGGCTAAAACATATAGATATATGTGTTTGTCAAATCACAACGGCGCTGAAGAAGTTTTCACTTCAATAAATAAATAAATAAAACTTTGCTGGCCACAAGGAGTAGTAGGGCTGTATTACACGATCAAGGAAATCAAATACTTTAGTCGGACCATGTTAAGGGTACCTTTACATGAAAGGACGTATGAATGTGAATGAAGCAAAAGTTTCAATTTAGGAGGTGAGTGTGGGTACCGCCGCCACGGGAATTATATATTGGATAAACAACACCTCTGCTATAAGTCATCCCAAGTGGATCGCTAAGTTTGGTGACTTAGCAGGGATGCCTGAGTTTATGGGATGTAGTTTTTCAAGGTAGCGGCGAATGCGTTTGTCCACGTACTGCGTCGCGAGCTGGAAAGGACTGGTTGAGGGAGAACATTTAACCTCTCCAGCAGGAATCTCTTGACCCATTGCCTCGCATCGCAGTGGGAGGGAAAGGTTCATCCGTCCATCTCTCCTGGACACACTAAACCAGAGAGTCCTAACCAGCTAAGAGCCCGTTCACACTTCCGTTCTCAAAACGGATCCGTTTTGAAAACGGATCCTACTCTACGAAAAGAACGACCAAAAAATTTTATTTGCTCATTCTTCAGTAGACGGTCGTGCGCAGTAGACGACGATGAAGCTCTTGTCATATTGTGGTAGATACTTATTAAAAAGAAGGAAAAAGTGAAAACAAAATTTTGCTACACCCAATTATAGCTGAAAGATTTTCTGAAGAACTTTCCAAGTGTTAATTGGTGAGTTGAGAAGTGATGAACTAAAGTTCTTTAATTATTTTAGAATGTCCATCACTTCCTTTAACTATCTACAAAACGGCTACAAACTATCGTCAAAACGGTTCCGTTCTCCGTGTAGTGTGAACAGCTCCATTGAAATGTATGAGTGAGCGCGTTCCGTTCCGACTTCAAAACGGACGCTCTGCGTAGGCAATCTCTCCGGAAAAAAAACATAACGGATCCGTTTTCAAGTCGGAACCGACAAGTGTGAACAGCTCCATAAAGCCACTAAGCGGCTAGGGCTTCCGTTTTAAAAACGGGACCCGCCTCCGTTTTTAAAACGGAAGTGTGAACGGGCTCTAACATACATTTTTCCTTTCACTATTTCGTTTTTTATAATTTCCCTAAAATGACCTTTAGGAGAGATGGGGAGGCTGATAGAGATATTGAAAGAAAGGTAAATGCAGGTAACTCCGCATTTATGAAGGACTGAACGCCGTTGGCGCTAACAAAAAACCGTCGAAAGGTGCGAAGCTAGCAGTCCATAATGGAGTGCTGGTACCGACCCATATGTATGGCAGTGAAGCATGAAACTGGCAGAGGAAAGACTAAATGCTATAGAATTGAGATCCCTGCGGCGTATGTGTGGTAAAGGGTGACCGGACAACTCAGAATGAAACAAACTTTCAATTTGGGAGGCGGGAATGGGTACCGCCGCCCCGGGAACCTTTATTGGATAACCAACACCTCTGCCATAGGTCACCCCAAGTGGTTCGCTACGTTTGGTGATTTAGCAGGGGTGCCCGGGTTCATGGGGTGAGGTTTGTCTAGGTTTTGGAGGCGGATGACGAGGACATACTGAACCCCAGATTCCTACCCACCCCTTAAACCATTTTCCTTCCCAGAACTCTCCTCTCCTTCCTTTCCTTAAAAAAAACCCTCCACACAGCATCCTCAAAGATGACATAGGCCCTGAGGGAAATTATTTTCCTCGGGGCCTCCTGTGTGGAGCTCATGTAAAAAAAAAACTTAGAAGCACCTCAGAAAGGTCACTAAGAGTGATAATAAAAAATATTTTTTTTTTTCGTTAAATAAGTTTAGTTAGGTTAGGGTTACCCACTATTTTAAAATGATTTTTTCATAGCTTTTAATGACCTTTCTGAGGTGTTTCTGAGTTGGTTTCATTCTGAGTTGGCATGGAACCGTGGTAAAGCCACGTATGATAGTGTGAGAAAAATATGAAAAGAATGCAAGGCTGATGCAAGCGTAATAAGTAAGATTAAGAAAGGGACGCTTGGATAGTTAAGACACATAGAGCGAATGATCGATGAAAGATTTTCTTATATTCTAGGGGGTGCAGGGGGGGGCGCACCCCCCCCCCATACGTATCCACCACGACCTGTAAGTTGACACGATTGCCTCGTATCAACAACAAGGGAATTGATTCTCTTCTCTGCATAGTGAGCCTATTAGTTGGTTGATTTGCACTATAAAACAGTTAATGTAAAATCACAGACACTTTAAGATCATAATCATAACTGTCACGTTGTGATAGGGCAATAGACACTTGACAACTGTTCCACGGTGGTTATGTTTAACTACCAGTTATGTCCCTGCGAATGATTCTTCAAATGTAATTTCTAAGCCGGATTCGTCGAACTATCACAGGGTATTAGTCATCTATTGCCTTGTCACAACAGTCACCTGTTATGAAAGGGCAATAGATACTTGAGAACCAATAATGGACGGCGACAACACTTTTGTGCAGATTCAAACATAATATTTGAATCCCAACTTTGTCATTGACGTAGAACAAAACAAACCCACCAGGAACCACAGTTCTTACGAAAAAATATCTACATTCTAATTTTTTAAAGTGAAAACTTTTTTAGCACCGTTGTGATTTGAAATTTGATGAAACGAAAAAGCCAGAGAATGAGATAGAATAATCGGTCTCTTCTTTGTGCGGTGCTTCGTAGCCTCCCCACTCTTGTCTACGTTAATTTTCTGAAGGTTTCACTTCTATCGCGTGTGTATTGCACACTTTTTTTCTGTTTTGTCCCCCCACTCAGAAACAGTTTGGAACGAACCCCGGGAACCATTATTGGATAACCAACACCTCTGCCATAGGTTACCCCAAGCGGTTCACTATGTTTGGTGTGGTGTACGGGTTCATGGCGTGAGATTGGTCCGGGTCTTGGCCATCTGCGTGGCAGGCCGAATCCGGAGAGACTGGCTGAGGAATATGACTGAGGAATATCTTTTGACCTCTCCAGCAGGAGCCTCTAGGAACATCGTCTTGCATCGCAGTAGAAGGTATGCATTCACACGTCCGTCACTCCTGGACACCAGATTCCTACCCACCCCTCATACCTTTTCCTTCCCAAAATTTCTTATCTTTCCTTTTCTAAAAAGACCCTCCACACAATAACTCCAAAGATGACATAGGCTCTGAGGGGATTTATTTTCCTCCTCGGGACCTCCTGTATGGATATAATGTAAAAAAAGTCAGAGTTATGTGGTGGTTCACCTTCTTGCCCCCCCCCTGCACGAAACTGCATAACGGTTAGCAAGTACAGTTTGTCAAATAAGAATAGAAAATATATGAGGGCGCCGCTGTTGATTAAATGGCAATACTAAACATAAAACTCATGGTGTTGAAGTAAAGCTGTGTAACCTACATTTATGTAAAAAATTGAAAAGGCATAATAGTGGAAAAAATATTTTTTCATTGCGGTGTAGATACCCGCCGATCTCAAAATTAGAATTGCATATAGGATAGGTATATTATTATTATACCTTTGCAATTTTGTGTTAACATAATGAAGAATAACTTTAATGTAATAAAATATAAAGCACAGTTTAGAAATTGCTCACATTTATTTAATACTAGATAAAGTACCTAGCGTTGCCTGGGCTTTAGATCATGTCTCCAATTTTAGATCTGAATATATTTAACTCATTCAGATCTAAAAGTAGTGTAACTAAACTCTACATTAGTGATTCTTCCTTTCTATCTATTGTTAAATTCAAATTTATGTTAAATTAAATTAAAGCAAATCGCTTTATAAATCATCTTTTATTCAAATTTATGTCGTGAAGAAAAAATGTTTTTTAAATGTGGTTTACTGTGTTCTATACATTCAGTGTCATTGCACTTCAAAAAAATATTTGACAATTGAATTGGTGTTGCCAGTCTACAAATTGAGTATTTCCAGTTTTTATATTTTATACTCTTATTTGACAGACTATAACCTAAATTATTTGATATTTTTAGGGATTTCCTTGCATTTGCTAGGGAGTTTCAATTTTATTCACCTGGCAACCTGCGCAATACTGACAATACCGTTCATTCGACGAATGATGAATAAATTATTGACAAGAGTGATAAGTTGAAACTACCTTCGGTTTATTTTCCGGTAAACATAATTTATTCGAAGTATTGCCAAACAGTTTGTCAATAATGCGTCTCTTCGACCGCGAAAGATAGTAAACCGACGCGGCTATCCGGCAGGTTAATACTTAATCAGCCATTTTTATTTTATCGAAAGAGAAAGTGAAAACGAGCGATTTCGGTCTGTGATTAACTAGTTTTAACGGAAATAAATCATGGGTACGTGTCGGGAGAGGTTAATCTGTTGTTTCTTTGTTATTGTGGCTGTGCAAATATGCTGTGCAAGAGTTCTTGATGGCGGTGTGGAGCTATCGTTCGCGGATCCTAAATACTTGAAATATGACGATCTCACCGAGTTGTTCCAGCAATTGGAGAAGGATAATCCTAACCTGGTCAAGTTGCACGCGGCCGGACAGTCCGTCCAAGGCAGAAACTTGTGGGCTATCGAGATAACTAATAATGTCAAGGAGGAGACTCCAGGGAAGCCATTGTTCAAGTATGTGGCGAACATGCATGGAGACGAGGCGGTCGGAAGGCAGCTGATGATTTACCTAGCTCAGTATTTGCTGAACAACTATGGAAAAGTCGATAGGATTACGAATCTTGTGAATAATACTGATATTTATCTGATGCCGTCCATGAATCCTGATGGTTTTGAAGCATCTAAGGTTAGTTCTTTGTTTTGATGGTTACCTTACCATTATTTCGTTAGTTTTCATTGTCTCTATCCAAAGACTTTATATACTGTAGACGTGGGGTAGAAATCTCAAAGTGGGAAGCCAAAAGCAAGGCAATTACATTGGTCTCGATGTCTATTACTTGAGTCTAAGCTGTCACTCGTGTCTTACCAGTACGAAAATTGCATTTAAAAAGCGCCAAAATGCCCTCCTGTGCAATGAGAAATTGTTTCCAAACGGCAAACAGTAGTAAAAGTGAACAAATAACCTTTCATTTATAAGTACACACAAATGACTTATTATTATCGATTATTATAAGCAATACAATTAATTTTCATTTTCCCTTAACAATTTTGTGCGTCATTAGAGAAAAAACACATTCTTTGATTGTCTTATGGTACGGCCACACTGAGGCCAACTTCCAACTTCAAACTTTCGGACAATTGTGTAGAATGGAAGTTCGAGTTGGAAGTTTGGCTTCGGTGTGGAAGTAGCATATCTTTAATACATGAATAACTTTTGAATTAAGAAATTACTGAAAACCGCTGAAAGCAAAACAGTGTTGCTTACTTACCATATTATTTTGCGAGTATGTGAGACTATGGCGAGTCTATTTATATAACGTCATTGCCTCTACCTCATTATTTTCATGTGTTTATTGTTGTATTTTAACAGAATTTATCCTGTTATTGTACAATGGCCGTATCTTGTTTCTGACATCTAGGTCAATAATTATATTATGTATTGTCCACACTCAGTATGGAAAAGTTGCTGGAAATAGTAGTAGCCATGTTTAATGACAAAATCCGTATGGCTTGATACTGCTCAACCTTCTTCTCCATCTTCCTTCCCCACTCCCTTCTGCCTGGAAACGTTTCCCAATTGGGGATATCATAGTACCACTGGCTCTTTACAGTTGGGAGTAGTTGAAACTCCTGTGATTAATTATTGGGATATTATACCTTGTTGCGCTACCTCTCTCTTTTGCCAACATTTCGGACACTGTAACCCAACCACCCTCCTGATCACTTTTTGATTTGTGAAAAAATCTGAAGTACTTTTTAATGAATAATAATTGTATAATCCATGACCTGCCACATTTTTAAGCAAAGATTATCGAAATCACTCTTCATTTCAACAATTACTACAAGAAACAACTATTTACGTACACAAAATAGGTTCTTAGTTCTAAGTAATTCATGTATATTCAGCGCCCTTGAGATGATTTTTCATGAAAACGGCGCTTTATAAATCAGCCAAATATTATTAAATATTATTTAAGTACTTTGAAACAAAACTTCGCAAATGTCAAATCCATACAAAAAAATGGCAGTAACAGAAACAGTAGATAACAAAAAAATTATACAGTGTAAACATGCTTTAAATGAGCTTAAATTTACAATCAAGCTATTGGAAACAAAATGTAAAATAAAAACTGTTTTAAAAAAATATGTAAAATGCTTTTTTAATTCGTGTGACTCTATTAGGAACACTCTATTAGGAACACGAAATGAAAACAATTTGCAATAATGCAGGTCTGTCAAGAAGGAAATTAATGATTTTATTATACAGGGTGTAACAGGACGTACCAGAGGGATTTTAACCAGCGATTCCTGAGCATATTTGGAGTAAAAAATGTAAATAAATTTTGGTCTCCGGTGACTTTTTTTGTGACATTTTTTTTTCTTTTTAATTTTTTTTCTCTTCAAATTCAAACAAATAAAAATTTCTTCCGCTTGTTGTCATTGGTCACTCGGCCGAGTAACCGACCAACCCCTCAACCCGCCTCCAACTGTCCAACACCTACCATTTTTTAATGTTTTTGTAGAAAAAAAAATAAAAAACACATCAAAAATATCACCGGAGACCAAAATTTTATTTACATTTTTTACTCCATATAATGTCAGGAATCGATGGTTAAAATCCCTCGGGTACGTTCTGTTTTTTTTTTTTTTTTACATGAGCTCCACATAGGAGGCCCTGAGGAAAATAATTTCCATCAGGGCCTATGTCATCTTTGAGGATGCTGTGTGGAGGGTTTTTTTTAAGGAAAGGAAGCAGAGGAGAGTTCTGGGAAGGAAAAGGGTTTAAGGGGTGGGTAGGAATCTGGGGTTCAGTATGTCCTGGTCATCCGCCTCCAAGACCTAGACAAACCTCACACCATGACACCCTGTATATTAGAAACGGTTATAAAACTTTAGTTTGTAATCTATTTTAGTGAAATAAAAACACAGATATTAAGGAGTTAAATTGACACCCTGTATATTAGAAACGGTTATAAAACTTTAGTTTGTAATCTATTTTAGTGAA